>CM076577.1:248147422-248521400 GCA_034641835.2 Pinus albicaulis | reverse complement strand
TTTTATCTGACAGAAAGCTCCACCGCCTTAGTTAAAGCAAATCAATTCTTCTCAGCTACTACAAAAGACACCTGTGCCTCAAAGAAATCAAATACAGGCCGAAGTTATTGCATGAAATCAAATATCTGCCTCACAACACAACTAAAGGGTAATTCTGTGAACAAACTTAATGACAAAATATCTACAGAGTTACTCTAACATGACACAGAGCCTCAAAGGTCAAATTAAGCTTCCACCGAGCTTAAAATCTTTATGTAAATCATTTAATACAGAAGACACCTATTTTAAGCTTCTTCGTTGAGCCCCCCAAAGGCCGAGAAGCCATTTAAGTCTGTATTTATTGGTTTTTGAGATCTTTTAGCAGATCTCACCTCCTCATTCTTCTATATATACTTCTGAAGAAGATGAGTGAACGGTTGGTTGTTGTTTGATCACAAGCTGTAATATTGAAACTCTCTGAAATCAATACATAGTACTTTGAAGTTAAAGAACAAATTGAAGTCTTGGAGGTATTGATGATGTTGTTGCATGCTTGTTCCTGAGAAGGCTCTATCATTGGATTCATGAGCTTGGCTGTTGGTGAAGTATTCTGAACTGTTTTATGTTTTCCCCTATTTTCATTATGTCCCATAATTTCTTACTACAGTAGGCTAAAAGTTTTAGGCTAAGAAATGACTCTTCGAGGCACCTTAGACATTTTCCTCCTTCACTGTTTTATGTTTTCTTCTGTTGAAGTATTTTAGAGGCTTTAATCTTTCTCTTTAGTCTTCATACTTGTTTATTTCCTTAATAGTTTGAACAGTTGGTTTCAACATGATTTATGGTTCTCCCTGCTTGTCTGCTGCCACTTAAAAACTGTTATTGAAGTCTCCCTTTGAAGTTCTTTGCTTACAGTGAGTCAGAGAGGTTTGTTTTGATCTCGCCCTTTGTTCTCACTTAAACAGTTGGCTTAAAGGTCGTTATAATTATGATCATAGATGTTTTTAGGTGTTCCCTCTTCTATGAATGTGATTATCAGTAAATCTTATATGTTTTCTAAAGTCCTTTAGAATAAAATATTTGAGGAAATAGGGTGTTCCCCGAATCTTAGATTTTACTTTGAAAGTTGTTTTGAAATCATTGTTTGCTTAAAGGTGTGATTTTTAGAATTTATGGTTAGCCCTGTCTATCAAAGAACTCTTTATTGTTTCAAATTATGCTTTCAAATTCCCTTTGTTGAGAATTAAAACTCTCTTTCCAAATCATTAATGTTCATCCCATTCCAAAAACAAAAGGATCCTATGGCCAAGTTAGATTTGCTCTCTGATATCCATATCCTTTGATGAGTGTGTTATGACCTTTTCTTGACTCCATCGCCCAATGAAACAGATATTTTACTGTTCTATATATCTTTCCTAGATCTTTCATGTTTTGTTGTATCAATTCAACCCAACCAAACAAACAAATGAATACCTAAACTTAATAACTAGTCTAAAACCAATACTATAAGCACACAAGATAAAAATTTTCAAACAAACATTTGAGAGATCCCTCTCTGAGAACAGGAGGACTAGATCCTGTAACTCTAAAGACTGGTTCTGATGTTGCCTTGTCTTTTTATTTGCCAAACTATCAAAACACGGGACAACAACATATGGTTTACTATTGTTGATAATGTACACTATTTTTTTATCATGGGTACCCATGGTTGAATATGATTATATCACAATAATTATGTTCATCTTAGTTGACTTATATCGAATTACTACATTTCTCAATGAGTGTACCACATTGGGACATACATCAAGGGTTACATTGCATTGTGATGTTGGTAAGTGTTATGTTTGATTGTGGCATTCCCCATTCCTATGTATCATTGTGAAAATTATATCAACTTATGTCATTGTGATTTTCCTCATTGTTTTTGTCACAATGTGACATTCCAAAAGGGTTATGTCACTTTATGACATTTCTGAAGGGTTATGTTCCATTTTGATGTTCCAAAATTGTTATGATGCATTATGGTATACAAGTGGTTAGTAAAATTATGTGTAATTCATATATTCTTCTTCAAGGATTCCATAATATTATGTTTATCAAATATTATATCAAAGTTATGATGTTCCTTAATAGTTATGTCACATTGCATTAGTAGACTTATGTTAAATTACAAGGTTCCATAAGGTTTATGTTGCATTGCAATGTTCGTGCAAGGATATGTTGGATAATGATGTTCCTCAATGGTTATGTGGAATTGCATCTTTGTTCACATATGTTGAAAACCACATTCCTTAATGGCCATGTCATAATGTGATGTTTCTCAAGGGTTACGTTGGATTATATTTTCCTCAGTTGTAATTTTGTATGGTGACATTGATCGTGGTTTACTTATGTTGAATTGCTACATTCCCTAATGGTTATGTTGTATTTCAATTTTCATTAAGACTTTTTTCATAATGTGGCATTCGTCATTTAGTTGAATTGCTATGTTTCTAAATGGTTATATCACATTTCAATTTTCATCATTTTTTTTCTTCATAATATGACATTGTTAATAGTTACATAAAATTCCTACATTTGATAAAGTACATAGTAGAACAATTAAGACTTGATAATGTTTAGTTAAATATTTTAACTTAGAATGATTCAATTTTAAAATATTAAATTTAATTTCAATTTGAAATTAAAGGCTAATATCCTAACATGATTTAGAAAAATGTATAATTAAGAGTTTTATAAATTAATATAAAAATATATTTTTAATAAATACTTATAAATGTCAAAAGAATTATTTATTTTTATTAAAAATATCAAAATTTAAGTATGGTGTGAATTTTGTTCAAAAACTATATAAATCTATTCAATGTTATTGTATTGGAACATCTATCATCATTGATTTATGTTGGAGTGTTACGTTCTTTGATTATTATGTTCATTTAAATTTTTATTAAATGTTTTCTCATGTTAAATCTCCTATTACTAGTTTAGAGTGATTTTCTTATGGAAATTATTTATTCCCAACAATTTATTTAATTAACAAAATAACTCTTAAATTACCGAAAAATAGAATCACTCGTATTTTGTTATCTAGAAATATATACAGTGAAAATAAATCATGGAAATCAATCTCACATTGCAATAGAAATAATTCACCCACAATAATTCTTCGTCATTTATTAATATGGAAAATTAGGATTTCAACCCTCAGAGAATTTACAAAGAAAAATACAGTGATTGGAACCTACAACTCGACCCTACTAGAATAATTTGGCCCAAGGAAAATTGGCCAACTAGAAATAGACCTCTGAAGAAATTCAACCTCAAGAAAAATTAGCCCACCTCTCACTACAAAATCAGCCTTTGTGCCTAGCTCTCACTTAGCCTCTCTGCACTCACAATTGGCCCTAGAGAATCATATTCCCCAACAACTCTGCCTCCTTCCCAATAAAATGTTCTTGTAGAAAAAGTTGTATAACATGAGGATGAAGGACGGAGACTCAATGATAGAGCATCTGAAAACCTTTACTATTGTGGTAAGCCAATTCTTATTTGTTGATATTAAAATTTCAGATGAAGATAAGTGCATCAGTCTATTATGATCCCTACCAAAATCGTGGGATATTATGGTTGTTGCAATAGGTAACAATATAACTACCTTGAAGTTTGATGAAATAGTCTCATCCTTGTTGTAGGAGGATATGAGATGGAAAAATATAAAGAGACGAAATGGAGATGCCTTGTCTGTAAGAGGACGGTCCCAAAATAGAATACAAAATAAGTCTTCAAGTGGGAGATCTAAATCTCCAGGAAAATATGTAAAGGTGTGCTGGAAATGTAGAAAATAAGGTCACTACAAAAAGGATTATAGATCTAAATCTTCTAAGAAAGGAAATGTATATGATGATGCTCCTTATGTAGAGGCGAAAACCACCTCAGATGAATTTTGGGATGTGTACTTGGCTTCTTCTTCAAGTACACATTTATATCATGAGGCATGGTTGATTGAATCAGGTGCATCCTTTCACTTCAATCCCAATAAGGAGTGGTCTTGCGAGAATGAGAAATATGATGGTGGTGATGTCTTCCTAGGAGATGACAAGAAGGTCAAAATCATAAGATGTGGAAAATTCAATCCGAAGTTGCAAGGTGGAAGGATTAGAAAACTTCCTGGTATTTTGTATATTCCTTCATTGGCCAAGAATCTGATTTCTGTATGCAAGATGGATGATGCAAGTCTAAAAATAATGTTCGAGAAAAATACTATCAATATGGTTTCAAAAGCATTGGTATTGATGCAGGGAGTTCGTATTGGAACTCAATACAAGATTTTGGGTAGCATTGTTATTGATGGGTGCAATAGTTCTATGGTTCCTGAAAGTGTAGTAGAAAATATAGTGGCCTCTGGAGAAAAGATTATGTTGTGGCATCAAATACTTGGATATATTGGAGAGAAAAATATTCGAATAACAACATAGTAATGGTATGATAGAATGTGTGTCTAATTTCTCTCTATATTTTTATTTATATGAAAATTGTGTATATGGGAAGAAAAATCAGGTGTGTTTCCCCTCCGGTGCCAAGATGGCAAAAGGGATATTATGGCTTGTGCACAGTGATGTGTTTGGATGCCAGGTTAGGAAAAGAATTCTAGGCAGAGGCTATGGATATTTCATGTTACCGGTTTACATATCATCTTCATCAGTGTTGGAGGATAAGAATCCACATGAGGTATAGACTGGTAAGAAACCCTCTCTTACACATTTGAGGGTATTTGGATATGATGCATATGTACATGTTCCAAAGGAGAAAAGAACCAAGTTGGATAGTAAATCTAAAAGGTACATCTTTATTGGGTATAAGGAATATGGTTTAAAAGGTTATAATATTTGGAATCCAGAAATAAAGAAGGTTGTGTACAACCAAGATGTGGTGTTTAAAGAGGTGAAATATGTTGTTAAACATGAAGTCCTACCAAAGGAACTTGAGAAGATCAAGTTCGAGTTGAAGGAGGACGAATCAAACTCTACAGGAGAACAATAATTAGAAGGGGAAGAGCCACACAATCTAGTTTTGAGAAGATCGGTTTGAGACAGTAAACAATTTGAGAGGTATATTCCACCTGCTTTCTATTTAATTTTTTATTTTTTATATTACTCATGATGATCCCAAAAATTTCAGTGAGGCTGTGGATTCAAAAGATGGAAAAATATGGAAGGAGGCCATGGTTGATGAAATGGAATCTTTGGAGAAAAATGAGGCTTGGGATATGGTGGAGTTTCTGGATGGAAGAAAACCCATTGGAAACAAATGCGTATTTAAGAATAAGATGAATGTAGAAGGCAATGCAGATAAATACAAAACTTGATTGGTAGAAAAAGGTTATTCCAAGGTTCCAGGAATTGATTTTGGTGATATTTTTTCTCTTGTTTCCAAATTAGCTTCTATTGGATTACTTTTATTTGTTTCTTCTGCTTTTGATTTTGAGGTAGATCAGATGGATTTTAAGAAAAAAATTCTTCACTAGGATCTAGAAGAAGATATATACATGAAGCAACCAAAAGTATCCTTGCAGTGAACGGTATGAAAGAACTGGTATGTAGGTTAAAAAAGTCTCCGTGTGGGTTAAAGAAGTCACCAAGCATGTGGTATCAAAAAATTGAAAATATATATGAGAACTTGACTTCACAAGGCAAAAAGAAGATCACTATGTGTATTTAAATTAATTGGTGACCATGTTATTTATTTGGTCTTGTAAGTGGATTATATGTTGTTGATTTGCAATGACAAAGAAATTATTGAGGATTTGAAGACACAGTTGTCCTCTAAATTCGACATGAAAGATATTAATGCAACACACTATATTTTGGGAATGAAAATTAAACAAGATCAGGAAAATAGGAAGTAATTCTGATTAAAATAGAGGAAGTATTTTGAGACAATATTGTAGAGGTTCAATATGCAAGATAAGAAACCTTTGAAGGTTCCTATTCTTGTCGGTGTAAAGTTATCTGCTGAATAGTGTCCCAAGACACAAGAAGAGGAAGATTACTTGTCCCATGTTCCATATGTGAGTGCGATTGGTATCCTGATGTATGCAATGATATGTACCAGACCAGACATTACACATGCAGTGGGAGTATTGAGCAGGTTTATGTCCAAACCAGGGAAGGAGCATTGGAAAATAGTGAAGTGTGTTTTCATGTAGAAATTATGGTGTAGAAGTGCAACTGCTCATGAAATTTTAATCTAAATAACAAGACAAAATCCTACTCTCTTGCTCTACGGAATTCAATTCACAATTTAAAACATCAATCACAAACATGCAATTAGAAATAACACACATGCACACAATATTTTTCTAGGGGAAAGCGACAGCTAAAAAACCCTTATGTATGTTTGCATTAATATGATGAATAGAGATTTATTACAATTTCTAGTTCAATCTGAGCCCAACCTGCACGTAAATAACCTTTATCTCTTCTAATTGATATATTTTGACCTAGACTTAGTCAATTTCTGCCTCTACTTGAGGCCCTATCTACTTGCATAATTACTGAGAATTAAGCCCTTATTATTTAGGAAATTCCTCCAAAATTCTTGAATAATTCCCAAAGTTGATCATATGACTACATTAAACACATGTACACTCAAGAATAGTCTACAAATGATGTTATACTACCTTGGAATCTCCACCATATTGGGAGAACTCAAATTATCTGCATGTTGCACTAGCTATTTTTGGTTGATTGACCAGTTAACTACATTATCATTGAGTTAGAATTTTGTCCCATTGTTGGGCCTCATATATGCCCATGTTTTCATCATGAAATATCACTATTTATACCCTAAAACCCTAGGTTTTTAACCCATTCCGTACCCTAATTCCATCACTCGCCGCCAAATACTCTTTATGGTTGATTATCATCAGTTTTCTTTAATTCTATATGATTAAAGATGATTATGTCATGTTTTACTAATGATTGTTTTGTTGAAGTACATTTATCATAGGGTTCCATCGTTGAAATCACTCACAAGCCAATTAAGGATGAGATGCCTAATTTAGGGCTTTGGTACTTTCGGCGCGCTTTCGAGGAAAACCAAGGGAGGTAATGGTCCAAAATAATTTTTTAATACCTTACCATGCATTTTATTGCACTTAGGTCATACATGTGGGTCACTAGGAGTTGATTAACAAATCTGCTCAAAATGTGCAAATTTTCCAAACTGACATGTTTGACCTCGATGTGTGTGTAGCTGGAGGTGAATATATAAAATATAATCAGATGGGTTTGTTAAAAATATAACCAATTATGTATATCCAAAACGGTTTCTCTAGATTTGATTTTTTCTAAAAGTTATACGTGGGTCTTGGAGGCAGTTTTGTAGAAAATCACTGTTTTTTCAGAGTTCTAGAACATTGCAAAAAAAAGCCAAACATCCAACTTTGGGCACGATTTACAAGAAGCTGGATTTGAATGTGAAAAATAAAAGAGAGGTTTTTATTGGAAACATAACAAATTAGTCTCCCTCCGAACCATTTTCTAAAATTCCTCATGGTTAGGAAGATATACTAATATCTTTTAGGTCAGTTTGTTAAAATTGTTCAATTTTCCAGAATTGAGGAAAATGAATAATTCGCCTTGTGAATATTACAAACGGCTCAGCCATGGTTTGTGTTGTAAGCTGGGTAAGTTTTTGAAGGAGGAGGATGAAAAGGTGTGAACATGAGACAAAAGATTGAAGTAATGTATGTAAGTGAACTTATGATTTGAATCTTAATACAATTTGACTTTGCCATGAATTCTTTGTAAATGATATGGTTTTTTTTTTAATATTTAGACATTGATTTAGTTTAGACTTGCTCTAGGAGTGGCAAGGATCCACCATTGCCTGGAAGCAAGTTTTGTAAACATCATAGGATAGAGGTAGCGTGTTTGATTTAGATCTAGGTGCATGGATTTTATTTTGAAAGAAATTGTTAATTAGATCTCATAATTTTGATTATGTACTTAAGACTGTAATTCATTTGTTTTCTTAAAATTAAATAGACATATCATTATCAACTCATTGCAAGCTAATGAATGGTGTTGATCAATGATTTTATTGCATGAATAACCCCTTTGTTACAGGTTTACAATTGAAATATTTAAAGGTGCTTCTTAATTGGATAAACAAGAGATTGCTAACTCCATTTGTTTTAAATATGAACTGAAATCTATTATGTACCTTATTGATTTTCTTGTAACATTGTGTTTTTGCTACCAAGTATTTGAAAGCAATGCAATGAGACAGTTAAATCATTGTTTGAAGTTGTAGTTTAGTTTTGAAGTTCATTATTATTGTAGTTAGTTATTGGTAGAACCATTAGCCAGTGTGCCTATGTTTGAATTATTTCTTGAAGTTGATTAAATAAGTTTAAGGATATGATAGTTTCTTATTTTGTAGCCTCTTAGATCTGAAGCATGTCAATTAGAATATTTGTTTACTTAGTTTCTTTTGAAGCAATTGCAAAGTGGTGACAAAGGTTAGTTTGAATGCTTATTTGATTTGTTTTTTGCATCCCGAGAATTCGATTAGTTGAAGTCTTGTTTGTTCATTGCCTTAGTTTAAGATTATTTGAATGAGAGTGAATTTTATTGGGATTAAGATTTAGCATAAGTTTGGTATTATTTTAAATTAATCTTGATTGATTTAAGATTCGTGTATTTAGATTAAATAGATCTTAGTATTTAGATTGAGATTTCCATTTAGATTAAAATCATTGCAATGGTAATTTGTATTGCTTGGTTTATGATTAATTAGAGTTAGTTTCGTTTGCACAGTGATTAGAATTTCTTATTTTTTTAAGCATGTTTTCCTCAATTAATTAGCTTTAACTAAAAATAACAATTTTGTACTTAAACAACAAGTTGATTCCTACTGTAGTCTAGGTTAGATGCTCTGATCCATGCGCTTGTACCTAGAAGCTTACGAGCCTTGGATTGATAATTTAATGTTGGAAATTATAGCAATATATTTCCCCAACATTTTTGGCGACGTTGCCAGGGAGGTGCTAAAGGGATCAGAGCCTAGATTCTTTCACAAGTTTTTTTTTGTGTGTGTGATCTTAGTTGCAGGGTAATCAAAGGGCAGAGAGTGTACGGTAAGATGTGAGTGAAGAGCCACGCATCCACTATTGTGGGGTTGCTCCAAATTTTGGATTCCCAATCAAGCAATTTTGGTGAGTTTTTATTGCAACTAGCAGTCTTTAATTCATTTAGATTGAAAATTCAAGTTCTTTAAAGATAAACCATTTTTGGGGTGCTGTAAGAACCCCCTATTTTGTACTAATCCATGTTGCAAGTAGGAGAAATTCAAGAATGACCGAGAGCTTGAAGAATGTCCATCGAGGCGCTTTCTAAAATCCTAGTAGTAGCTGGGGTATCTTCTTCTCAGGAAGAGTTCATCCTGGCTGCATTCAGGAAATTATCTGTCTCTCCACAGCCAGAACATGAATTTGAAATATCCCTTGATTCCTCTTGCCTATCTACCAAGGAGATTGATGAGCCATGTACTAAATCTGATTCGGAGCATCCAGCTGAACTTGAGATCGAAGAACCTTCACCATGCCCAACAACAAGCCTTGTGTGCATTCCAGAGACCAATTATCTAAGTTTTCCTGGCATGACCATGGAGGACATTCAGAGCGGTCCAAAAGAATAAATGAGCCAATACCACCAGGATTACATCAAGGATTGGTTCTAGATCATAATCCAGCCAAAGTACCACTCTAATCTTCAAATACTCTTGGTATCATGTCAATCGAAGCAACTGGTTTCTCATACTCTAGAATGCGTTGAATTTTATTCTTTCAAATTGAGTGTGAGTATATTTAGCATATTGTTATGAACATGGTTGCATTGGAAGTACTCCTACACTTGAAGGAGACCTTCCTCTCTCTAGGTTAGGGTAGGGTAGAAATGAATAAAATTGTTGTTACGACATCATTCTTGAAATTTCAATTCCTAAGGCATAACCATTGAAATTTTGTCATTATGCACTCTTGTGGTAACACTTGTCAAAATAAATTCACTCTTAATGCCTCGTATTTTATAAAGTGACTCTGATTATTGGCCGAGATTATTCATTGGACCAGTTAGGGGAATTGTTATTGTTATAATTTCCATTCATAAGCTTAACATACTATCATCCAAGAAACATTTTCAAGTTTCTCTTTGAAGGTATTGATGAAAAGCCTCCTATGGTGGACCACTCCTATAAAACCATCATGAGCTCTCATAAGAACCCTAGCATGACCTATCAGAGGAATTTTTCGGTCATTATTTGAGTTATTTTCTTTTCTTGAGTGTTTAGGGTAGAAGGATCAACCAATAAAGATTAGTAATTAAAAACTTTTAACGCCATCCCGCGCTCTTAGGGAGTAGATCTGTCTCCCCACTTATTAATTAAACTTTAAGGTTAATCATAATCAGAGTCTACAAAAATATTTAGGGGAGGATAGGAGGTCTCGTAATGAGTTGACCTCCGACGATCATGATACCTAACATACATGACATTATGGCTTCTAGTCACCAAGCCAGAGTAATGGCTTTCAGCCCCAAAAGCTGGAAGACAGGAGGTCTCATCACGAGCCGACCTATTCATCCATGTTGCTTCTTGTGAGTGGCACTGCCATCATCTGGTTACCAAGCCAGGACAATGGCCTTTATATAAAATTCAAATAAGCTAACTCTGAATCTATATATAGTAAGTGGGACACAGACATTTCGTTAGGTTAAAAGGCATCCCTGTCGAGGCTATAAATGCCTACTGGCAGTAGGGCCATTCCTGTGGTATCAAAGTTAATTTTACACTATGATTTACTTTGTTGTTTTTTCCTTTTCCTAAACTAATTATCATATGTCTCTGAGAATGGCTTTAATATCCTTCAGTAGTGTGCTTTGGAGTTCTATCTTTCAGAAATAATTTGGTTTTTATGGATGTGAGACCCTTAGTGCAGATGATTCACTTTGCTTGAATAAGAGAATTTTTAACTATATGCTTGGGTAATGATAAGAAAATCATCCTCGGAAGGTATCATTTTGTAATATTTATTTTTCCCTACTTTCAATCCATTTTAAGGCCTTGGTTTTTAAATAAAGTCACTTTTACTTGTACTAATGAGGCTATTGAAAGTGAAGACCTGCTGCTTTGGATTACTATTGATATACTTTCTGGAAACTTTTATGGTTAGTCATTTTAGGATGACATTATCTCTGCAGTAACAACATTGTTAAGAATTCATTTAGTAGCCCTAGCATTAGTTGTTCTTTTGGAATAACAAAACTCAGTCTTAACGTCACTAGATCCTTGGTCACTACTTTTCTTATCTTATTGATGCAAAGGAAGATGACATCCGATGAAACTTACTTAAATGCTCTCACAATTCGTGTTGAGATTCAACAAGATGATCAGCTTAGTGAAAAGAGTCGCCTTTACTAAGTGGGCCCGCAGGCTATTTTTGGTGCAAGTCTATTTTTAGACTATGCCTATTTTTAGACATGGTGATCATATTTCAGAAGTTGCAGGATGCTATTTGTGGATGGTTGGTCAAGTTGGAAAAATAGATGAAATTCTATTTTTAGAATATTGGGCAAAGTCTATTTATAGATCGTTGATCTAAAAATAGATGCATGTCGATTATCATTAGCTCTTAATAATAATCAGACAATAAACAACAACTTATTCTCTTAGAGCACTTAATTTTAGTGCACAAATTTGGAAAATTAGTGGGCTAAAGGAATTGCATAATTCCTAGGGTTTACTGGTGGTTCATGCATGGAGGACTCAGTTAGAACTGAAGTGGAAAAGTTATGACAGAGTTGGAAGAGTAGTTCATGGAGTTGTTATTCAGTTTAACTCAGTTAATGGAGTTAAACTCAGTTGAGCTAGTTGTATCTAGTCTAACTGAATGATACACTAGTGAGAGTGGAGTGAATTAATTAGTTAATTAATTCACAAATAATAACTCATTAATCAACTGAACAATACATCAATTAACTACAGTGCATGGTAGTTTCAGTGGAGACCCAGTGGAGAGATAGGTGAAAGGGCAAGATGGACTATCCGTTGTGACTGTAGTGATGCATTGATTGCACCACACACACATTGGAGTTTCCAATGAGGATTGCGTAGTCAAGGCAAGGGTAATTCGAATTCATTCAGAGCTATTCTTCAGCAGGGATTGTGCAGTGGAGGCAGGCTAGCAGGAGGACAAAGATCGGTGCATGGATTTGTAGATTTCTTCTATGTTAGTGTGTGACGATTGATTGTACTGAGAGCTTGATGTACTAAGCTGTGTATGATATTGTTACATGATCTCCATGATATATAATATATGATAGTTGGGGTTTTCAGCTTCAGGCTTTCCTGTTAAACAACTGTGTTATGTGTGATTGTTTTTATTTATGCTTCACATGTGTTTGCAATTAATTTTCCACAAAAGATTAACAGTGGAATGATTCTGTATTTTGCAAGAAGTTAAATATTTTGAGATTAGGGGAGTCTAGATGTATGCATGCTTAGTGTATACTAATTTCTACATGGTATCGCAGCAAAGCATAATTTTTTAACATTTGCACCTCAGGAAGAATGAGCTGAGTTTGTACAGGATAACTTAATTTACAAGGTAGTACCTCGTGTGTAAGGAGTATACATTGAAATGTCTTTCAATGGGTTGCGATTGGAGTATGCCCTTGATGGGAGCTCAAATTACATAGCCTGGAAGGATAGGATGGAGGCGGTGCTAGAGGATAATGGACTGAAGGAGTTCATCGATAGCGATGTTCCTAAGCCGGGATCTAGCGATGTTGCATTACTTGACGCATGGCAAAAGAAGACAGCAAATACAAGAAAAATTCTGTTGGAAGGTGTGAAGGACCATATTGTGTCTAGCCTTCATGGGAAAGCCACTCCATTCTTAATATGTAAGGCTTTGACAGATTTGTTCCAAAGCATAAGCAACCAGAGGAAGTTGGCGGTTAAAGACAAGCTCAGAAAAATAAAAATGGAGAAGGGCAACAGTATTCCAAAATACCTCACGAAGTTTTTCCACTACAAGGATGAACTAGGAAGTGTGGGGGTTACTATTGATGATGAAGAATTGGTGAGCTTGGCTCTCCTTGGGCTTTCGAAGAGTTGGCATAGCTACGAAGACTCTATCAATGGACGGGAGAAACTGTTGGGATGGGAGAAAATTTGGTCGGATCTTGTGCAGGAGGAGATAAGGCGAGGTACCAGGGATGGCTCTTCATTGAAGAATGAAGATGAAGAGAATTACGCTTTGGCTGCCAAAGCAAGGAAAGGGAAGGGGAAGAAATTTCCTTCAAAATCCGAAGCTAAAGGCAAGAAGCAGGATTTGTCCAAGGTGAAGTGTTTTCACTGTCACGAACATGGGCATTTCGCCACTAACTGCCCACAGAAGAAGAAGAACAAGAAGGCTACTAGAGATGCAGCTAGAGAGGCCTGAGCCTCGAAATTTGAACTTGATTTCTCTTTGATGACATGCTTGGTTTCAAGCTATATGGGATCGGTGTGGTATCTTGATAGTGGTGCGTCTTTCCATATGACGGAAGACAAGGAGTTGTTTAGTGACTTGGAGGAGAAGGACCTCCAGATGCATATAGAGATGGGAAACGATGGTCAATACAGTGCGATTGGAATTTGGACCATTACCTTTGAGAGGGAGTCCGATAATCCATTCTTGTTGAAGGATGTTATGCATGTTCCAGGTCTGAAGAAGAATTTAGTCTCGGTCGCAATGTTGGAAGACAAAGGTTATGATGTTGTTTTCAGTGAGGGAAAAGCTTTCCTTCGACATAAAAAAAACGGGTCAAACCAAGAAGATAGGGATTCGAGTTAAGAATCTCTACAATCTGGAGGTAGATGGTTGCACTGCAATGGTGTGCAAAGCAGAAGAAGTGGTGAGCTAGGATGAGGGTGAATTATGGCACAGGAGATTGGGCCATCTTCATCATGGTGCTTTGAAGATTTTGCAGCAGATTTCTACTGGACTTCCCAAGGGTACTCTTGCGCAGTCAGATCAGTGCAAGGGATGTACTATGGGTAAGTTTGTGAAGACCACCTTTCATGAGAAGGAGAACCGTGCTTCGGTGATCCTGGAGAGAATTCACACAGACGTGTGTGGACCTTTCTCTATTGCTTCAACAACAAAACACAGGTATTATGTTATATTTGTTGATGACTATTCTTGTAGATGCTGGATATTCTTCATGCAGAAGAAGAGCGAAACATTCTCAAATTTCTGTGAGTTTAAAGCATTGGTGGAGAAGGAGTCGGGGAAGCAAGTGAAAGCTCTACAGAGCGATAATGGTGGTGAATACATCTCAGGCAAATTCAAAGAATTCTGTATCAAAGAAGGAATTCGAAGAGAACTCAGAGCGCCTCATAACCCACAATAGAATGGGGTCACGGAGAGGAAGAACAAAATGATCGTGGGTGCTGCATGACCAGGGTCTACTGATGCACTTGTGGGCGGAAGCATGCAACATTGCGGTTTATGTGCAAAACCATTGTCCTCATAGCGTACTTGGCATGAGTACACCTGAAGAAGATTTTACTGGTAAGAAGCCTGATATTTCTCATTTGAAGATTTTTGGCTCATCTGTTTACATTCATGTGACAAAGGACGCGAGGAAGAAGTTGGAGCCGACTGCAGAAGTTGGGATATTTGTGGGGTACACAGAAACACCCCATAATTATCATGTGTATTTGCTAGACATTCGGATGATTGTGGTGCGACGGGATATAAAATTCAATGAGGTGAAAGCCATGAATTTGTCGCTTGAGAGGGAGCTACACTTGCATGCAGGGGAGGAACTTCTTGTTCCCAAAGATGAGCCTCTAGATGCGGATCAGCCACAGGAGGAGATTCATGGAGTGGAGGAGTCCACTCACGTATAACCAAACATCAGAAAAGGCAGAAAGCGTACCATAGAAGCTGAGAAACTGAAGCTTGATGCGGCACAGAATGTAGGAGTCCCTACATCACAACGTAGATAGAGACAGTCACCTGACCAATTTACTAGATACATGGTTCTTATGAGCAAGTTTATTGTGACTTAGCCATCTTCTTTTGAAGAAGCAGTGCAGGAGCCCACATGGGTAGATGCCACGGTGGAGGAGTATGGCTCCATTGTCAGAAACAGTGCTTGGGAGATTGTTCTAAGGCCGGTGGGAAAATCAGTTGTAGGATCAAGATGGATCTACAAGGTAAAGCAAGCTGCTGGTGGGAGCATCGAGAAGTATAAGGCAAGATTTGTTGCTCGGGGCTTCTCACAGATTGAGGGGATTGATTATGAAGAAACCTTTGCACCTGTCGCACGGTATTCTTCCATATGGACCATCCTTGCTCTCTCAGCGCAAATGGGTTGGCACATTCATCAGATGGATGTGAAGACTACATTCCTTAATGGGATCATTGAGGAAGATGTGTACATTGAGCAGCCTGAAGGATTTGAGATCTTCAGGAGCGAGTCGCATGTGTGCAGGCTCAAAAGAGCGTTGTATGGGCTGAAACAAGCATCTCGTGCTTGGTACACTCGGATCGACATCTATTTCACTGGACTTGGCTTCACCAAGAGTGACGCGGATGCAAACCTGTACCAAATTGTGGTGGAGGGTAAGATTTTAATCATTGTTCTTTATGTTGATGATTTAATACTAATGGGTGATGAGCAGTTGATACACTCATGCAAGGCAGATCTTGCAAAGGAGTTTGAGATGAAGGATTTGGGCCTCCTTCATTATTTCCTTGGATTGGAAATATGGCAGCGAGAAGGTGAATTGTTTTTGTCTCAAGGCAAGTATGCCCAGGAGATACTAGAGAAGTTTCACATGCAAGGCTGCAAGCCTATCGACACTCCTCTTCCAAGAAATTGGAGGAAAGAGGATGCTACATCAGCAGAGGTAGTGGATGCCACTGTTTATCGACAATTTGTGGTTTTGCTCATGTATTTAGTTAATACAAGACCGAACATATGCTATGCGGTGAAACAGCTTTCACAAACGATGGTTAAGCCTACCAAGCTCTTTTGGAAGGCAGGCAAGCATGTCCTAATATATCTCAGGGGCACATCTGAGTATGGTTTATGGTACAGACAGACGAATGAGGTGAAGTTGCATGGCTTCACGGATGCAGATTGGGCAGGTAGCCCAACAGACAAAAAGAGCACATCAGAAGGAATTTTCAGTATCAGATCTACGGCAGTTTCTTGGTACAATAGGAAACAAATATCCGTGGCACTCAGTTCAGCGGAAGCAGAATACATGGCAGCAAGTCAAGCTGCATGTGAGGCTATTTGGATGAGGAAGATCCTGGTTGGTTTGTTCAGTTCACATTTAGATCCTACAACGATACATTGTGATAATCAGAGTTGCATTAAACTCTCGGTTAATACTGTGTTCCATGATAGATATAAAAATATTGATATCCGGTATCATCATATCAGAGATTGTGTGTAGTGGAAGATCATGTTGCTTCAGTACATTCCTACGAAGGATCAGGATGCAGATATTCTGACAAAGGCGCTCACCAGGAGCAAATTCGAATACCATAGAGGCAAGATCGGGGTGAAAGATAATCCCTATCTTGTTGAGAGGGAGTGTTGAGATTCAACAAGATGATGAGCTTAGTGAAAAGAGTCGCCTTCACTAAGTGGGCCCGTAGGCTATTTTTAGCGCAAGTCTATTTTTAGACATGGTGACATATTTTCGAAGTTGCGGGATGCTATTTGTGGATGGTTGGTCAAGTTGAAAAATATATCAGAATTATTTTTATAATATTGGGTGAAGTCTATTTATAGATCGTTGTTCTAAAAATAGAAGTGTCGATTATTATTAGCTCTTAATAATAATCGACGGTAAACTTAACAACTTATACTCTTGGAGCACTTAATTTGATTACTGATTTGCAGGAAATCGATTGGGTGAAGAGATTACATAATTCCTAGAGGTTTCTTGGTGGTTCATGCATGGAGGAATTAGTTAGTACTAAAGTGGCAAAGTTATGATAGAGTTGGAAGAGTAGTTCATGGAGTTGCATTCAGTTTAACTTAGTTAGACTAAGTTGAGCTAGTTGTATCTAGTCTAACTGAATGATACACTAGTGCGAGTGGAGTGAATTAATTAGTTAATTAATTCAAAAATAATAACTCATTAATCAACTGAACAAATACAACAATTAACTACAGTGCATGTCAGTTCTAGTGGAGACCCAGTGGAGAGATAGGTGAAAGGGCAAGATGGACTATCTGTTGTGACTATAGTGATGCATTGATTGCACCACACACACATTGGAGTTTCCAATGAGGATTCTGTGATCAAGGCTGGAACAATTCGAAGTCATTTAAGAGCTATTCTTCGAGCGGGATTGTGCGTGAGAGCGGGCTAGCGAGGAGGCGGCTCTGGTGCATGGATTTGCAGATTTCTTCTATGTTAGTGTGTGACGATTGATTATACTGAGAGCTTGATGTACTAAGCTTTGTATGAGATTGTTACATGATCTCCATGATACATAATATATGATAGTTGGGGTTTTCAGCTTCAGGCTTTCCCGTTAAACAACTGTGTTATGTGCGATTGTTTTTATTTATGCTTCACATGTGTTTGCAATTAATTTTCCGCAAAAGATTAACAGTGGAATGATTCTGTATTTTGCAAGAAGTTAAACATTGTGAGATCAGGGGAATCTGGATGTATGCATGCTTAGTGTATACTAATTTCTACAATTCGCCCTATGGTTTAAGTCAATGAAACATGACTTTAATATATAAGCCCTAGCCCTTCAGTCTTTGGTCTTTGTCAAAGGTTTTGCTTGCATGAGGACATGCAAGATGATAGGCATGGGGGGAGAGATGTTAGGAAAAACTGATGAGAATTGTTAGGTTTGATTCATATTTTCACCCTATGCTTACTCATGGTTTTCATTATCATTGTTGGGCTAGTATCTTAAACTTGGAGCATGATCAGGTAATTGTACATTATTTAACCTATTTCCTTTATTTTGATAAGATTTTCATGAAAATAAATATTGATGATGGTGCTTGTGTTTTTTTTTCAGGAAGCCGTATGAAATCACACATGCATCAACATTTTTAGGATAATGTGGATATTGAGACCCTTTTCGTTCTTCAGCAGATCATATCAGCAGTCACATCAACTCAATCCATTCCATCATTTACTTCATCTTGCAGCACCAAGGACATCAACAACAAGGGTAAAACTTGAGGTAGAGGTGGCTTAAGATTCTTTAATGGATTAGAGATTTAAGAAAGCTTTGATGATTAACCACCACATATTCTGTATATTCAATTTTCCATATACCCTCCATTTGCATGCTAATCTAGGTCATAATCATATTGGTTCATGTAAAAAAAGAAGTAACTATAGTGCCTTCCCCTCCTACATTCACACATATTGTTAGAGGGTGAATTCATTGCTGCCTTTCATAAAGGAACCATCCATAAGCATTGGCCTCGCAAAAACAGATCATGCAAGTACATATCTTACTATATCCATTACCACCTCATCTCATCCACCATTTCCATTATCACCTATCATCCTATTCATCATTTTAATCCTAACATATATCTTGTTTCTCCTCAGTTGGTATCGCTCTCAAAATCAAATCTCCATGTAGTGTTGCTTCACAAGACCTAACCCTACCTAAAAGCCATGATGCCATAAAAACCTAGATATGAGTAAAGTCTTTGTTTGCATGAGGACATGCAAAACCTTAGGCATGGGGGGATGTTGGGCCTCGTACATGCCCATGTTTTCATCATGAAATATCACTGTTTATACCCTAAAACCCTAGGTTTTAACCCATTCCGTACCCTAATTCCATCACTTGCCGCCAAACACTCTCTATGGTTGATTATCATCAGTTTTCTTTACTTATCTATGATTAAAGATGATTATGTCATGTTTTACTGATGACTTTTTTGTTGAAGCACATTTATCACAGGGTTCCATCGCTAAAATCAGTCATAAGCCAGTTAAGGATGAGATGCCTAATTTAGGGCTTTGGTACTTTCACCGCGCTTTCAAGAAAAACCAAGGGAGGTTATGGTCCAAAATAATGTTTTTATACCTTCCCATGCATTTTATTGCACTCAGGTCACACATGTGGGTCCCTAGGAGTTGATTAACAAATCTGCTCAAAATGTGCAAAGTTTCCAAACTGACATGTTTAACCTCGATGTGTGTGCAGCTGGAGGTGAATATATAAAATATAATCAAATGGGTTTGTTACAAATATAACCAATTATGTATATCCAAAATGGTTTCTCTAGATTCGAATTTTTGTAAAAGTTATACAAGGGGTCTTGGAGGCAGGTTTTTAGAAAATCACTATTTTTTCAAAGTTCTAGAACATTGCAAAAAAAGCCAAACATCCAACTTTGGGCACGATTTCTGAGGAGATTGATTTTACTGTGACAAATCCAAGAGAGGTTTTTGTTGGAAACATAAAAATTTAGTCTCCCTCCAAACCAGTTTCCAAAATTCCTCATGGTTAGGAAGATATACTAATATCTTTTAGGTCAGTTTGTTAAAATTGTTCAATTTTCTAGAATCGAGGTAAATGAATAATTCACCTTGTGAATCTTATAAATGGCTCAGCCATGGTTTGCGTTGTAAGCTGGGGAAGTTTTTGAAGGAGGAGGATGAAAAGGTGTGAACATGAGACAAAATATTGAAGGAATGTATGTAAGTGAACTTATGATTTGAATCTTAATATAATTTGACTTTGCCATGAATTCTTTGTAAATGTTATGGTTTTATTTTTATTTTTAGACATTGATTTAGTTTAGACTTGCTCCAAGAGTGGCAAGGATCCACCATCACCTGGAAGCAAGTTTTGTAAACATCATAGGATAGAGTTAGCGTGTTTGATTTAGATCTAGGTGCATGGATTTTATTTTGAAAGAAATTGTTAATTAGATATCATAATTTTGATTATGTACTTAAGACTATAATTCATTTGTTTTCTTAAAATTAAATACACATATCATTTTCAGCTAGTTGCAATCTAATGAATGGCGTTGATCCATGATTTTATTGCATGAATAACCCCTTTGTTACAGGTTTACAATTGAAATATTTAAAGGTGCTTCTTAATTGGATAAACAAGAGATCGATAATTCCATTTGTTTTAAATATGAACTGACATATATTATGTACCTTATTGATTTTCTTGTAACATTGTGTTTTGGCAACCAAGTATTTGAAAGCAATGCAATGAGACGGTTAAATCATTGTTTGAAGTTGTAGTTTAGTTTTGAAATTCATTATGATTGTAGTTAGTTATTGGAAGAACCATTAGCCAGTGTGCTTATGTTTGAATGATTTCTTGAAGTTGATTAAAGAAGTTTAAGGATATGATAGTTTCTTATTTTGTAGTCTCTTAGATCTGAAGCATGTCAATTAGAATATTGGTTTACTTAGTTTCTTTTGAAACAATTGCAAAGTGGTGACAAAGGTTAGTTTGAATGCTTATTTGATTTGTTTTATGCATCCCAGGAATTAGATTAGTTTAATTCTTGCTTTTTCATTACCTTAGTTTAATATCATTTGAATGAGAGTGAATTTTATTGGGATTAAGATTTAGCATAAGTTTGGTATTATTTTAAATTAATCTTGATTGATTTAAGATTCTTGTATTTAGATTAAATAGATCTTAGTATTTAGATTGAGATTTTCATTTAGATTAAAATCATTTCAATGGTAATTTGTATTGCTTGGTTTATGATTAATTAGAGTTAGTTTAGTTTGCACAGTGATTAGAATTTCTTATTTGTTTAAGCATGTTTTCCTCAATTAATTAGCTTCAATTAGAAATAACAATTTTGTACTTAAACAACAAGTTGATTCCTACTGCAGTCTAGGTTAGATGCTTTGATCCTGTGTTCCCTGCGCTTGTACCTCAAAGCTTACGAGCCCTCAATTGATAATTTAATGTTGGAAATTATAACAATATATTTCCCCAACACCCACCACACAACTAACCTTCCACTAGTTCCTCCAACAGTTAGAACTAGTTTAACTGAATTCAATTAGACATAACTGAACTGGATTACTAAAATTTAGCAATCACACATGTCTAACTAAACTCCAACTCCTCTAACTTGAATTTACTGAGCTAACTGAGTGACAAGAACCATGTCACACAATTTAATTTCATCCAATTTGTCTACTGATGTGGAAATTCGAATATATCAATTTGACCAAGGAAAAATCAAATTGAGACTTTCTTGCTACATTTTTTCAACTCCCCCTCTCAGCAAGAAAGGGATTATCAACCACCCCTATCCTAGACCCACGGAAGTCGAAACTTCCTCTTGATAAAGCCTTCGTCAAAATGTCAACATCTTGTTCCTCTTTCAGAATGTATTCCAGCAACATTATTCGTCTCTGCACACAATGATGTAAATGGTGATACCATATATCTATATGCTTGGATTGATCATGAAATATTGGATTCTGAGAGAGCTTGATGCAACTATGATTATCAAAAGAGATCATAGTTGGATCCATCATCTAACCAAATAGTACCACAAGTATATTTCTTATCCAAATCGCCTCACATGCTGCTTGAATTGTATCCATGCATTATGCTTTTGCTGAGCTAAGAGCCACAAATTTTTTCTTCCTACTGTATGAGGAAACAAATGTAGAAACAACACATAAAATTACTCCTGATGTACTCTTTCAGTCTGATGGACTTATTGATTTTTTAGTAGATTTGGAGGTACTCCAAGCCCTATGGTTCAAGGTTTGGAGGTTGGAGCATCACAAGAGTTACTTGTGGGCTTGGAACCTAAGGTTGTGGTTTTACACCCATCAATGTTTGGGCCAAAACCATGGAGGATTTTGGTCATGTGATAGATGGATATGATAGAGGATAGAGAGGAAAATCCAATGTTTCTAGAATCGTCAAAATCCAAGTTGTCCTTAATGAGTTATGAATTTTTGAACATTAATGATGGGTTTTTTACACATAAGCCATGTAGGCTTGGTGTGAATGTGCCAAAAGACATGTCTATTTGTGGAGCCCTTGTATGGATATAAATACAGGGTGAGAGGATTCATTTTAATAAATCTAATGTGCAACACAAAGAAAAAATGGAGCTCGTTGAAGAGAGGAATATCTCTGTTTGGCCACAAATAGAAGAGAAGGAGCAACAAAGAGGAAAATATCTTGTGTGGAGCGATAAAAAGGGTCTTTTTAACTCCTAATTACCTTCACATTAATTATCAACCCAGGGACGACTTTTTATTTCAAGAGTGTACTCAGTCTGAGGCGGCTATTTACTCAAGAGTAATGTTTGTGAAGATGTAGTATAGAAATACAAATGCAGAAAGTGTGGAGCGATAAAAAGGTGTCTTTTTAACTCCTAATTACCTTCACATTAATTATCAACCCAGGGACGACTTTTTGTTTCAAGAATGTACTCAGTCTGAGGCGGCTATTTACTCAAGAGTAATGTTTGTGAAGATGTAGTATAGAAATACAAATGCAGAAATAATAAATGCTTGAAAAGAAATCTGCTTGAAAAGAAATCTAATTACAAATGACAGAAATGTAAAGACTACACTACAACAACCTTGCTAGACATCGATTAGGGATGCAGTAGTAATAACTCTTTCCCCTAGAAGTCGATGTGAGATGACCAAATCTGGGGACCTGGAATGATTAGCTCTGCCCTCTACAGTTTAGAGATCTCAAAGCAAATGAAAACAACTCAAAGGAAATGAAATCTAAAACGCAAACTGGAAAGGAACATCAATCTAAAAGCAATGAACAGGAATTGAATAGCAACGTAAAATAAACAGTGAATTCAATTCATAACCAAGCAAACTAGATTTCTACTCTTTAATCCTGTCGACAGCCACGCAACAATCAACTATCGTAATTCATAAACAAAAGGAATAACAACTGGAATTAGATACATAAAAACAACATTTTATAACAATTGAATCATAATCATGCTTCTTGTAAAGAATGGAATAACAATGACTCTGTATTTGATTCAATTAAAAACCAATTCTGTAATTACAATAAACATACTTCACACAGCAGAAATAAAGTAATAGAAATACAAACAGCAGGTCGCTCCACCAGGGCCGGGCCCTCAACCACCGGTGAAGCGTTGCTGTGCTTTACTCCAGCGCTTGAGAAATGGAACAACAGTGAACTCTTTTATTAACCAGGCATCAATAATGTTTACAAACAGCTCACACTCTCTTAACAAGAGCCGATGCACAATTCTGCAAATTACAATAAGAAAAGTCTCTCCATCTCCCTACACAATACATGCTTCTCCTTTTATAATCAGAAGG
The DNA here is from genome assembly GCA_034641835.2 of Pinus albicaulis. NCBI lineage: Eukaryota > Viridiplantae > Streptophyta > Pinopsida > Pinales > Pinaceae > Pinus > Pinus albicaulis. The sequence goes on along the minus strand of CM076577.1, from coordinate 248,498,021 downwards.
TGGAGAAATTAAATAGCAAATAGGATCTCTAATAATAATATTGAATTTCTTCCAACCAATTGATCAACAATAAAATAGATTTACATCCCTCTTTCAACAACAGCAAGTCGAATTTGGCTTTGTAGCTGAGATTTGGAGGACGGTCGCAACCACAGATCTGAGAAAATCGTGCTCAAAGAACCCTGCGAATCTCTCAACACAGGCCGAATTTGGGCAAACCGTTCTTTACTAAAGTTAATTGGGTCCGTTCTGAACAAAACCCATGTTCCGGATTTTCCAGATTCGTCTTCATTTGCTCAGAATCTCAACCGCAAAACTGTCACTCCTTATTCCAGCGCATTTCTGAGTTGGCACTTTTAATGATCAAATCTTCAATCTGGAAATTACCTTGGAGGCTAAAAATGGTGAATAATGTTATAACCAAATTATTAAAACTATCATTGATAAAATAATTCATAATCATCAATTTATTAGAAATAAAGGAAGATAAATAATATTCATCCATAAGAGCATAAATCATTTATAAAATGGATTTAAATGATAAATTATAACAAATGATATAATCGAGAAGAGTAAAAATGGATGAAATAAGTGTTACAAAGTGGTTGTATTCACGGCCCAAAACACCCCCACACTCAATATGTTGCATGTCCTCATGCAACGAAAATTGAATATATTGCATGTCCTCATGCAACCCAAAGACAAAAACCCATGTGTTAACCAAGCAATAAAAAATATGTTCATCTCAGCTCATGAAATGGATAGAACAAATGAATTCTTCCTTAATTAATGAATATTCACTTTTAGTAATCTTGATGAAGGCATAACAATTTATATTGACATTCAACTATATGTATATATGAAGTTGCAACAAAATATGATATAAGTAACAACAAACTTCATTAACCATTTTCTCAAAAACTACAAACCAGCTTTTGTTGAAATTTGGCAAGTAAATTTATAATATATGAATGCCTTTATGATCCAAAAATCAGACTGTTTTGATGCATGGATCATGAGATATAAAAAAAATGACTGTAGCTGAGAGTGCATGATTTCCGAAATTTTATGAACCAATATTTCTTGAAATTGTCTGGGTTTGTATTAATGATACGTCTGTGTTTTCCAGAAATCACAAGAATTGAGTTCATGGTTTTTAAAAAATATTATGGAAATCAATTTCTGCATTGTGTAAAAATGAAATTGTATGCCTTAAATGAGAAAGAAGATTGAAAACATCCATCATGCGTAGCAATTCCTCCCCCTCTCTGAAAAATTAGCATGCCCTCATGCGATGCTAGAAAAAATTGAGGTGGTTGCTACCAGCTGTTGAATTCTATGCTTGGTGTAAAACAACATGGAATAATGGAGGTGTTGAGAATGAATAAGAATAGCAATGGATGATAAAGAAGATGAATAACATGGTCATAAGAAAGAAATGAATGAAAGGAACACTCCCCCATACTCGAAAATGATATTCTTTGTGAAAAAAGGAAAGTGGTAAAGATGTGGAATGAAGGATGATAAATAATACTCAAATGGATTTTTCATGAAATTCTCCTAAATTAATAAATCGAGAGAGAAAATTATGCTATTTTACCTCAAGTTTTACCTCCAAAAATGTGGAATGACATATATGGGCGCGGTTGTTGAAGGCGATGTGGCGAGTTGGTCTTGTGATACAAGGTGGAATCAGTCAGCATCATGTACGACAAGAATTGTTCACGTACGCGAGCCGTTAAGTGCGATAGTGTGGTCATGCTATGAATAGAATTACCCTTGTGCACCCATTTGTTTTCACACCAAACAAAGCACACTATTTGGCATACAATGTTCTTGAATCCATAGTGTAAGCAATAGATAAAATGCATGCAAAAATTTCAATGAGAAAAACTTATGTATACATGCAATACTAATATTTGGCAAATCAACAAGTGATGGCGGTGCGGTAATCCATATCGCATGCAATTATAATGCATACATTCTCCTCCAATTGGAAAAGGAATTCCATAATACCATAAAGCATATGAGAGGTGTTGTCTTTGTGTAAGGAGCAAGGGAACAATATAGCGATGAATAGAAGCATAATACACATATCAATGATAGGATAGCGGGAGTTATGGTTATAATGAGACGAGTGTGTAAAGATAGTTATGAATAAAAGATAGGATGCTTTGGATTGATGATAAGTTATGAAAAAGAAAAAGGACAACAATATGCCAAAGATGCTGCGATAGTATGCCCTGTTTGAAAATGATGCGATTGATCATAAATATTTCCCATGCATAAGGTTCAAAAACGGGAAAAGTTAAGGAAATACTTCTATACGATAAAAGAAAAAAAGAAAATTATTATAGTAATAATTGGCATTAGATATAACTTCAATACCATAAGTAGAACTCTGCATGACGGCGTCCAGCCTCGGCGAGGTTGCTTTTTAACCCATATGAGCCGGGATCCTCAATTTATAAATGGAGGGGGGATTCTGATCTTTGTTCTACGAGAAGATGGAGTGTCTTTGAGCGTGGTAACTGAGATAACCACACTTTGCCATTCAACTGGGATGTAGCAAAAGTGATCGAACGGCTCGTGATGAAGCCTCTGTTCCAAAGATAATTTGACTATCCGATGGATCACTGTCTTTGGTGTGGTGGCTATAATGGGAGGGTGCTTTATTCTGACCTTATGAACATGGTAAAATTTGCTTTCCGTCTCTTGAGACTATCACTCCATGTCCTTGAACAAAATTTTGTTATTATTACATTTTTATGATAAAAAGAGGGAGGCTCGGTACTCTTTAGAGCGAGGGATGGTGGAAGAAGTTGAACATGTCAATAGAAAAAATATACCCATAATCATGTTTATTACGAGGCAGAGAGATTATAATCCGGAAAGGGTGGAACCCGACATGGTATTAAGATAATCAATCAATATGTGTTAAATAGAGAAAACAATGCGATGAAGTAGTATATAATCCTTTTGAAAATAAATACATCATCAAAGAGAACATCTTGTTAAAGATCATAACGTGAATGATATTAACAGCTTCAATAGAATCCATAATTCTTGTCCTCGTAAAAATAGTGTACTTCATGCCATGAAGGGGAATCGATAAAATGGTTGAGATGAGTAGGAATAGTCCTGAGAGGGAAGGAAGGGTTGCTCTGAAAATAATCCCAAAGTGTTGCTCTTTTGAATGAGCAGCCAAAAACACTCAAAAGTGGTGTTCCTTAAAGGAAATGCACACAAAAAACAAAAATACACACGAAAAAAAGTGTGAAAATGCAAAATGTCGTTCATTTGGAAAAATGAACGGCAAAAACTAAAAGTGTCATTCCTTTGGAAAGGAACGACAAAATGAAAGATTAATAGTTCCCCTGGAAAAGGAAACAAAAGCAGTGCCGTTCAGGAAAAGGAACAACAAAAATGAAAAAGTGCAGTGCTATTCCATTCGGAAAGGAACAACAAATCGTGAAAGTGCGAAGTGTTGTTCCATTTGGAAAAGGCTTGACAAAACGTAAAAGTGCGAAGTCTTTACATTCCATTCGGAAAGAAAGAACATTAAAAAGTGGAAGTGCGGAAGTGATGTTCCATTCGGAAAGGAACAACAAAACGTGAAAGTGTAGAAGTGTTTCCATTCGGAAAGGAGCCGTGAAAGTGAAGAGGAACAAAGAGTCGTGGAAAGGAATGGAAAATGAAGCAGTGAAAAAGGAACGACAAAATGAATTGTGACCAAAAGGTGTTGTTCCTTTGGAAAAGGAATAGTAAAACGAAATTGCTGTCCCACTGAAAAGAACCGGCGAAACGACAAAGTGCACACAACGTTGTCCCTTGAGAAAAAACGACAAAAATACAAGCATGAAATACAAGCACGCAAAGAATAGAATTAGTATTCATATATTGTCTGGATGGTGTACGGTTTGAATGAAGCTTAACACCTGAAACAAAATATAAGAGAAATTAGAAAAGAAACAACAAAAGAACGTATGTAAATAAATAAATTAGGTTACAACGACTATGATATTATGTAAAAAAAATGATACATTCGAAAAATATTTTGTGGCAAAGACATGACATGAATATTAGTGAAATCAATTCTTCATTTCTTCTAATATTATGAATCCAGTTGGGTAATGAGTTATTCCTTTGTTTTCATTTAAAATTTCTTTCAAAATCACTGAATTGACCTTCTTTTTCTCCTAGGACCACTGCCCGAAAAGCAGTATCTACACTGTGACCAAAACATTAAATCATGGAGAAGAGATTAATACGGGCTCCTTAATCTAAGAATTATGAAAAAATTAACAAGTAGTTACTCATAATAACAAATTCACAGGAAAATAACAAAGTAAAATTTATTTGTCACATTGTGGGAGATGAGTGGTCGACCATACTAACCCGATGTGTTTAATCACAACTGCTTTGTTTTTCGTCCAAATTGGTAGGACCAGATGAGAGCTAATTCAAGGTTTATTTGCAATATAAATATTTTTAAAATTTCAATGATGTGATATGTCATTTTAGTTGGAACAGCACATATGAGAGTCATTGATTACCAACAGACAGCAGTTTGATATTTCAAGTCTGCACATTTTAGTTTGATGTCGGTTGAATGATTAAAATTGGAAATGAAAGTAGATTTATTATTTATCTCAATAAATAAGTTTTAAGACAGAAGAATTGATAGGTCAAATCTTTATGAAGCAGTAGGAAAGACATAGTTTTTAAGGGTGCTGATTTCGATAAATGAGTGGAGTATTTTGATCATAAATTCCCATACGATATCGAAAATGAGTTCAGTGCATTGTAAACTAGATTCATAGGGAGTCACCATAGAAACAGGTTTTAAAATTCATTCATTTGGGCCTCCAAAAACTGTTGTCCCAACTACGATTTCTGGTGCCCACTAGACATCCGATTCGATGTTTTGGTTCTAACTTTTTGTTCAAATCCAAATTGATGATTCAATTGGGTTGAAAAGTAGACATCAAGGAGCTACCTAGGGTAGAAATATGTTTTAAAAATATTCCCTTTTGGTCCCTCAAAACATGACTGTCAGTGATGCTATGAGAAATTCCATCAATGAAGCCAAAAAATGAGTATTGACATTTTCAAATTGGTGATAAAAGTGAATATGAGTGTTTGTAGAACTATTATTTCCATTATGAGTCATCTACAAACTAAGTAAGATAAAATTATCACCAATGTTGATTTGCATAGCATGTTGCAACAGCAATGTACATAAAAACAAAATGCATTTATTTATTCCCTTATTTATTTTTATTTTCTACACTAACTTATTTTAATTGAAAAAATGAATATGACTACGTATATGAGTACTTCCGGTGGAGGCCATTTCGAAATAAGGCTTCACGTATACACATACCCAAATTTGAAAAATGCTATTAATGAAAATCGGTGTAGGAGAAGCCAACTCCCTTGAAAAAATGGTATCAAAAGTGGCAAGCATAGAGTGATGTTGCAAGCAAATGATGGAGTGAAACCAATATTCAATATATCCTTTACATTCTTGATTTCTCATAGCCATCATATCATGAAGTTCTTGAGCTTTTAAAATAGCTTGTTGATGCATAGTAAAGAAACCTCATTTTCTTCCATAACCACAATTTTTGCGGTTGAAACGATCTGAATCTCATTGTAAGTTTTCTCTAGCAACACACATGTGAGATAGAATGGGTGGGAAGGGTGGGTAAATTTTGCGAGTTCAACATTGTAAGCATGTTGTGCTTGGTTTTATTGTGGTGAGGGTGTGGAATTAGTGAAGAAAGCGAGGAAATTGTGTATGGAATGGAGCATTGTGATGATGTGGTTGGTTGAGTGGATAGAACATTTAGCGAGGATGTTGTGAAAGAGTGGTGGAGAATATGGAGAATGTGCTTGTGCTACAAGATGAGGAGTAGTCATGCAATCATAAGGTGAACCATGCCAAACTTGTAGATAAGATTGGTGGTTATATTGAAATTGACATGGTCGCCCTAGAACATGAGTATTCCATAATGGATTATGCAAGTAAGAGAATGGAGAAGAAGTGTTTTGAACCATGCACGTAGGCCATGATTTCCATGGTTTTGACCTTGTTATTTCCACCTCTTTGATATGATACTTCCATCCTAGATAAGGAAGAGTAACCATCTATGTTTTGCTCCTTTTGGTCATGAGGAAAAACACTTCATCAAATTCTTCATTTTTATGAACACATAAAGCATCAATTTTGAGCTTAGAGAGCTAATAAAATCAACTTTAAAATTTTCAAATAAATCATTGATTCGACTCTTATGTCTATTTACATGGCAGTTGGAAAAGAAAGAACAAACATCTCTAGAATTCTTACCGGCCTTGGAGATTCCTCTTGAATACCTTATGCACAACTCACAAACATCATCATATGATAGCTGAAAAACATCACATTTTCTCGAGATTTAAGAGTTCTAAAAATTCATCTTTGATTCCTTTAAGAAGAGTGTTTTTAGATCTCTTTTTCCAATTCTTATGCTTTGATTTTTGAAGGTTATAATGAAATCGATCTACATAGTCCTCCAAACTTTCATCTTCCCCTTGTCATACCGAAAATATCTTCATTGGATTTGCAATAGTCTTGGTACTTCTTCGAATATGTTCTTCATGTCCTCCCATGATTGGATGCAATTCCACCTAGGCTCATGAACCATCGGAGGAAATTGCTCCTTTAGAGTAAGAGGAAACACTTTCAATCTTTGATCATTAGTACAATAATCATATCCTCTACAAAAGTATTGAACTCAAATAAGAATGTATACGGATCTTCATTTGCTAAACCATGAAAATTTGGTAAAGATGGAAATTATGTGCATTTGTGTCCTCCTCCTAGATCTTTGATAGGAAATTCAAAAGTAGAAAGCGTGAGCCATTTCTTACCATAATATAAGATGTTTTTCATGTGTTTCTTCGAGGCTCCTTCTTCAAATGTTCCTGTCAATCGGTTAGTGAAATGGGTGGTGCTTACATCTGCTGCATGAGATCATGTAGTCCATTTTTTAAAAATTACATCTTTTTCTAATCATTCACACAAAAATTCAAACATCTATTTCTACCCTAGGTTCTTTAACAATTCTTATGGAAACGGGCGGGGGGAGCGGGGGCTTTTACATGCTTTCCGTGTGAGGTTCTTACCTTATGATTTTAATACAATTCTTTCCTAACGAGGCACTCATCGGTCTTACAACTACTCTTTAAAAATGGCTACACTCTCCCCGGCAACGGCGCCAAAATGTGGAGCGATAAAAAGGGTCTTTTTAACTCCTAATTACCTTCACATTAATTATCAACCCGGGGACGACTTTTTATTTCAAGAGTGTACTCAGTCTGAGGCGGCTATTTACTCAAGAGTAATGTTTGTGAAGATGTAGTATAGAAATACAAATGCAGAAATAATAAATGCTTGAAAAGAAATCTGCTTGAAAAGAAATCTAATTACAAATGACAGAAATGTAAAGACTACACTACAGCAACCTTGCTAGACATCGATTAGGGATGCAGTAGTAATAACTATTTCCCCTAGAAATCGATGTGAGATGACCAAATCTGGGGACCTGGAATGATTAGCTCTACCCTCTACAGTTTAGAGATCTCAAAGCAAGTGAAAACAACTCAAAGGAAATGAAATCTAAAACGCAAACTGGAAAGGAACAACAATCTAAAAGCAATGAACAGGAATTGAATAGCAGCGTAAAATAAACAGTGAATTCAATTCATAACCAAGCAAACTAGATTTCTACTCTTTAATCCCGTCGACAACCACGCAACAATCAACTATCGTAATTCATAAACAAAAGGAACAACAACTGGAATTAGATACAGAAAAACAACATTTTATAACAATTAAATCATGAATCATGCTTCTTGTAAAGAATGGAATAACAATGACTCTGTATTTGATCCAATTAGAAATAACTCAATTCTTTAATTGTAATAAACGAACTTCACACAACAGAAATAAACTAATAGAAATACAAACAGCAGATCGCTCCACCAAGGCCGGGCCCTCAACCACCGGTGAAGCGTTGCTGTGCTTTACTCCAGCGCTTGAGAAATGGAACAACAGTGAACTCTTTTATTAATCAGGCATTAATAATGTTTATAAACAGCTCACACTCTCTTAACAAGAGCCGATGCACAATTCTGCAAATTACAATAAGAAAAGTCTCTCCATCCCCCCCAATACACAATACATGTTCTCCTTTTATAATCAGAAGGAGGAGAAATTGAATAGTAAATACAATCTCCCATAACAATATTGGATTTCTTCCAACCTTTTGATCAACAATAAAATAGATTTAGATCCATCTTTCAACAACAGCAAGTCGAATTTGGCTTTGTAGCTGAGATTTGGAGGACGGCCGCAACAACAGAACTGAGAAAATCGTGCTTAAAGAACTCTGTGAATCTCTCAACACAGGCCAAATTTGGGCAAACCGTTCTTCAATAAAGTTAATTGGGTCCGTTCTGGACAAAACCCATGTTCCGGATTTTCCAGATTCGTCTTCATTTGCTCAGAATCTCAACCGTAAAACTGTCACTCCTTATTCCAGCGCATTTATGAGTTGGCACTTTTAATGATCAAATCTTCAATCTGGAAATTACCTTGGAGGCTAAAAATGGTGAATAATGTTATAACCAACTTATTAAAACTATCATTGATAAAATAATTCATAATCATCAGTTTATTAGAAATAAAGGAGAATAAATAACATTCATTCATAGAAGCATAAATCATCATAAAATGGATTTAAATAATAAATTATAATAAATGACGTGATGAAGAATGGTAGAAATGGGTGGAATAAGTGTTCAAAAGTGATAATAATAATGGCATATTAACGGCCCAACATCTTGGAGAAGCAATTTTTCATGACTATTTGGGGACCGAAACTATATAGCAGGAGGGCTGAGTAAGGAAAGGTAAGTGCAAGACTATTTTAGGTATTTTTATGTGTAGATACTCCTGTGTTAGAAGGTTGCATATCTATACAAGGTTCTGAAGGAGGGCCACAACCCAAACACAGGTTTCTTAGGAATTAAAAGAGGATGGAAATAACCCAAAAATTCAACATATAAAAGGAGTTTGACATATGATGGAACCTGTAGCTATTAGGAGGGCTTGCGTGCTATAAAAAAGGGCTGAATTGGGACTGGTGTCTTGCCTTAACTAGGCCGAGGTCAACAAAAAAGAAACCGACCCCAAAAAATGAGCAATAAGGAATGTATTTCTCCTTGTGTTGGGTCTATAGTTAGCCCAATTTGTATAATATTTTATTTCAGCCAATGGAAGCCAAGGAGGGAGGTCTAACTTGGAGGTTAGAAGCTCTTACCAGTGGAAGTTTCCACAGTGAGGATTCGTGATTGGGTTGGGTGCCATTAGACTGGTGCAAGGAAGCATGTTGGTGACCCAAAGTATCCCTTGACAAGCAATCATAAAGGGAAGTTTGACAACTGAAGTTTGCGTGAAGTTGTGGAGCCTAATGTGCAATACATTTATGGACTAGTGGACTGTGATATTGGCATATTGGAGCTCAGGTATTGGCTAGCCTAGAATAGAATATTGGTTCAGCCTATGTTCATTGTTGGAGAAGTGACTTGCAATAGTGATAAGTGGAAACCCTCCTAGAGTCTTTCTTGATGAACTAAGGGGCAGCTAGAGAGCATAATGGAAGTGAAGGACCGGCATGATCAGATATGACATAGAGGTTGTGATTGTGCACTAGAGAAACAAGATTGTCATTATATCTTGAATTATTGTACTTATGGATATTTGAGGGAAATTATCCCTTGTACGAGAGCCCTAGGCTGTTGTATTATATGTTGATAATATAAGGAAGTTGGGTTACATATATTTTTTTTATTGTTCTTATTGTGCACATGATTGGTTTACTGTGTTATATTGTTCCACTGTGTTAAGTAGCTTTGTTTAGATTCTTGGTTTGGTAGCGTAAGAGATTTTAAGATTCTATCCTAGATCCAAGATTGTGGAAATTCAACATGGTATCAGAGCATTTCTGAGCTACTTTGAGAGGCATTGAATCAAAGAGTGTGCAAGCAAAGTACAACCTAAGAGGGACTTGGTCACATTGTAGGTGAAGGAGTCACTGCAATGTCACAGATGTAGGTTGGAATTTGCTATGAGGATATGTTGGAAGGGTTGTCCAACTATAGTACATGGAAGGAAATGATCAAGTTGGTCTTATAGGTCAACATGATATGGGATTTTTCCGATAAATACATCAAGAAGCTGAATGACCCTAAGGAGCTGGAAGTGTACGAAGAATTGGATACGAAGGTGAGATTGAACATCCTAGATGGTTTGAAGGAATCCCTAATACCACATTTGTCCGAGAAGAACTCTGCTCATGAGATATGGATGGCTCTTCATAATTTGTTCTAGAATAAGAACAAGAACCAGGTATTAGTATTGGTGGACAAGTTGAAGTTCACCAAGATGATGCAAGGTGAAGGAGTGAATTTGTATTTGACGAGATTGTCTCAGGTAAAAGATGAGCTTATTGTCGTTAGTGTGGCTATTTCAGAGAATGATATGGTGAGGATTTATTTGAAAGGGTTCACTGAGGAATGTAATCCCTTCATCAAAGAGACTATTTCCAAAGAGAAGTTGCTAGACTGGAATAGGTTGTGGGACAACTTCATTCAGGAAGAGTTGTGAGACTAGGATCTTCATCCAAAGGATATGGCAGATGATGACATGGCACTTGAAACATGAATGAAGGGTAAGAAGAAGAAGGACTTGAGTAAGATAAATTATTTCAACTGTGGTGAGATGGATTTTTTTTGTCAAGATGTTCGATGAAGAAGACTGGAGATGACGAGAAGAAGAAAGGGAAACAGTTCACTAGTGTTGCCTTCTACCTAGATAGATGCTCTCACCAGGAGATTGGAGGATGATTTGCTAAGTGTCCTTTCAGTTAAATAAACATGTACAAATTGTCTCCATAATTTTGCTTAAGGTATAAGAGTTTTAACCATGAAAATTAGATGAATTAGTGAACTTTAAGCATGTAAATATGCCTTAAAAAACACTGAACAACAGTGCAATACAGAGAAAAACATTCACACATAAGTTTTACACGGTAGGCATGATGAAGTAGTTCACCCCTCCTGGGCTACGTCTGCTGGTCCAGCTCCCAATGGCATGTCCCTCTTTGTCATTATGCTCAAAATTGTAAATTAAATATGTTTATAGGCCTCTAATGGTTGTTTTATCTGCACCAATGGCTCTAGAATGCTCAAATTAGTCTAGGTAGACTCTTGTTTCACTCAAATTGTTCGAAAATTTACCTCCCAATGCATTTTTCCCAATGACAGCTAGAAAAGCTCCACTAAATGTGGAGACTGGCAGTTTAATTGCAGATAAATTAATAGTTTACCCCAAATTTGGGGGTGTGCTCCAAAACTTTCGGGTGGATAAGGTTTAACATTAATTGTGAGTGGTAGGGTGGTCACATGCCAACCCCGCCATAACTTCCACTAACGATTTGAATGCCGATGTATGTGCTGGAACCGGAAGTTATGGTTCCACACCCTAACCGTGCGAATATTTAAACTTATCGCATGACCGTTGCTTAGAATACCAGGTTAAAAGCTGTTGCCCCTGGTTTTAAATGTTAACGGCTGCGGTTCATGTGATTCCATGTGTCCATCATCCACAGGGCGGCCAGCGAGTTGGGACCACTAGTGGTCCCCTCCCCCATTATATTAACATTGAAACCATAATACAATGCGGAATCCCATATATGTTAAGTATCATGGTGTAGACGGATTGGAAAATGGTCTTGCAGGTGGATAGGAGGTCATGGGTTTGATACCTGTCGACTCCACAAAAATTTTACACTAACCTTGTGAGGACGTGTGGCGGCCTGTGGGCTTGCCACATGTCTCTCATCCATTGGCCCTTCCATAATCTCATCTAATGACCATAAGAAATTTGTACCTTCACATCCAATGACCCACAATGTACCATGTGGCACCACCACATTGGCTTAGAAGAAAAATGGAATATTCCTAGAATATTCCATTGACTGTACCTGCAAGCTGACTGGGCATCCAATCACCAAAATTTTACTGTTTGGACAAACAAACAAAATGTGATATATTCCTCATACGACATCGGTTTTTCGAATCATTCATGGCGCTAGAATCTCAACGACGAGACCTTTTTGGTTGCTCAGGTTCAGACCTGTTTCGGTCACTTTCATTTTTGAGCATAAAACTTGATCTCCTGATCACACCTCCCCACTAGGAAGCTTTTGGGCCCCAAAAGCTCCCTGGACTACTGAACATGAAGATGAGGAGACTGTGTCCCCACTCTTCCAACCTTTATCCACTGAAATTTCCCTAATTTCATTAATTGGAGCTTTTCATGAAACGACAATTTTTTCCTTGATTCCATTGACCAACCATTGCTGACTATGACATAGTCATACTGCACATTTACTGAACTTGCATTTTCCTTGATTCCATTGACCAACCATTGTTGACTTTGACATAGTCATACTGCACATTTACTGAACTTGCAGAACAACAACTTAAATTTGTAGTAAACATCCTGTTTCTACGTTGGTATTTAATAAAAGAAAACTTGGAATTACTCTCACCTTATATCCTATCCTTATGGCAATTTTTTGTTGAATTAGCCTTGAACTTGTGTCGATTCTTGACCAAGTTTCTTCGCCATTGTACCATGCCTTTCTGAAACCAGCAATGATCATTTCTAAATCTTGTGCCTTCTTTGTCAAGTTGCTTTTCCCTCTCTTGGACATTTGCAACTTCTTGCATTGACACTTTGTTTTTAGCACCGTTCGACACCAATGTCGACTGCTACAACTTCTTGTCATATTTCAAAGACAACCTACTTTCAAACTGAAACAACTCATTATATACATCAGTATCTGTATGAAAAGGATTACGTAAAACTTCTCTTTTTTTAATCATCATCAATGTCAAGCTTTGACTTTCATTGACGAGCCTCTTCATCTGCCCTCCATTAACTAAAGAAGTGTCTAGTGTTTTACGATGAGCTCTCACAATGTACTCTTTTCCATCTTTGAATAAATGGTATTTGTTCTCATGGTGATGAAAGATTGCTTTCCTGTCATACAAGTAAGGACTGCCCAACACCATACCTGTTATATCAAGCGGAACAACATCTAATTCAACCATGTCAATGAAATGTACAGTTATTGCAAAGCACAACATGCACTTCTTTGAAACCTGTAAATTTGCTTCCTTACAAATCCAACCAAGTGGATACAGTTTCAAATGTGGAATGGTCTCAAGATTAAGTTTCTTGACAAAGTCTTCAGAGATTAAATTCGCTTGTGACCCACTGTCCAACAATGTGTCAACCTTGGTATGCTTGGAAATTACCCTCACATGAAACAATTCAATTCTCTTTTCTTCACTTGGAGCTTCTATGTGACAGTTAGATATACTAGAGCTGGGTTTATTTTCAATCTATTTCCCCTTTATGTTCTTTAGTCCCATGGCTATGATTTTTATTTCATCTCCTAAATCTGACCCTAGGTCTTATTCAGCTATTGCAACAATTTTTCCTTTCTTCTTGGCTTTCTCTTTGGCTTTAAAACTTTCTGGTTTCAAATTTGGATGAAGTTTCCAACAATGGTCCTCATTATGGCTAGTTTTAGAACAGTGTTTGCAAAATAATTTTCCCTTCTCTTTTCTAGTATTTTCATTTCTCTTTTTCTTCCATTTGCCTTTAAACTCACTTTCCTCATTCGCATCTAAGTTTTTTTCCTCTTGCCTCTAAATGTGTAGCTTGAACACAAACCTCATCTAGGCTTGTAGGGTTAAACATGAGGATTGTATGTCTTAGGTAGGTATATAAACCTCCTATATACTTGAGAAAAGTGTCTTGGCTATGCAAATCTACTCCTATTGAAATATCTCTTGTTCTAAATTCTTGAGTATACACTTGTACATTTTGTCCTTTCAATTGTTTAAAATTTTGCTAGTCCATTATGGATTTCTGCATGTGAGCTAATGGATAAAACTATTGTTTTATTGTAGAAATGAAATCAGTACATGATAAAATAATCTTACCATATTTCTTGATCTCCTCCTTTGTCTTGGGTTCCCACCAAACAAGTGTTGCACCTTCCATTCTCAATGAAGCTAGTTGGATTTTGGTGTCATCATCATGAAATTTTTGGATTCTCAAATAGACCTCTAATTGCCTAATCCAATTATCTAGCTTTTCCGCATTAACTTCACCATCAAACATTGGCAATTAAAACTTAACATCAAGTTTTAGAAAAGGACTTTTACCCATGTTCTTTGACTTGTATGGCTAATGTACTAAAGATGATGTAGAGGATGATGAAGATGAAGATGAGGGTGATGATGGAGACTTTCCACTCTCTCCATTTCCTCCATTTCCCTTCTTTGATTTGTCTTCATCATTATGGCCTCTTGATGATCCCTGTCCTTCCTTGTGAAGTTTGGACCTTTCCTCTTCTAGTTTATCATTCCTTTCTTGATAAAGGACTCTCACCATTTCAGTTAAGTCAAGAAATGCTTTTCTGAACACTCTTTCTTCCTCTTTGGGATCCATCTCTTCATGTATTTCTCCTTCTCCTGGAGGCATGATAGATGCTACTTCTTCTTCTTTTGGAGGTGAACTAGGTGGTGGATAATGTGGCAATATTGCCCTCCTTTGTTGTGGCTCACTTTGAGAACCTCTTGCTTCTACCAATTTTCCTTCTCCTCTCTTAAGCCTGAGCCTACTAAGCATGAAAACCCTTGCAAACAGTTAAAAAATCCTTGCACATAAAAACACCAAAGATAAAACTCTAGCTCTGATACCAACTTGATCTGAAAGGAGTGTATTATTTCTGCTGTGCTAAGTGTCCTTTCAGTTAAATAAACATGTACAAATTGTCTCCATAAGTTTTCATAAGGGATGAGAGTTTTAACTATGAAAATTAGATGAATTAGTGAATTTTAAGCATGTAAATAAGCATTAAAAAACATTGAACAGTAGTGAAAAACAAAGAAAAACATTCACACATAAGTTTTACATAGTAGACATGATGAAGCAGTTCAACCCTCCTGGGCTACATCTGCTGGTCCAGCTCCTAATGGCATGCCCCTCTTTTTCATTATGCTCAAAATTGTAAATTACATATGTTTGCAGGCCTCTAATGGTTTTTTTCTCTACACCAATGGCTCCAAGATGCTCAAATTAGTCTAGGTAGACTCGTGTTTCACTCAAATTGGTCGAAAATTGACCTCCCAATGCATTTTCCCCAATGACAGCTAGAAAAGCTCCACTAAATGTGGAGACTGGCAGTTTAACTGTAGATAAATTAATAGTTTACCCCAAATTTGGGGGCGCACTCCAAAACTGTTGGGTGAATATGGTTTAAAATTAATTGTGAGTGGTGGGGTGGTCACATGCCACCCCCACTGTAACTTCTGCTAACGGTTTGAATGCCGTCGTATGTGCTGGAACCAGAAGTTATGGTTCTACACCCTAACCGCGCGGATATTTAAACTTATCACATGACCATTGCTTAGACTGCCAGGTTAAAAGCTATTGTCACTGGTTTTAAACGTTAATGACTGCGGTTCATGTGATTCCATGTGTCCATCATCCATGGGGCCGCCAGCGGGTTAAGACCGCTGGTGGTCCCCTCCCCCATTATATTAACATTCAAACCATAATACAATGCGAAATCCCATATATGTTAAGTATCATGGTGTAGACGGATTGGAAAATGGTCTTACGGGCAGATAGGAGGTCGCGGGTTCGACCCCCATCGACTCCACAAAAATTTTACACTAACCTTGTGAGGAGACATGGCATCCTACGGGCTTGCCACGTGTCGCTCATCCATTGGCCCTTCCAGTATCTCATCCAACGACCAGAAACAATTCGTACCTTCACATCCAATGAGCCACAATGTGCCACATGGCACCACCACATTGGCTTAGAAGAAAAATGGAATATTCCCAGAATATTTCGCTGACTGTACCTACAAGCTGACTGGGCATCAAGTCACCAAAATTTTGTTGTTTGGAAAAACGAATAGAACGCGATATATTCCTCATACGACATTAGTTTTTCGAACCGTTTGCAGCGCCGGAATTGCAACGACAAGACCTTTCCAGTTGCTCATGTTTGGACCTATTTTGAGCACTTTAATTTTTGAGCATAAGACTTGATCTCCTGATCAAAGGAGGAGGAATTTTCTATGATCTCAAATTTGTCACAGGGTACTGTCAATAAGGATGGATGGTATGTGGAAAATGGTGCGTCAAAACATATGACAGGACACAGGAGGTTTTTGAGTGTCTATTTGAATGGGAATCGAAGTTTCACATGGTTTTGGGAGATAAGAGTCAGAGGGAGATCCGAGGATTGAGAGTTTTTTCATTCACGATGGAGACAAGACAAGTGATGCAGGTCCAATATGTAATAGTTTTACCAGGAATTAGATATAGCATGATATGTGTCTCGATGATTGAGAAGAAGGGATTTGAGGTCTTATTATAGGATGGTAAGGCAAGACTCAGACCCAAAGGCTCTAGCTCTATAGGTATTGTGATTGGAGTTAGAGATCATGGTCTATACAGGTTGATGGGCAAGGTTACAAATCATAGGAAAAAGAAGCAGGAGGACCAGGTGCATGTTCTGGAAAAGAAGGTACAGGTGTATGCTCCAAAGGGGCAGGTACTGGTTCTAGAAAATAAGGTCCAGGTTTTAGAGACTTGGAGGGAGTCAAGTTCTAGAGGGAGCTTGCAGGTTCAAAGGGAGGCCTTGCAACCCAAGAAGAGCACATTGTAAGTGGGGATAAAGGGTGCTCCTAAAACTTACAAGAAGGAATCACGGAGAGAGTGGAATACATTATAGGAGGAGAAGAAGAAGAATGATTGGTCTAGTGACAACGACACTTCTGAGATAGGTGTAGTTGATACTATAGGGATTGCTACAGTCGTGAATGCCAGGAGTTGGGCGAGTGTTGTGAGTAGTGATGATGATGATGAGATACTTCCTAGTCTTGGAAGTACCTCCCTTAGTAAGAGGGAGTGTTTATTTTTTAGTAGCTTGGGAGGTACTCCAAGCCCTAGGGTTCAGGGTTTGGAGGTTGGAGCACCAAAAGAGTTACTTGTGGGCTTGGAACCCAAGGTTGGGGTTTTGTACCCATCGATGTTTGGGCCAAAACCATGGAGAATTTTGGTCATGTGATGGATGGATATGGTATAGGATGGAGAGGAGAATCCAATGCTTTGAGAATTGTTAAAATTCGATTTTTCCTTAATGTATAATATTCCCAAATGGGAAAATCAACAATATAAGCACATAAAACACATTTTTCAGAAATCGGTGTTATAACAGTCAAAATAAAACCATGGATCCTTTAGATTATACATTATGACAACCAAATCTAAAGGGAGATCAGAAAAAATCAATATTTCTTAGTTAAACAGGCCTCCCAAGCCCAAAACAACCCAAAAACACTACAACCCCATGACTACTGCAATAAAGAAATACTGAAGAAATTAACAACGCAATTTACTGAGGTTTTATACTCAAAATTAGAGAGACAAAATATATCTACTGATATATTAATCAATGGAGTTGAAAAACTGAGATCTAGTCTCTTTTACATAAATCTAAGATGACCCGGCAAGGGTTTCTTGATATACATAAAGTACAAGAAGTATATGCTGCAGATCTATAGATGAATCATGCAGTATGGCTGAAGCACTGCATAAATATGGCTGATAATACAAATAAATGGTTGTATCTCCTCCCACTAGCTTTCCGGGAAAAAGGCTAATCATCCTCTTGGGAAACTAGCTCATAAAACAGGGGTTTTAACCCTCCCACTGTAACACCATGAAAAATAACGCAGTTTCTCCAAGGGACTGCACTGTGGCTGTAGGTGAATGCTTGGCCCAATGCCGGATAGTGGAAATGATGCCCAAAATTCTCCTCTTAGATTTCTTCAACAAGTCCTCCAAGGAAGAGTGGGGAATTCCCGCATGAGAAAACCCTTGTACTAAACAATACAACAAACTTAGCTAAATAGCTGAAGCATGAAATAAGTCTAAACAGACTCAATTATAAAATCATATTCTCATTCATACCCCATATGGCTGCCATTCCCTCAATTATATACTTGATGAGCTTCCTCACCATGGGTCCCACTCTTTTATGAGGTTACTTCCATGCAAAGGCTCCTCCTCCATAATTACGATGTCTCCATTACTTCCACTCTTCTATTTACAACGCTGGTTGATTTGGTCAACCTTGATTTAGTCTTCATGCATTATCTCCTTTCACACCCAAGGTGTATTTATTCTAACTATCTAAACGGATCCATATTCATACTAGGCTATCTTTATTGATGATCCACTCCTCCCATATTAGTGTTGTTGACTTGGTCAAACTTGACCTTGTCCCCATGCATTAGCCATTGTTCACACACGAGGGTGCTTTATCCAGTTATTAACATGATCCCTTTTCACACTAAGAGGGATTTTATGCCTACTAAAGAGATTTATGGGCCTTCTTACCCATTTATTCATCTAACTAGATGTCAAAAGAAAAGTTAATATTCCAATTAGCTGCATGCTAATTTAGGAATATTACAGTCCTCCCCTCCCAAATTTTGCTTGTCCTCAAGCAACTGCAAGGATATAACTGAAGAGCCTCCTATCCTCCTCCTGTAGAATCCTCATATGTTAAGCTCCTCCAAAGAACAAGATGTTGTTTCATCAATAAATCTCCAAGTTGCACTTCCCAAGTATGCAAGTTAGCTTTTGGTGACAATCCCAAATAGTTATCATCGTGAAAAAGTAAAACACCCATGGAGGAAAAAATGTGTTTTCTAGAGGCCTTCTTGAGGCATGGAATCTGAAATATGTTGGGAATCATCATTCCCATGTGAACCTTCCACCCCCAAGCTACCATCCATACAAAATGAGCCACCTTCCAAAATGGTAACTCATGAAAATTCTCCTCCACCTTTGGCTCTTGCAATGTAGGTGGGCTGCATAACTGACAATAAGAGATGATTTTGTTCAACTCACGTTGTATCTCTCTCCATTTATGATAGATATATAAATGATGATCTTGGGTTGCAATGATATGGTCATTAAGGAGCCAAAATGAACTTGGACTCTCATGATCCCATTCCTTAGTTCCAAGAATCACTCTTGCCCAATCCATCCTACATATATTGAATAGAATATCTTCACCATATGGGACCAAAAATATGAATGGACTATGTTTCATGTAGCATGTTGGATGGTGATAATAGTCCTTAAGGTGAGTCCAACATTGTTCATCTTCTTGTTGTCTCAAAACATGTTGTGATAAGTGGCCATCCAAACACTTACTTGCTGCCATAAGCTTCTCAAAAGCTTGAAAATAGTAGAGGATATTAGGTGTTGGCTGAATATGATCCAAGCAAGACACGTCTAGCCCAACATCCTCCATAAAGTGGTCATACCCATCACTGAAAGTAGTCCCAAAAGGATCATGAAATCCACAAAAATATTTTCTCTCTTATGGAGCAATGTGCTGCAAATGAATGGTAAAGGAGTGTAAAAATATTGTTAGTTGATAAATAAACATCAAAACACAATATTTACCATATGTTGTAGCCATGTTGGTGAAGAGGTCCATAAATAAGCCATCCCATCTTTCCATCAAAAGGGGAACTGATTGAAACAACCGTGCAAGGTGGTTACTCTCCTACTCATACATCAAGAAAACTACATATCTTATGATATGTTCGTGCACATCTTCTTTGACATCCTCCCAATAGAATTCTTTCATGATGGTGTGATAAGATTCAATGGAATCTACATGTCCTGAAAAGAGGGCCTCATAAGCTACATGTAGAATCCTCTTCTTGAGCTTGGAGTCTTTAGTCAAGTAGATCTAATCATGGAAGTAGATGACTCCATCAACCACTTTATACCTCTCATCCATCACTTTCCCATCAATAACCTTATATTTTTATTGAATTTGTTTTTTTTTTTTTCAGGGATATGAAAACCATTAAATATGGTTGAAAAATGGAAATTATGCATAGAAGTTTCTTGCTATCCCAATCCAGGGAAAGTAGTGATTACATATTTGCTTTCCAATATTGCGACTAGCAAAGTCATCCAAAGGAAAATGAATATACCGGGAAGAACAACAAACAAAGAGGCATATTATATTGGATTGATAGAAGGCTTGGGAACAACGATGAAGTATGGATCAAATGGAATTGTAGTTTTCACCAATTCTAAACTTGTGTGCAACCATATGAATGGCGTGTGCTAAGTTAAAAAGGAGAGGCTAAAAGAACTGCATGGAATAGCAAACAATATTGTTAGCCAATTTCAATTTTTTAGTATAAGGCATTGTACAAATGTGAATAAGATGTATGCTGATCTATTGCGTGGGGCAATTCCAATTCATGATTCATCTATCAAAGATGAATTAGAATTATACAGATCAATGTCAATGCAAGATTCATCTCTCAAAGATGAATTGGTTTTGAGATGCTCTTCTTCAAAAATTCAAGATTCATCTCTCAAAGATGAATTAGTGTTGAGACACTCCCCTTCAAAATTTATTGATGGAAATTGTAACATATATTGGATATGTTTGTGTTTTGTACTTATAAATGCATCTTTTTTCATGACCATGTGTTTTTTTCAATTATATACCAAGTGTGCTCCCACCACACCATGTAAAGCGCAACTTGGTGAACTTCACATTTGCAACAAGTGAACTTCACGTTTTTATAAAATTAAAATGCGGGGACTTCAAGAAATTTTTGTTTAAATGGAGTTTGTTTAAATGGAGTTTCACGCTTCTTTTTTAATGACCATGTGTTTTTTTCAATTTTATACCAAGTGTGCTCCCACTATGTAAAGCGCAATTTGGTGAACTTATCATTTTTATAATTTCTTTTTTGCTTAAATTGAGTTTCACACATCAATTATTTCTTTGAAAGTTGTGTTCTACATAATTTGTGTACACTAAATTACAAATTGATTTTCTGAAATCTATTTTGTGTAAATGTCCACCAATAGATATATATATCATGGAGGATGAACGACGAATATCAACCAAATCCCATATGGGGGTTCAGGGATCGGGGGATGTTCACGGTATTTAAATATAATCTTAAATCTCCATAAATGTGTGTACATATGGAATTGATTTTTTATTAACTTTGTGAGTTAAATTAGTTTTTAATAAGTTTCATTTTTTAATTTTTAGGAGGTAAGAGGAGAAGGGTTTCTACTCCATCCATGGAGCGTGCCCATGGTTCACCTAGTCATGGTATGGTTCACGCAATTTAATCAATGAATGTGTATATGTATTTATATGTACACATGAATGTATTTTTCAATTGATTATAAATTCCTATTTGTTTATGAAGCTTCTCTCTCATCTCGAGAGGTTGGTGGTGGTTCAAATCCACTTAGAGGGTCATTAATGAGTGGTAGCAGGTTGCGTGAAGGGGGTGATATTTATTCCCCCGAAGGCCAATCAATGGCAGCTAGTTCTCAGCAGGGTCATTTTGGGTCTGGTTCTCAGCAGGGTCGTTCTGGGTCTGGTTCTCAGCAGGTTCATGTTGGAGAAGATGCTAACCAACAATGTCAAGGTTGCCATCAATTTCAATATTTTTTTCATTAAATTTGTACAACTTTTTTTACATGTGTTTTTTCTAATATACGAAATTATATATATATTGATGCAAAGGTCGAAAATGTTCCAACTAGTGGTCAAAATAGACGCAGGGCAGACCGCTACATTCAAGAAGAAGGTTGTCTACCTAGCACAACTTATCCGGCCAACATTACTGATATACCATGGGAAACAAACATGGCGCAATGCACCTTACAAAGGTGTGAAAAACTTCATGCAAAATTGCAGAGGGATCTTATGGCTTTGTCACTACCTGCTGAGAGTCGACAAAGCCTTGAAATAGTTACACATTCATTGGGTGAAATTGTAAATGTGTACAAAAATCTTGGGCCAACGACTGATACATTTGTAGAAGTGATGAGAAAGAGAAAGGAAACAGTAATGGGTCCAGGTAAAGGGAGGATGTAAAACAAAAGGTTACAAAAGATGTGGCCAAGTCAATGTTTAATTTCAAGGAAGGGCCAAAAAGAAAAATGTTGAAGGTGCAATATTTCAAGCACCCAAATATAGCTCGCTATTTGTATGATAGGCACCTTGCGGCCTATGTAAGGCTCCCATGGAACGACGATGTTCCTGTTTATTTTGCACAAAGTTTTTACACATAATTTTTTTTGGTTATGAAAACCAACTACAATGACCTTCCGTCAGAATTTTTTGGCCCACGGAAAGGTCGATTATATAATCGTAAGGGCGCTAAGCGAGATGTGGAGTTGCCTCGCCCTGAGCTGCCATTGGTGAGTCGACCTTTTCGGGTCGAAACTCTGCGGTCAGAGATGGATGCGACTTCTCAAATAAGTCGAGAAGCAAGGGATGTTATGATCGACAATGTTTACAGTGGATTGGGTGGAGTCGATGTTTGTTTAAATCGACAAAGAGCACGTGAAAATGCACGTGCCAATTTTGTGTATTGTACAGATGAAGAGATTGACAACATGAATGTTGAAGATCTCCGAATATATGCAAAAAATTGTCGCAATGTTTTGCGAGACCTAATTCTTCATGAGGAAGAGGGCACTGGAATGGTATGTGTTAATGACCTTAGGGTTTGAAATTATTTTAACATACATATGTACATGTGTACAATTTGTAATAAATACATATGTATGCACATGTATACATTTTTTTGTATGTACATTAATCTAAAAAAAATGTATGATTATATGTTAAAACACCATTTGCAGTTCTCACACATGATGCATGACGAAAATGTTAATATCACGTTCGGGACCTCTGGTTCAAACAATGCAGATGGGTCTGACCATCAAGATATGTTGGCAAATGTTAGTGTTTTTTAAGTGATTTTAAAATAAATAATTGTGCACACATGTACATGTATGTATATATAATTTGATAAAATGTTTTAACAAATACCGATTCCGTTCGATGTTTTTGGGATGGCGGTACCTTCTTCTTCCTTGGGAGATGTACCTTCTACTTCCTTGGGAGATGAGCCACAAGTATGGACAATTTTTCACAAGTTTAAAATTTATGTTTAAAAGTTATATATATATATATATATATATTCCACCTCAAAAAGTTCCATTAAAAATTGAGATATATATATATATATATAGAGAGAGAGAGAGAGAGATCTATATTTTGAGTTATTTAAAAAATTTTGAATTTAGGTTCCTATAGAATATTTCTTTAATCCGCGGACTCTAGCGACGGAGATAGGAACATCCACAACATTTGAACAAGTTGTCTTTAGTTCCTTTTTTTAATATTATTGAAAATAAGTTTATATATGTACACGTGCATTTTCATTTGAAAGTTTTTAATATATATATATATATATATATATTGTACAGTTTACCATTGCAGATGTTCCTATGGGGGCAGAACTTGTTCATAAAATGGAGAGGGAACCTCATGAGGTATTGCATGATTTTTTTGTTATATTTTGTTTTGTACATGAAGTTCTAGATATATATATTCTCATTCATTTTTAAAACATCAAATTTTAATGTTCAAGTACATGTGCATTGTGTATGTAGGTTTCCCATGATGCTTCACATGATAGGGCACGGATTGAGACCCTGATAGGAAAGATGCTAGATCCGTCTCTATTTGATGGGCATGATTTGTAGATTTGATTTCAAGATTTAGATGGTCTTAAAATTTGTTAAACTTGATACAGTTTGATACTTGTGAGATCTACAATTTTTGGACATATTTTATTACATTGTTAATATAATTTGTTTTGTTTCAAAAAGTTAATTTTTGGATGGTTTTAGTACTTTTGGCAAGTGAATGTGAAGTAATGTTGTCATCTATAAATTAATGTTGTCATCTGAACTACATTTGGCATGTTATGTAATGACATGTGTTATAATTTGTTTTGTTTTTAAAATTTAAGTTTTGGATGCTTGGAGTACATTTGGCATGTGATATAATGTTAAATGTTTTTATTGGATAGTTGAATTATAATTGGTATGGCATGTGAAGTTTTTAAAACTCAAGTTTTGGATGGTTTCAATCTACATTTCGCATGTGATATTTAATGTTTTAATGTTGCACGATATATAATCAAAAGGTTTTTAAAACTTAAGTTTTGGATGGTTTCAATCTACATTTGGCACATGTGGTATATAATGTTAAATGTTTCTATTGGATCTAGTTGAACTATAATTGGCATGGCATGTGAAGTAACGTTGCACGATATATATAATCAAAAAGTTTTTAAAACTCAAGTTTTGAATGGTTTCAATCTACGTTTCGCATGTGATATTTAATGTTTTAAATGTTTAATGTTTTAATGTTGCACGATATATTATCAAAAAAATTTTAAAACTTAAAAGTTTTGGATGGTTTCAATCTACATTTGGCACATGTGCTATATAATGTTAAATGTTTCTATTGGATAGTTGTTCACTATAATTGGCATGGCATGTGAAGTAATGTTGCACAAATCCCTTTTGGATGGTTGAAGTACATTTGGAATCTTAAGATTTCTTTTGATCTCTACATGTAGTCTTGTTTGAATGAAAAAATTTCCAATAGGAAGAACATAGCTTTTCAATGCAACTAACCATGTATCAATTGAGCTCTAATTGAAAAAAGAGTTTAAAGAAGGAGATATATGTACAAATTATCCCTTTAATTTTGATTGGAAATATAAGTCTAGTACATATATATGTTTGTTGAATTTGGGTCAATGTCATTAATGCACTCAAATAGGTAGCCTTATTGATTTATAATTTGGTAAATTGATGACATTCAGTTAATTGCATTCTAGAACATAGAACATATATCCGACCATTGGACAGACAAATTTTGTACTAGATTTTCAATCAGGAGTAGAGATGTGGGTCAAATCCCACCAAAAGTCGGAGAAGTGCTCCGAGTCTCTTGTCTGAAAGGAATATTCGTACAAAACTATAATGTGGATGATTTATTTACATTGCACGGATACTTTTTACCAGAAAATCTCACAAGAAAAATTGGGCACATTAAGTTCGTGTATATATCCAATATGATTTTTCATCAATGCACATAGAAAAACTACTTTAAATAGTTAAAATTGCATTCTAGAACATATATATTGAGTACATTTAAATCATTTTTCATCAATGCACATAGTAAAACTACTTGAACAATTAATTTCATTCTAGAATGTATATATATCCAATATGTAAGTAACATTTTTCATCGATGCACATTGAACATATCCGACCATTGGACAAACAAATTGTGTACTATATTTTCAATCAGGAATAGAGATGTGGGTCAGATCCCACCAAAAGTTGGAGAAGTGCTCCGAGTCTCTTGTCTGAAAGGAATCTTCGTACAAAACTATACTGCGGATGATTTATTTACACTGTAGAAACTTTTTACCAGAAAATCCAACTAGTTTTTCATCAATGCGCATAGAAAAACTACTTGGAACAATTAATTGCATTATAGAACATATCTATCCAATACAAATAACATTTTTCGTCAATGCACATTGAACATATCCGACCATTGGAAAAACAAATTTTGTACTAGATTTTCAATCAGGAATAGAGATGTGGGTCAAATCCCACCAAAAGTCGGAGAAGTGCTCTAAGTCTCTTGTCTGAAAGGAATCTTCGTACAAAACTATACTGCGGATGATTTATTTACGTTGTGGATACTTTTTACCAGAAAATCCAACTAGTTTTTCATCAATGCACATAGAAAAACTACTTGGAACAATTAATTGCATTCTAGAACATATCTATCCAATACAAGTAACATTTTTCATCAATGCACATTGAACATATCCAACCATTGGATGTAAACAAATTTTGTACTAGATTTTCAATCAGGAATAGAGATGTGGGTCAAATCCCACCAAAAGTCGGAGAAGTGCTCTGAGTCTCTTGTCTGAAAGGAATCTTCATACAAAACTATACTGCGGATGATTTATTTACATTGTGGATACTTTTTACCAGAAAATCCAACTAGTTTTTCATCAATGCACATAGAAAAACTAGTTCCAGTTAATTGCATTCTAGAACATATATATTGAGTACGTAAATAAGTTTTCATCAATGCACATAGTAAAACTACTTGAAAAATTAATTTCATTCTAGAACACGCACACACACACACACACACACACACACACACACATATATATATCCAATACATGTAACATTTTTCATCAATGCACATGTATAGAAAAGCTACTTTCAGTTGATACTAGAGCACGTGCATGTACCAAAACAATTTGTACATTTGCAAACACTTGCACAAATAACATAAGCAGCTCAATTTTTAGTTGAGTACTGGAAGTTCTAAAACATATTTAATCCAAAGAGAATAAATTGTTGGACAATTCAATCAAAAAAATTCTAATGGATTTCCATCTTCAATAATCCGTACATGATCGGATTTTGACATTTTCCATCTCTTAATTTTCGATTTTTTCTTTGATTGAACTTCTATCAACTTTATGCGTGTTGCACACACAAAGTGACTATATTGACAACTTATGGAATCAGGTTCATAGTCTTCAAAGTAAACAAAGTCTCCACTTTGATTAGTTTGTCTGAAAAAATAACCTTTCAGTATAATAGACCCTCTGTCATATTGAAATCCGTGATCATTATAGTTTTGTAATAATTTCATTTTTCGTTCAGTGCAACGCATCAAATAATACTTCACATTTTCATTGTTGTCAATAGGTGCAATTACAGCAAAAAAATCTCCTGCATAATAAAACAAACTTAACAAAATTATACATATTTAAATTTATTTCTGGATCTTGAAATCATTAGAAAGTAATTCAAATGTTACCTTCTCTAACAAGATCAGAAACTCGATCACCATTGGATGATATTGTAGTTTCCTCTGATTGCATTTCTTCAAACATTGCAACAGACATTTTTCCCTTTGTATTTAGCTCTGCATGTTTCCAATCGTTCACATACATTTTGTTTTCACAAACGTTATTGGATTTTGTGTTGTCTATGCAAACATCACAAAAACAAGAATATTTTCTTTTATCCAATGCAAACACATTTCTAGACGACTTTGTTTGAATTGAATGCAATTTTCGAGTCCCTTTTATTGTTTCAACATCACTTCCAATTGATCTATCTACGTCTTCGATCCCAATATGCCAGAAAAACCTTTATATGGAAAATTAAAAGAAGAATTTGTAAATATGATATCAAAATACAATCAAAGATAATCATTGCACGATAAATGTACAATGTTTAAAATTAGATTTCCAGTATAAATTAAATTGAATGTACCTTCGCACTTCCCTTGATGGGTTAGTCTCATGGCTTAGAGCAGAGATGCACCATTGAACAACTTCTTTAGCATTCACAAGTCGGCTTGCAGAGTGGTTCATTTGATATCTTCGAAGTGCTCGTTTTATGCATGCTCCTGCACCATCATGTTCTCCTTTTCCATGGCCAGTCTCAAAGAAATTCCAACAATGTTTAATGCAAGTTTTCTTATGAAGACAACACAACCAAAAGAATGATCGTGCAGATTTGAATTGACCTACGCATCCGTCTGACCATATCCAATGTTCATTGAATGTTATTCCACAAATTTTCTAGGAATCATAAATTTTTCCAAAACAATGTTTTAGAAAATATGTATCATGTGTACGATCATCACTGATACAAAATGATATTCTTTAATGATATGTCGATTTTCACTTGTGATTTCTATATGATCGACATTTTGTATAGCATGTCTATATAGAATATGGACGAGCATGGAGACTTGGTTAGAATGATAGTATTCACTCTAAATTTCTTTTTGTGGAACAAATGTGTAGTTTTCTGCAAAATCAATCACTGACAAAATTGTCTCTGGTGGAAAAACTTCACGAGATTTTTTGAATTGCAAGTCTTGCCATCGAGCTTTATGGGAATGCTTGGTGTATTTGTAAATTTCTGCCTCAAAATTTCTCAAAAATTCTATCAGAAAAATTTCGTCTTCTAGTAATTCAATTCTTTTAACACTATTTTCACCTTGAATCGATGTATCGATATTTTCATATCTCTTCCATTTCACTTTCATGTTGGACAATGATTGATCATTTATATCAATATGATATTTGTTTTGAAATTTAGTCAAATTTCCACAATCATCGCATTTTTTACCACCAACACATTTCTTTTTGTAAAATAGTTCATCGCTTTCTCTTTCACATAGAATTTGAGATATGAAATCACGGATAGTGGAAAAAGGAGGTGAATCCTTCCATAATGTTCTACCGAAATCAAGGAATGTGTTATAATATAACTCAAATTCCACATGATAACGACAACAACAAGTGTTGCGTACGGTGATAGGTTTTACATACCATGGTTTTTGTTGAACAAAAGCACTGAGTGAAACATGAATTTGACGATTCTCTTCTTTGAACTTGTTGAATAACTCTATCTGAGTGGTTTCCAAGAAATATTTTTCATGTTCTTCGTACTGATTTCGTGTTATTCTTCTTCGCATCACATGCCTTGCAGTTGGAAAAACATGCGAATTGTTCTTCCAATATTCATATATTATTTTTTTAACATTTTCTCCAAGTCTATCTTTGTATCGTTGCCTACAAATAGCTCTCCAACAAGTGAGTTCATCATTTACATCTATTTGCAGCATAAATTTCCAATGTTTGTGCAAAGTTTTTCGCAAGGTTCCCAGTGCTCGTGCCATAGGTGTTACCAAACGATTCTCTTTAGTACTTGATGAAACCATTGCCATCTGTATTCCTCTTCGTACAATTGAAACATTTTTCTCTCTAGATCTCTTAATTGACTTTATAGCACGACTCATATTTTTTATCACATATTCCTTCATTTTTTTATCTTTGGTTGATTTTCGAATACCCAGTAGTGTCGTAGCTTCTTTTAATTTCCTTAATGATAGGAGACCTTTCAACATTTGAGCCTAAACTGTCACCCGCTCATTTAAGAAATACTTTTCAAAAATGCAGTTAACACGATATCGTATATAATGGTTAGGTTTTTTTATCTCCATATGTGTGAGTGTCAACATTTTCTAACATCTCATCATCGACAGTGATTTCATCTGTACATATTCGAAAAAATATTACATATTCAATAAATAACTAAATTAATAAATATATCTATAATTTCAATAATACGTGCATGTGTTTAATATATATATATATATATACCTTGTGATTCAATTTCTTTATTTGGATTTCTTTCAATATTTTCACCATATTCAATCATTGGTTCAATATCTCTTTCACTTTCTCTTTCAAATTTTTTTATCTCATCATCAATGTTTTGAGGAATATCTCTTTTTGTTTACATTAAACAAAATATTTTTCAAATTAGTTCATCAAATAAAAATTAAGCTTCACATTTTACACTAGGAAAATTTTAAATATATCAATAGATCATAATATTTACATTTACGTACCTGCTTCAATTTCTGCTTGAGGTTTATTTTCCTCTTCAATATTTGAGAGGGCTTCTAACTTCCTTTTGCGAGATTGTCTCGTCTCTTCTCTACGTTCCTCAGGGTCTCTTTTTCGATCATATTTTCTGGCACAAGTCCTTCGATTTCCCATGATAATAGGGTATGAAGTTCAAAAAATTTCCTTCAAAAAATTAGACAATAACTCAATTAGAAAAAATATCACAAAAGATTTAATTTAAAAAAAAAAATTCATTTTAAATTTTTTGCAAAAAATACATACTCCAATCCAAAACACTTACTTTAAAAAATTCCAGAAAAAAAATGTCTTATAAAAATGAAATGAAGCTCAAAAGATTTACTTCAACTCAAAACACGTACTCTAAAAAAATGTCACTTCAAAAAATGCCTCCAACTTTTAAAAAAAAAAAAACGTTACTTTAAAAAATACTTCCAAAAAATGTCTTTTCAAAATTAAGCCCAACTCCATACTTTAAAAAAAAATGAAGCACAAAAAACATCCAAAAAAATGTATCACATACCTCCAAGAAATGTCCTTTGAATGTACGTCCAAGAAAATTCCTTAAGCCCAAAACATTTTTTTGCAAAATCAGGCCGCCTCCAAGAAATGTCCTCCAAGAAAATTATTTAAACCCAAAACAACTCTCTGCAAAATCAATCTGCTTCCAAGAAATGCCCTTAAATCCAAACCTCGAAGAAAAGTCTTTAAACCCAAACCAAGACCTTTGTAAAATCAGATGAATTAGAAGAAGACATCACCACCATCATATTTCTCGTACTCGCAGAACCACTCCCTATGGGGAGTGAATTGAAAGGATACACCCGAGTCAATCAACCATGGCTCATGATCTACATGTGTATTTGAAGAAGAAGCCAAATACACATCCCCACCTTCATCCGAGGTGGTTTTTTCCTCTGCAGAAGGAGCATCATCAGATCCCTTTCCTTTCTCAGGAGCTTTAGATCTGAAATCCTTTTTGTAGTGCCCTTCCTTTCTGCATTTCCAGCACACCTTTACAAACTTTCCAAGAGATTTAGATCTCCCTCTAGATTTAGATCTCCCACTCGAAACCTTATTCTTGTTTCTGTTCTGGGACCTTCCTCGTACATATAAGGCATCTCCATTCTGACCCTCCGTATTTCTCCGTCTCATTTCCTTTGACAGCAAGGTTGAGACAATGTCATCAAAATTCAAGGTAGTTGTATTGCTACCTATTGCAATAACCGGATTGTCCCATGAGTCAGGTAGAGAACACAACAAACTGATGCACTTATCTTCATATGAGATTTTAATATCAACAGATGACAGTTGACTTATCACAATATTGAAGGCGTTCAAATGCTCTGTCACTGAGTCTTCATCCTTCATCCTCAGGTTATACAGCCTTTTCCGTAGGAACAATTTATTCATTAAAGACTTAGATTGGTACAAAGTCCCTAGCTTGTCCCATAAGGTCTTCGTTGTAGCTTCCCCAGATACATTCAACAATATTGAGTCTGAGACACACAATCGTATTGTGCTCTTTAGCTTCCGATCTAGCTTCTTCCAGTCTTCATCTGACATTGTCGTTGGTTTAATACCTGGATCTACCGTGAGCCACTAATCTTTATCCACCAGTAGATCCTCCATCTTGAGCTTCCACAAATCAAAACTTTGACCATTAAATTTCTCGATCTCTATCTTCCCGCTGCTTGCCATCTTCTTTCACCTCAAGAATCGATCGCACCGAACTCCCACTGAACAGAGTCTACCTCAGGCCCAAGCAAAAAATCCCTCAGCAGCAAAGGTGTCGCCTTGAAGCCTAAACTGCTCTGATACCAAATGTAGGTTTTAACCCTATACAGAAATTATTTGCAAACGAATCTTAAAGACATAAAATAAACAGTAGTGAGAGCATAAAACATAAAACAAATAAACACAAAGATATTCCCCTGGATCCCAAATCGGGACGACCAGCTTGATTTTTCATTATATTCCTTTTAGTGTTACAACACATATATATACATGCCGAAGCATACATAAACCCCAATCCATTAACCCTGGATTAGAACATAACTGTATTTCTCTTGACCGGATCTACAAAATACCAGGGGCCGAAAACTGTCGTACCCCAAAACCATGTGCAAACCCATGCACAAAACCATGGGCGGATCCACCCACTGGAAAATAAGGACCAAAAAAAATTTCTGCGGCACTGCGCTGGACCTCGACAGGGGGGGCTACCGCCCCCCCTGTGACCCCCCCGCACATGATTAGTCATGGAAATAATATAACACATACCCAACAATCAAGAGATAAAGATGATAATAATGACATAAGCACTTGCTAGACCACTAAAGGAGGAGATTATATATGGGTGCATTTAGGGTATGAAGTATCTATCTCCTATAGTACAATTGCTAGAAGTAACCAACAATAAAGTAGTTTCTTAAAGAGACTGATTAAAAAAAATTAATTTATCTGACTGACTATTATAATCATAAGGGTGAAGGAACATACTATGCTTGTTATAGATATGTGTACATGTCAATAGAAATCCTTTGATGAGGCTTGGAATGTATTAGTGACAATGACAGTAATATAACATATCAAAATTCTTTAGGTAAATGTGAAGGTAAAGAATCTAAGTTGGAGACCTACATAAATTGCAATGCTTATTTAACCAAGAGACCCATGCATCAATTTAAGTGAAACACATAAGGTTTTGTTGAGCTTATGAAGAAAGCAACATCGTTATATATATATATATATATATATCTGCATAATATGGGAAAGTGAAACAATTTACTATACAAGTACAAATTAAACCCCCAAAGAGTCAATATCACGAAAGGGACATGGAAAATTGGTGGTAACCCTATTGAAATACAATTTAGTTTAAAAAAAAAATTATAATGGTGATTTACAAAATGAACTATGTAGATAAAGAATCAACAATCTAATAAATAAAATGTAGTGTATGTAAGAGAGTTTATCAAGCCGTGAGAAACTGGTAGGATGTGGATAAAACCATGGGAAATCATGAAGGAAATATGGCGTCTGTGAATTAATGGTGGAAATATGTCATACGTTATTTTGAGAAGAACATTTATCACAGGCAGGTTGGAAATTAAACTTATCTTATAAAAATTGTAATTAGTGGTTTCATTCTTATGGACCAAAAATATATTATAATGTTGGTTATGGAAGCATTAAAAAAAACCTCGGATAAACAAAGATAGATGCATGGTACATGAATCAATTATGAATCATAATAATTCCAAAATGTGGGTTCAAGAGTTCCATGGAAAGTACTACTTCACCATGATGCAAAAGAACCAACTTATAATAAATATAAACCAATAAAAAAAATGTGAAATCTTCGAATACCTTAACTAATAATGTGCCAAATGGAAAGGGGTTTAAACCCAAGAAGAAAGTTAAGAGAAACTCTTGTGTAAAATTGGTAACATTTGGTTGTGGCCTATTTATATCATAAACCATGACAATACCTAAAGGGAATAGCTCTGGTTGTGAGCCATCATGGTGATACAACTCTTTCACTTATCTATTAGTGAGTTAAGGGTATACAACCATCTTTTTTTTAACCTCGCAGTAAAGAGTTACAATATTTAGCATACTTGTACTCCCATTATGTTGTTATATATATATATATATATTCAAATTCAGTTGTAACACAAGTTGTCATTTGGTGCCTTCTGCATTATGCTATACTTTATTCTCCAATATAGATTTTCCCCTTTTACATTTGTATGCGTATTGTCTGCACTCATCCTGTTACTCTAATGTGGTTATTTTCTCCCATATCAGTGCACATGGTGAAATCAATTATGATTACTATGTGAATGGTATAATATGTTGTTTCCCACGGGACCTTATAGATAAGTAAATAACATGTTTTGAATGGGGGAAAAATGTTGTGCACTGATATGGAAGAAAAGAATAACATTAGAGTAACATGATGAGTGTAACGCAGACAATACACTTACAAGTGTAAAAGGGGAAAATCTATATTGGAGAATAAAGTATAGCACAATGCAGAAGGCACCAAATGACAACTTGTGTTATAACTGAATTTGAAATATAGGATATCTACATAATATATATATATATATATATAACAACATAATGGGAGTACAAGTATGCTAAATGTTAGAGTCCCGTGATTTGGCCGATTGGCTAGCCAAATGACGATGTAACATCAAACCAAGCTTTGGAGCCCAAGGACCTAGCCTTCCTGGACTCAGAGAGGGCTCTCTCTGTATGTGTAGAAGATGTCGGTGTGTTTACTTGCGATGTTCTGATATTAGGCTAGTTATGAAGTGTGTTTTTAGTTTTTTTGGTTTTTTTAAATTTGTGAGGGATGAAACTGATCAAATACATAAACTGGATAACAAGATGTAGATAAATTGGGCTATGGGGTCAATCAGGTCAAGGACGCTAATGAGGCGATGATGTAAAGCTGCTGTAGGGCCGATTTGATTCACAATAGAAGGGATCTCTGGGCAAAATGGAGTAAATGAACAATAAGTTGGTGAAAGACAAGGGATTTCAAGTGCAAACTAGTTAATAGCAGACATAAACATGTAATAGCAAGCCATTAATCATGCTAGGAATAACTATAAGCTAATCAATACATAGAAATCAAACATTCAAGCCAAACATAGTGTTGAGAATGCAGCAAGATGATGGAGCTTAGTGAAATGAAGTCGCCTTCACTAAGTGGGCCCGCAGGCAAATTCTGGCGCAAAGTCTATTTTTAGACTATGTCTATTTTTAGACATACGGAGCATAATTTGGGAATTCTACTTGGAGATTCTTGATGGATGCTACATGTTGGTAAAAATAGATGAGACCCTAATTTTTAGGACCCAGACTATTTTTAGACTGATCTCCTAAAAATATGGAAGTCAAATATTATTTACCCTTAATAATATTTTGACTATAAACAGCAGTTTACTCTCTTGGCGCACTTCAGTTTGAGTCATGGAGGTGGCTCATGCAACTGACACAAGGAATCACGCGGTTCCTAGGGTTTGATGGCATCTTGCATGGTTGGCTTCAGTTAGACTTCAGTGGCAGGAGTTTTGGAGGAGTTAACGGGACAAGTAGTGGAGTTGTGTTCTGTTTGTTTTAGTTGAACTAGTTGGGATTAGTTAACTAACTAATCAACTAGATATGAGTGGAGTAATAAATAATATTTAATTCATTAATTAGTAACTCATTAGTCAACTCAAGAACACTTCAGTTCACCTCATGCGCATGATCAAATAAGAAGACCAAAGTTGAAAGAGATAGATGAAAGTGCAGAGTTAGCTATCATTGTAACTTATACTGCTAAGTATTTGCAACACATAGATAGGTGGAGTAAGCTATGAGTATTGCAAAGTTTAGCTGGTGGTTTATCTAAAAGGAGGCCATCACCTAGCATTAAAATACGCACCGAAGGTTGGCAAATAAGTGGCTAAGGATTGGAGCAAGTGATTTGCTAGATCTAGCTTGATAGTGTGTGTTGTGAAGCTAAAACACGAGAGTCATGAAGAGTTTTTGTACTATGATTGTTACATGATTTCTCCATTATAATATACACAATAGCTGCGGGGTTTTCAGCTATAGGCTTTCCTCATACATACTGAGTTAATGTGTGATTGATTTGATGTGAGATTGCTTCTATTATTTCCGCATGTGACAATTAATTGTAGAAGAAGGTTATGTGTTATGCATGCAATTCGAAATTGATGTATGATCGGGTTAATCTTCATTGAATAAGTGATTTATTCAACTAATTTCTACATGGTATCGGAGCGAAGTTAATTGTCGAAGTCTATTACGGTGATTGCAAACTTATTTCCTCGGACAGAGTCTGCATGCGGGCCAGGTAGCCTCCGGAATATTCATCCTTCTTTGTAAGGTGAAAGATCTGGTGAATGCCCTTGCAGTCAATCTCTGATTTGGAAATAATTTGTTTTCAAGTGTAGATCGGAAGCGATAGAGCTTGGAGTTTGGAATTCGAATTTTGCAGAAGGTTGTTCTTCTTGGTGCCGGTGTTAAAAGATGTCTTCTTTCAATGGTTTGCGACTCGAATATGCTCTTGAAGGCAGTTCGAACTATGTTGCATGGAAAGATCGAATGGAAGCAGTGTTAGAAGATAATGGTCTGAAGGAGTTCGTGGATGCAGATGTCCCAAAGCCCACTGATGCAGCTCTGGTCGATGCATGGCAAAAGAAGATCGCGAAATGTCGAAGGATCCTGTTGGAGGGCGTCAAGGATCATATTGTATCCAGCCTGCATGGAAAGGCTACTCCATATTTAATGTGGAAAGCTTTGATGGATCTATTCCAGAAGAAGAGTGACCAAAGGAAGCTGGTGCTCAAAGATAAGCTCAGGAACATCAAGATGGAGAAGGGCGACAGCATCGCCAAATACCTCACGAAGTTCACTCAGTGCAGAGATGAGCTGGGAAGTGTGGGGGTGGTTGTCAAAGTTTCACCGATTGCATGCTTAGTTTCAAGTATGCTGGGATCGGTGTGGTTCTTGGACAGCAAAAGGCTATTTCATACTTATCTGAGATCGGGAGTTGTTCTCGTATGATCCGGAGGACAAGGATTTGGGTATGGCACGAGATGGGCGATGACGGTAGATACAAGATCGTACGCACTCGCATCTCGCAGGAACTTGGTAAACCCTTTGTACCGAAGGATACAAGTGCATGCACCGGGATTGAAGAAAGGCTTTGAGGGTGAGGGCGATGTTGGAGGATAAGGGTTATGATGTGGTATTCCTGGGCTGCAGGAAAAGCCTCGCGCAGCACATCACTCTGAGAGACCCAAGATAGCTCCGAACTCGTAACCTTATCGCTTTTATGGTAGATGATCACAAGAACATGACATGTGTTATCGAGAAGTGGTGAGCCGGGATGATGAGGGCGAACTATGGCACAGGAGATTGGGCCATCTTCACTATGGAGCTTTGAAGATTCTGCAGCAGATTTCTACTGGACTTCCTAAGGGCACTCTTGCGCAGTCAGATCAGTGCAAGGGGTGTACTTTAGGGAAGTATGTGAAAGCCACCTTTCACGAGAAGGATAGTCGCGCCACGACGATCCTTGAGAGAGTTCACACAGACGTGTGTGGTCCTTTCTCAATTGCTTCGACATCAAAGCACATGTATTATGTGATCTTTGTTGATGATTTCTCTCGAAAGTGCTGGATCTTCTTCATGCAGAAGAAGAGCGATACATTCGCGAAGTTCTGTGAGTTTAAAGCACCGGTCGAGAAGGAGTCGGGGAAGAAGGTGATTGCTCTAAGGAGTGATAACGGTGGTGAATTCATCTCGGCTGAATTCAAGGAGTTCTGCAGCGCAGAAGGGATTCGGAGAGAGCTCATCGCACCCCATAACCCACAGCAGAACGGGGTGGCTGAGAGGAAGAACAGAACGATCGTGGGTGCTGCACGGGCGATGTTGCATGATCAGGGCCTACCCCTTCACTTGTGGGCTGAGGCATGCAATACAACAGTGTATGTGTAGAACCGTTATCCTCACAAGGTTCTTGGCATGAGTACACCGGAGGAGGCTTATTCTGGCAAGAGGTCTGATATTTCCCATTTGCGGATTTTTGGTTCTCCTGTCTACATGCATGTGACGAAGGATGCGAGAAGGAAGCTGGATCCAACTGCTGAGGTTGGAATATTTGTGGGGTACACTGATACACCTCATAACTATCGGGTGTATGTTCCAGACAGTCGCAAGACTGTTGTGCGACGGGATATAAAATTTCAGGAGGAGAAAGCCATGCAGTGTTCGCTTGAGAGGGAGCTACACTTGCATGCAGATGAGGAGCTGTTAGTTCCTAAGGAGGAGCTTCTGGATGTGGATCAGCCACAAGAGGAGGTTCATGAGGTGGAAGAAACCACCCATGCAGCGCCAACCATCAGAGGGCGCATGCGCACTACAGAAGCTGAGCGACTGGCTCGGGATGCAGAGAAGGTTGTAGGTCCACCTACAGCACAGCGCAGACAGAGACAGTCACCGGATCGGTACACTGGATACATGGCTCTTGTGAGTCAATGTGTTGTGACGGAGCCATCCTCTTTTGAGGAAGCTGTGGAGGAACCCGCATGGGTTGATGCCATGATCGAAGAATATGATTCGATCGTCAGAAACAGTGCATGGGAGATTGTCCTAAGACCGGTGGGAAAATCAGTGGTGGGTTCGCGATGGATCTACAAAGTGAAGCAGGCGGCTGACGGGAGTGTGGAGAAGTACAAGGCGAGATTTGTCGCCCGTGGCTTCTCACAGATCGAGGGGATTGACTATGAGGAGACTTTTGCACCTGTCGCAAGGTACTCTTCCATACGGACGATCCTTGCTCTCTCAGCGAAGATGGGGTGGCACATTCATCAGATGGATGTGAAGACTGCGTTCCTCAATGGAGTTATTGAGGAAGAGGTGTACATAGAGCAGCCTGAAGGTTTTGAGATCTTCAGCAGTGAGTCGCATGTGTGCCGACTCAAGAGAGCACCGTATGGGCTGAAGCAAGCACCTCGTGCTTGGTACACTCGGATAGACAGCTACTTCACCGGGCTTGGATTCTCCAAGAGTGAGGCGGATCCAAACCTGTACCAGATTGTAGTGGAGGGGAAGCTGTTGATCATCGTACTGTATGTAGATGATCTGATTTTGACTGGCGACGAGCAGTTGATACTTTCATGCAAGGAGGATCTTGCACGAGAGTTTGAGATGAAGGACCTGGGCATCCTTCATTATTTCCCGGGATTGGAGATTTGGCAGCGCAGTGGAGGACTGTTTGTTTCTCAGGGCAAGTATGCCCGGGAGATTCTGGAGAGGTTCAACATGCAAGGCTGCAAGCCTGTTGATACCCCTCTTCCCGGAGGTTGGAGGAAGGGAGATGCTACTTCGGAGGAGGTAGTGGATGCCACTGTCTATCGACAGTTGGTGGGGTCGTTGATGTATCTGGTCAATACTCGACCCGATATATGCTATGCGGTTAACCAGCTTTCGCAAGCTATGGTTAAGCCTACCAAGCTCTTTTGGAAGGCGGGCAAGCATGTATTGCGCTATATCAGAGGCACATCGGGATATGGTCTATGGTACAGACAGGAGGATGGAGTGAAACTTTCTCGTTTCACTGATGCAGATTGGGCAGGGAGTCCAACGGACCGGAAGAGCACTTCTGGAGGAGTTTTCAAAGATTGGTCGGCTGCAGCTTTCCCCGGCACAAACAGAAGCAGGATCCTGGCACCGCCCAAATAGAGGCTTTGGCACATATGGCAGCTAGCTTGGCCGCATGCGAGGCTATTTGGATGAGGAAGATCCTCGCAGGTTTGTTCAGGTTGCATTTGGAGCCTACAGTGATCTACTGTGATAACCAGAGCTGCATCAAGCTCTCGGCTAATCCAGTTTTCCATGATAGGTCCAAACATATCGACATCAGGTACCATCACATCAGAGATTGTGTTCAGCGGAGGATCATGATGCTTTCATATGTTCCCACGGAGGATCAGGATGCCGACATCCTGACGAAGGCGCTCACCCAGAGCAAGTTCGAATTCCACAGAGGCAGGATAGGGGTTGCAGATAATCCATATCTTGCTGAGAGGGAGTGTTGAAAATGCAGCAAGATGATGGAGCTTAGTGAAATGAAGTCGCTTTCACTAAGTGGGCCCGCAGGCAAATTCTGGCGCAAAGTCTATTTTTAGACTATGTCTATTTTTAGACATACGGAGCATAATTTGGGAATTCTACTTGGAGATTCTTGAAGTATGCGACATGTTGGTAAAAAATAGATGAGACCCTATTTTTTAGGACCCAGGCTATTTTTAGACTGATCTCCTAAAAATATGGAAGTCAAATATTATTTACCCTTAATAATATTTTGACTATAAACAGCAGTTTACTCTCTTGGCGCACTTCAGTTTGAGTCATGGAGGTGGCTCATGCAACTGACACAAGGAATCACGTAGTTCCTAGGGTTTGATGGCATCTTGCATGGTTGGCTTCAGTTAGACTTCAGTGGCAGGAGTTTTGGAGGAGTTAACGGGACAGATAGTGGAGTTGTGTTCTGTTTGTTTTAGTTGAACTAGTTGGGATTAGTTAACTTACTAATCAACTAGATATGAGTGGAGTAAATTAAATAATATTTAATTTACTAAATATTAACTCATTAGTCAACTCAAGAACACTTCAGTTCACTACAGTGCATGATCAGTTCAGTGAAGACCAGTGAAAGAGATAGATGAAAGGGTAGAGTTAGCTATCATTTGTGACTATACTGTTGCTATTTGCAACACATAGATAGGTGGAGTAAGCTATGAGTATTGCAAAGTTTAGGCTGGTGGTTTATCTATATAAGGAGTCCATCACCTAGCATTAAAATACGCAATCAAGGTTGGCTATCAAGTGGCTAAGGATTGGAGCAAGTGATTTGCTAGATCTAGCTTGATAGTGTGTAGCATGGGAGGTAGTGCATGAGAGCTTGTGAAGAGTTTTTGTACTATGATTGTTACATGATTTCTCCATTATAATATACACAATAGCTGGGGGGTTTTCAGCTATAGGCTTTCCCATACATACTGAGTTAATGTGTGATTGATTTGATGTGCGATTGCTTCTATATTATTTCCGCATGTGACAATTAATTGTAGAAGAAGGTTATGTGTTATGCATGCAATTCGAAATTGATGTATGATCGGGTTAATCTTCATTGAATAAGTGATTTATTCAGCTAATTTCTACACATAGAGGTATATGACCCTCTAACTTCGGGAAAAGGCTATCAGACTTTGGGGAAAACACATGAGACAAACTAACAACTCATAAACTATGCCGGAACGCCTAAACATAGGAGCTGCATCAAGCTCTCGGCTAATCCAGTATTTCATGATAGGTCCAAACATATCGACATCAGGTACCATCACATCAGAGATTGTGTTCAGCGGAGGATCATGATGCTTTCATATGTTCCCACGGAGGATCATGATGCTTTCATATGTTCCCACGGAGGATCAGGATGCCGACATCCTGACGAAGGCGCTCACCAGGAGCAAGTTCGAATTCCACAGAGGCAGGATAGGGATTGCAGATAATCCATATCTTGCTGAGAGGGAGTGTTGAGAATGCAGCAAGATGATGGAGCTTAGTGAAATGAAGTCGCCTTCACTAAGTGGGCCCGCAGGCAAATTCTGGCGCAAAGTCTATTTTTAGACTATGTCTATTTTTAGACATACGGAGCATAATTTGGGAATTCTACTTGGAGATTCTTAAAGTATGCGACATGTCGGTAAAAAATAGATGAGACCCTAATTTTTAGGACCCAGGCTATTTTTAGACTGATCTCCTAAAAATATGGAAGTCAAATATTATTTACCCTTAATAATATTTTGACTATAAACAACAGTTTACTCTCTTGGCGCACTTCAGTTTGAGTCATGGAGGTGGCTCATGCAACTGACACAAGGAATCACGGGGTTCCTAGGGTTTGATGGCATCTTGCATGGTTGGCTTCAGTTAGACTTCAGTGGCAGGAGTTTTGGAGGAGTTAACGGGACAAGTAGTGGAGTTGTGTTCTGTTTGTTTTAGTTGAACTAGTTGGGATTAGTTAACTAACTAATCAACTAGATATGAGTGGAGTAAATTAAATAATATTTAATTTATTAAATATTAACTCATTAGTCAACTCAAGAACACTTCAGTTCACTACAGTGCATGATCAGTTCAGTGAAGACCAGTGAAAGAGATAGATGAAAGGGTAGAGTTAGCTATCATTTGTGACTATACTGTTGCTATTTGCAACACATAGATAGGTGGAGTAAGCTATGAGTATTGCAAAGTTTAGGCTGGTGGTTTATCTATATAAGGAGGCCATCACCTAGCATTCAAATACGCAATCAAGGTTGGCTATCAAGTGGCTAAGGATTGGAGCAAGTGATTTGCTAGATCTAGCTTGATAGTGTGTAGCATGGGAGGTAGTGCATGAGAGCTTGTGAAGAGTTTTTGTACTATGATTGTTACATGATTTCTCCATTATAATATACACAATAGCTACGGGGTTTTCAGCTATAGGCTTTCCCCATACATACTGAGTTAATGTGTGATTGAATTGATGTGAGATTGCTTCTATATTATTTCCGCATGTGACAATTAATTGTGGAAGAAGGTTATGTGTTATGCATGCAATTCGAAATTGATGTATGATCGGGTTAATCTTCATTGAATAAGTGATTTGGTCAAGATATCCCTCAAGTGTTTGGTCATCAAAACAACCCCTATTTGGCTTAACAACAACAAATGCCTTATCTTGGTGCTCAAAGGCCCGTTTCCCAAGAAATTCCATCATATACTGGTTATGATCAAGCTGAATTGAATTAACATTTTCCTTTTGTCACAACTTTAGAATTACCTTATTTAAATCGGCTTACCAATGAACCCATCAACTATTCTCCTTGGTGGCCAGTGATACCACATATATTATCCTCTGACATTCCTAAATTCAATGGAAACCCTGGAGAAGACTCGTCAATGCATGTTATGACTTATCATTTGTGGTGCTCTTCCAACTCCTTAAATGATGACTCTGTTTGACTATGTCTTTTCCAGTGTAAGCTCATAGGTTCAGCCACGAAGTGGTATATTAAACTACAATGAGATTCATTTGATAATTTCACTACCTTAGCCACTACCTTTTTAACCCACTTCCAATTACCCATAAGATATGAAACTGGACCGGAACTATTGACCAATTTCAAACATACCAATGCTACTCACATTTATGATCATATTCATGAGTGGCATCGTCGTCGTAGAATGGTCGATAAGTTTGTTCCTGATCAACTCCTTGTTGAGTGGTTTATTAAGTACTTACTGCATTCTATCACTAAGGATATAGTTAAAGGTGGTGTCGTCACCAAACAATAGGTCATTTCTCATTCCCAATACTTAGATTTTCTTTATACTCATTCTGGCACGCTCTATGAGAAAATTCCAAATGCGCCCAATCAAATTTTACTATTCCTCCTCCATCAAAGGACTCTCATGCTGACGACGGTATGATAGGTTCTGCAAGCACTCACACCTCTACTGGATCTGATCCTGCACCTTCTTCCAAAATTCATGTTGTTTCATCTGAAAAAGGAATAAGTGACAAGCAACCAGGAAGCAAGAAAAATGGGAAAGCAAAGAAAAATCAAAATTCAACCCCGCAGGAATGATTATCTGATAAAAAATATGAAAATAATCAGAAACCTCGTTACCCTTTCTTGATATGTAATTAGGAGCACTTTGTTCAAGACTTTCCTCACCGCATCGAAGTATTAAAATTTCTTAATACCTCGATTGCATCTGCTGTGTTGTTGTGTAACCAGCTCCAAAAATAGAAGAAAAGAGATATCAACGCCTTATAAATAAGGCACTTCGAGGGGGCAACCTCCAATACATTACATAAATGAACAATTCTTGGATGATACAATTTACAAAACCTCCTTTCTATATATAGGAGTCCATGGGGACATAATGTAATCCTAGTGGGCCACAATGTAATCCTAGCCGACCTAACAATAATAATTTAAGGGCACAATAATAACAAAATGGGGGTTACAAGGGTACAATAATAACAATAAGGGGGTTACACTAACAACAATAAGGGACTATACTAGTAATATAGGGACATAACATGCCCCTCTCCTTCAAAAAAGTGTTGTCCTCAACGCTTGAGTAGCTCTGGGTGCTTCTGTATAAACTTCTCATCCTCCCATGTAGAATCTTTAGTGGGTAAGTTCTTCCACTTGATGAGATACTCTGAAATTGATCGATTCCGTAGCTTCCGAGTTCTTGTTCCCGTGACCGCTTCAGGTTCTAATATGATTTTTCCTTCCTCATCAAGTTCTGGCAATATTGTTTGAACTGGAATATTTTCACCTATAACCTTATTTAAGCATGAAACATGGAAAACTAGATGCACTCGCGAAGAAGCATGAAGCTCCAATTTGTATGCCATAGTACCAATATTTTTCAACATCTTGTAAGGACCATAGTACTTTGGCGATAATTTATTATCCTTCTTAGCTTGCTTGAGGGACATTTGTTTGTATGGTTGTAGCCGTAAAAATACCCAATCTCTTACATCAAAACTTCTCTCGCTGCGATGTTGATCTGCCTGTTGTTTCATTCGATTTTGTGCCAAATTCAGGTTATCCTTTAAGAGTTGGAGAACTTCTTGCTGATGCTCGATGTGATCTTCCACTTCTTGAACCTTCAAATTTTCCCTCAAAGATGATGTGATGGATGGTGGATGATATCCATAAAGTGCCATAAATGGGGTCATTTTTGCTGCAGTATGGAAGGAAGTGTTATACCACCATTTAGCGAGAGGTAACCACTTGACCCATTGTGTTTATTTATAAGATACAAAACAACGAAGATATCCTTCCAAAAATTTATTTACTATCTCAGTTTGACCATCAGATTGAGGATGATAAGATGAGCTATGAGCTAAATGAGTACCCAAACAAGAAAATAACTTCGTCCAAAAATTTCCAGTAAAAATGGGATCTTTGTCGCTCACAATAACCCTTGGGCTTCCGTGTAGCTTTTGAATTCTGTCCATAAATGTAGTAGCAACTGTGCTTGCTTTAAATGGATGAGATAATGCACAAAAGCGTGCATACTTGGTAAGTCTATCAACTACCACCATGATGACACTCTTTCCTTCGGACTTAGGTAAACCTGTGATAAAATCCATTGAAATCTCCTCCCAAC
Organism: Pinus albicaulis; assembly: GCA_034641835.2. NCBI lineage: Eukaryota > Viridiplantae > Streptophyta > Pinopsida > Pinales > Pinaceae > Pinus > Pinus albicaulis. The sequence goes on along the minus strand of CM076577.1, from coordinate 248,453,598 downwards.
GTTGACTTGGAATGGATAAGGGTTGTAGAAGTCTCGGGGTCTTAATTGTCTCAACTTTATTTTGCTGGCAAACCAAACATTCCGCCACAAACTTTTGAATATCAGATTTAAGGCCATCCCAAAAAAATTCTTTCTTCACCCTGTGGTAAGTTTTTAAAAATCCTGAGTGTCCTCCTAAAGGAGAAGTGTGCAATTCCAGAATAATATTTTGTTTTAGTTGGGAATTCTTACAAAGATATAAGCGATCTTTGTACCATAAGGAATAATTTTTCCAACTGAATGTATCAGATGTACTAGGATCTTGCTGCAACTTTTGAATGAGTGTCCATACATCTTTTTCCTTCTTCCATTCCTCTCTTGCTTCGGTTATCCAATCTGGTTGGATAATAGAAATGGCACAAAACAATGCTTCCACCTCTTCATTCTTTCTTGAGATTGCATCTGCAACAACATTAAGCTTTCCTTTTTTGTAGATTATTTCAAAGTCATAACCCAACATCTTTGTGACCCATTTTTGCTGCTCTTCTAAAGATAGTCTTTGTTCCAAAAAGTGTTTAAGACTATCATGATCAGTTTTTACCTTGAAGTGTCTTCCCATTAGGTAAGTTCTTCATTTCTTTAGTGCATGAAGTATTGCTAACATTTCCTTCTCATAAATAGGTTTTTGTAAATATTTTCCTTTGGTTGGACGACTTTCAAAAGCAATGGGTCTTCCTTCCTGCATTAAAACAACACCAATTCCATTTCTTGAGGCATCACATTCCACAATAAAGGTTTTTGTGAAGTCTGGCGTAGCTAAGACTGGTGCTAGGCACATTACCTCTTTAATATGTTCAAAGGCCTTAGTTGCTTCAGGAGTCCATGAAAATGCATCTTTCTTCAATAATGTTGTTAGAGGTGCTGCTATTCTCCCATAATTCTTAAGAAACTTGCGATAACACCTTGTTAACCCGAGAAATCCTCGCAACTGCTTTATGGTTGTGGGGACTTTCCATTCCTTAATGGCTTTAATTTTGTTAGGGTCTTCTTTAACACCCTCGTGAGATACAATATGACCCAGATATTCCACCTCTTTTACTCCAAAGAAAAAATTGGATGTTTTTGCATATAATTGTTTCTCCTGCAATAGTTTGAGCACCCTGTCAACATGTTCAACATGATCCTTCCAAGACCTGCTATAGATTAGTATATCATCAAAAAATACTAGGAAAAGTTTTCTAAGGAAGGGTTTGAAAATGGAATTCATCAACCCTTGAAATGTAGAAGGTGCATTGGTAAGGCCAAAAGGCATGACCAAAATTTCATAATGACCCTCATGAGTTCGAAATCCTGTTTTTGGAATATCTTTAGTCTTCATTCTAATTTGATGATATCCTGAACGAATATCCAACTTGGTAAAATAAATTGCTCCATGTAATTCATCCAATAATTCATCAATCACATGAATGGGAAATTTATCTTTAATGGTGAGCTTATTGAGCTCCTTATAATCCGGACACATTCGCCATGATCCATCCTTCTTGTGTACCAATACTATAGGAGCAGAGAAAGAACTTTGACTAGGTTGAATTATACCTGCCTCTAAAATTTCTACAATCATGCGTTCAATTTCGCTCTTTTGGACGTAAGGATATCTATAAGGTCTGATGTTTGGAGGAACACTTCTTGGAATCAAATGAATAGCATGATCATGATCATGAATAGGTGGGAGTCCTTTGGGAGTTTCAAACACCTTGGAATGATTGTCCAAGACTTGTTGGATATCTGCAAAAATAGATGATTTTGATGTTGGAACTTGTAGTGAGCATAATTGTGCAATTATGCCTCGTTTTTCTTTCTTTAGAAGCTTTTTCATGATATTAGAGCTTATTATCTTTCTCGGCTTCCCCGCAATACCCCGTAATTCAACTTCATTTCCTTCTGAATTTTTTTTAAAGAAAATTTCTTGAAAATTAAAATCTACCGTCCCCAAAGATTGTAACCATTGTACTCCTAGTACAACATCAACACCTCCCATAGGAATGGAAAGCATTGGACTAGTCAATACATATTCCCCCATGGTTAGCTTGATATTATGGCATTTTCCAGAGCAATTTATAGTTCCTCCATTTGCAACCATCACTTGACATTCTGGTGCTGGGTATAGGAAACAATTTGATTCCTTGGCTACCTTATAATGAATAAAATTATGGGTGCTACCTGAATCAATCAACACTATTACCCTTTTCTTCTTTATATGTCCTTCTATCTTGAGAGTTTGAGGAGTGGTAATTCCTGCCAGTGCATTACACGATATCGTCGGATTCATTTCTTCCTCTTCTAGGGGTGGTTCCTGGTGTATATCCTCTTCTTGTTCATTTTCTTCTTCTTCTTCACAATCTATGTAAAATAATTTCTTCTCAGCACACTTATGACCTTTAGTGTGTTTGCTATCACAACTGTAGCAAAGCCCTTTTGCTCTTTTTTCTTCCAATTGTTGTGGTGTCAACCTTGTAGGTTGTGGAAATCTAGGCGTAGCAACACTTCCTTATTTATAGAATTGAGTGGTAGGCTTCCTTGTCGCCATAATTTTACATTCAACTTTTCTTGCCAACTTGAATGCCTTCTCCAATGAATCAGGTTCCAAAACGCGAACTTCATGTTGGATGTTATCCTTTAAAGTGCCTATGAAGAGATCAATCCTGTGTTCCTCTGGAATATCAGTTACTCTTATATTCAATTTTTGGAAGTCCTCAATGTGCTGCCCCACTAAACCCTTTTGTTTGAGATTTATCAATTGGCTAAAGAAGGTGTTGCTCTTTGTATCCTCATAATGTGCTATCATTTCCTCCATAAAAATTGACCAAGTGACAATTTTTTTACGGGGGCAAAGCCATCGATACCATACAAATGTATTTTGTTCTAAATGTAAAGTTGCAATGCGTACCTTTTGTGTGTTTTGCACGTTATGGAGATCAAAATATTGCTCCATCTGTAGTATCCATGTTATAGGATCCTTTCCATCAAACTTCCACATATCCATTTTTGGAATATGGTGGTTATTCCCGCCAACATTAGAGTTTATGAAATCACGATTAACATTTATTTTGTTCTCATCATGACGTTCTTCTACTATATTTTCACCATTAGGAAACATTTCTTGTATCAACTTTGTCAAACATTCTATGTCTACCTTTAGATCATTCTTCATGTTTTCCATGTTGTCTTTCATGTCATCCATCTTAGCTTCCATGCCATCCATCTTAGCTTCCATGCCAACTTCCATGCCATCCATCTTAGCTTCCACGCCTTTATTCAAACTGTCCATCTTCGCTTCCACGCCTTTCTTCAAAACTTCCATTTCATTTTTTGTTGCTCTTTGCGAGAGTGAAATTTGTTGCACTTTCTCTTGTAATTTTGATAGATCATGTTTCAATTCTTCATCTTCATGAGTCATAGTAGAGCCTTCTGAAGGCTTAATGGGTGTTGAATTATTTTTACGGGGCATATTTTAGAACCCAATACTGATATCTATTCTACAATATGCCCTTGGAATCAATTCAAATTGATTCTTCAAACAAGACTTATGCAATTCGGAAAAAAAACACACCTTTTTCTTGCTTTTGAGGAGCTCGATATTGAAATTGGATTATCTCTGTGATTGCATTACTTTAATATTTGAATTTCAGTATAGATATATCCCTCTAAATTATCTTTCGAATGCCACAGGTCTGACCTGATTTGAATTCTCCAAGGCAACGTTGTGTCCAATCTCCTACAATGACCTAATTATGGGTTGGTTCAGTAGAGCGAACTTGTATGACTTGCCACGTGTCACTGTTTCATACTTTGGATCTGAAATTGATAGCCAAGAAACTAAAGTCCGTGTAATTGCGACCAATTTTTACGGCACTCCAATCTGATGCATAGAGAGAGAGCTATGAAGATTTTCCCACGATCACCTCTTTTTGATGAAATTCAGGAGCCTGAAAAAGCACTACCTTTCACAGATCATATCTCCGAAAATATTGCGAACCAAGTTCTGCAATGTTTTGACGATTTTCCTTAGGATTTCGGCTTCATACCCTAAAAATTCTAGGTTTTGAAACTTCGTAGAAAAAACGTTATAGTGAAAATTCCACGATGACCTATTTAGGAGCCTGAAAAAAATACCTAACTTCCATAGATCATATATCCAAAAATATTGTGAACCAAGATTTGAATTTTTTTGATGTTGTTCCTCAGGATTTCAGCTTCAAACCCTAAAAATTTCAGCTTTTGAAACTTCGTAGAAAAAAAATTATAGCGAAAATTCCACGATGACCTGTTTGGAGCAGCGAAACCCTAGAATCCAAAGGCTCTGATACCAAATGTTGTGTAACCAGCTCCAAAAATAGAAGAAAAGAGATATCAACGCCTTAGAAATAAGCCACTTCGAGGGGGCAACATCCAATACATTACATAAATGAACAATTATTGGATGATACAATTTAAAAAACCTCCTTTCTATATATAGGAGTCCATGTGGCCATAATGTAATCCTAGTGAGCCACAATGTAATCCTAGCCGACCTAACAATAATAATTTAGGGGAAAAATAATAACAAAATGGGGGTTACAAGGGTACAATAATAACAATAAGGGGTTTACACTAATAAAAATAAGGGACTATACTAGTAATATAGGGAACTAACATGTGTTAATAGATCCTTTTCTGAATCTAGACACAAATATGGTTGCTACGGATCCTGCTTCTAGTTCCCAAGTTCTTATGCTATCTGTCACAAAGCCAAAAACTGATGTTTTCATGTCTACATGAAATAAATATTACTATAGTCAGGCTACTGATCAACCTACTACCTCGACCACGAATCTATCCACTAAATTAATTACGCCAACTTCCATTCTAGAGTTAATAATAAAGCCACCAAAGGGAGTCATCCACAAATTGACATTCAATCCTCGAACCCAAGCAGCCCAAAATTATAATATAGTTGAATATTTAGCTCAGTCACCTTCAACTATGTTGGCACTTGAGGTACTTCAAAATTTTCCCTCCTAGAAACAAGATTTGTTTTTAGCAATTGGTGGAATTGACCCGACAGATTCCAATCTTGTAGTATTTAATCATATAGGCTATGTGCCACAATTATGAGCAGAATTAGAATTCCTCCAAGTAAATTTTCTCAATCACCTCATTCATCACACTATTATTTCTGAGGGAGCATCTACTTGTATTATGTCTCTAAACTATTGGAAGTCACTTGGCTCGCCTTGCTTATCTCAATCGCCTATGACATTAAAAGCTTTTGAATTTCTTACATATAAGCCTTGCAGTATCATCAATAACCTTCATGTTGAAATAGGGGGAAAAAATGTAACTGTTGAAGTTGAGGTCGTTGACAGACCTCTTGACTACAACATTTTACACGAAATACCATGGGTTTACGCTATGACTGCAATAATCTATACTTACTTTAGAATGATTTCCTTCCCTCATAAAGGAATTATCATAGTCATCAATCAACTCTCCTTCTTTGCCTCTAATTCCTAGGCAACTGGAACTGTTCTGTTAGTTCACGCACCCCAGCTAGCACTTCAAAAAATTTGTGTAGGGCTCTTAAAGGATTCTTCCCTAGTGGGCAGCTTCGCATTACCGCCACCTGTGACGTTGACAGAAATTGCAAGAATAGAGACCTACTTCATGATATCTTCCACTTCATCTGACTTAAGGAATATTACCAATGATTTTGAAATTGTTACGCTAGATAAATTTCTGCTACCAAGCCCAATTGAGCTGGCATAGAAATCAATATACTTGGCTTGGGCAGCGCATCATGATTCATCGTCGCCGATCATTTGGGTTGATCGTTCATTAGATTTTGGTACTCCATCTGATCCTTTTTTATCCATTTTATTGACTGATGAGAGCATTGTGGAATTGATGATGCTAGAAGGAGAACCATGGGAAGATCATCATCATCGTTCCCATCTTTAGTATTACGAAGAAGATACTCTTATTGAACTATGTCACCATACGATATCTACTTTATTTTCGAATTCTATTCTAATTCATGCCATCGAATCTAAGAAAAACTTGTCAAATATTAAATAAACCATTTTTATCGATATTTCAACCAAAAATGGCATTGTAGAAAACATTCATGTCAGCGTGTCTTCTTCTCCATCCAAAATCGAAACTTATTGCTCTTTTTTTCGTGAATTCCGAGATATATTTTCTTGGGATTATGAGGAAATGTCAGGCATAGATACTAGTATCGTTGAACACAAAATTAAAATGTACCTTGATGTCAGACTGGTACGTTAATGCCTTCATCCTGTTCATCCGAAGACGGTTGCTGCCATTAAAGAAAAAGTTGAAAAACTTTTGTGTGCTGGTTTCATTTACCCTATTCCTCTTATTGATTGGGTTTCCAACATTGTTCCTGTCATGAAGAAACAAGGGACAATTAGAGTATGCATCAATTATTGGGATGTCAATATTTCTTGTCCAAAATACAACTATCCTACTCCCTTTATCGACCAAATTATTGATGAATGTGCCGAGTGTGAAAAAATTTCATTCATAGATGGATTCTCTGGTTACAATAAAATCAATGTCTGCCCAGAGGACCAATATAAGACAACATTCATATGTCCCTGGGGCACATTCGCTTATCGTGAACTCCCATTTGGTTTAAATAATGCTAGGGAAACACTTCAGAGAGCAATGGATTATGCTTTCAATGACATTAAGCACATTGTTCAACCTTATCTAGATGATTTACCCACACATTCACGAAAACGGACTGATCACCTGGCACATTTGAGAGCTATATTTTTATGCTACCAACACTACAAGATACGCCTCAATCCAAACAAATTTGTGTTTTGTGTTGGTTTTGTCTGTTTTCTTGGATTTTTCGTCTCAAAATATGGAATTCAAATCGAACCACTGAAGGTCCAAGCCATTCTTGATTTTCTTGCCCCATCAAATTTACTTCAGTTATAGAAACTTCAAGGAAAGGCTAACTTCCTAAGGAGGTTCATACCTAACTATGAAAAAATGGCTAAATGATTTAATCATCTCTTCAAAAATGGGACTCCCTTCCAATGGGATAAGGTTGCGCAAGCTTCTTTTGGTGCTCTTAAAGATACCCTAATCCGAGCGTCATTAATGTATCCCCCTAATTATCAGAGTGATTATTTCCTATATATCGCCACAGCAGATACGACCATTGCTATGATTTTGGTCCAAGAATAATATGGGATAGAAAATTCGATATATTATTTGAGTCGTAATCTCAATGATACAAAAGTTAAGTATTCATACGTTTAAAATCTCGCCTTGGCAGTCATTCAAGCTGTCCTAATATTTTTCCATTATATCCTACTATAAAAGACCATTTTCATTTGGGATTGCAACCCCATGACATACATTTTATCACGTAAATTACTTGGGGAAAATACTCAAAATGGATCATCATTTTCCAGGAATTGGATTTGGAATTCATCAAATCCAAGTCAAAGAAATCTTTAGTTTTGGCTGAGCTTCTCTATGACCTTCCCTTTGATAGTATTGAAACTACATTAGAACCATCAATTCCAGATGAGTCTTTGTTTCTGAATGGGTCATCTGACCCTTGGTATGGGGATTTTATCATTTATCTCCAAACCCAGACTTTTTGACTCGATACCTCTTGCTCACAGAAATGATGTATATGATAGCAAGCCAAAGATTATCCGATCGTCCACGATACACTTTATCGTCATGGTGTCGATACGATTTTAAGGATATGCCTCACTTATGAGGAGGTCGAGAAAGTTTTAAATGATTTCACACTGGTGCTTGTGGTGGACACTTTTCAGGATATGCTACAGCGCAGAAGATTCTCCACGGCAGTTACTTTTGGCCAACCATATTTCACGACTACATCCTCATGGTCAGGAGTTGTCATGCGTGCTAGATATTTGATCTTAAAATCTGCATGCCGCTAGCACCAATGAGGGATAATTTTAAGGATGGAAAATTATCTTGAATTTTAAAAAATTGGCGAATCTCACTAGTCCCTAATATGCAAACTATAAAATGTTTATTGATGTATTTTTAAAATTATTCTAATTTATAATAATATTAGATATATTGTCTATATAATTTTGACGATTTTTAATGTAAAATAATTTTATATTGTAAAATTTGGGCGAATCATTTTTATAAAAAAATGGAAATTGGCAAATAATTTTTTTGGAAAAACCATGGAAAATTAGCCGACCTGCGAATATTAGCCCCTAAAATTTTCCATGGCACCAATGCATCCGGTCATCGTTGTGGGACCATTTGAAAAATGGGGCATTGAATTCATGACCTGCAAACCTCGTTCGGTTGGGGGCATGGTTAAATTTTTGTCATAGTCGACTACTTTACCAAGTGGGCCAAAGCGATGCCTACATTAAATAACATAGGCGAAACAACTATATTTTTATTTTTCAATAATTTCATCTCACAGTTTGTTGTACCACAAGCTATAGTTATAGATCATGGTAAGCATTTTCGCAATCACATGATGAATAAGTTGACTGAAAAATTAGGGTTGTCGCATGATAGTTCTACTCCTTATTATCCACAATCCAATGGACAAGTTGAAGCCATTAACAAGATCCTCAAATGAATGCTTCAATGAATGATAGGAATTCACAAATGAAATTGGCATTTAATCCTGTACTCCCCTTTTTTGGCATATCAAACCATGGTGAAAATTGCAACCGGATTTACCCCCTTTCAATTGGTGTATGGTATGGAATCTATCTTTCCAATCCAATGTTAAATTTTGTCATTAAAACTCGTTGTTGACTTGTTACCTGACACATCTAATGAAGAAGCGTGTCTTTTAAACCTCATCCATATAGATGAAACGTGTTGTGAAGCCATTAGCCAACGAAGCACATAAGAGATGAATCAAGGCACAATATAACCAACATGTCAAGCCTCGCATATTCTCAGAGGGAGACCTGGTATTGCTTTATGATAAAGAAGATGATTTGATAGGAATAGGAAAATTTGAGCCACTATGGCATGGACCCTAAATTGTCAAAATTGTTATGGCTAAGGGCGCCTATGAGTTAATTGATTATGATGGAATTCCATTGGAGTAGCCTCAAAATGGATCCTATCTTAAATGTTACTATGCTTAATTGAGTGTAGTAAACTTTTTTATTATATTGTATATATGCTATAATTTTCATTTACTGTCTTAGTTTGTTTTCTAGATTTTTCTTGAAGTTAGTAATCCACTTTACATTTCATCGTAGATGACTGAATCTTTGGAACCATTCGTTGGGTACGCTGATGGTGCTAGCTGTAGTACGCAAAACCTATCCTCTGTAGCATGGGCCATTTTTTCTCTAGGTGGAAAGTTAGTGAGTTTTCAAGGGGATTTTATTGGTCGATCCACAAACAATATCATTGAGTATAGCACGTTGATCCAACTTCTATTTGATGCCATTTCATTTGGTATTAACTGCATTATCATTAGGTTATACTCACAAATTCTTGTACTGCAACTTACTAACATCTATAGTGTCCGCAATCCAAAACTGCATCGTATGTTCCTAAGAGTTCGAATTTTGGAAAGACATTTTGATTACATTCAATATCAACACATTTCCAGACATTTAAACACATTAATTGATTCCTTAGAAAATTATGTTTTAAACATAAATTTGCAACACATGTAAACACACATTTTCAATTCACATTGCCTAATTGAATATGATTGCACATTAAACATAAGAAAACACTGAGAAAAAATAGATAGATAGTTTAGGTTTCTAAAAAAAAATTCCCAAGACACATTGGTCATCTGGCCTCAAAATGTATGCAAAAAATGTCAAAGTAAACTAGTGATAGTCATGATAACAAGCAACTAGTCTAGCTATCCTACATAATAACCACATCTGATGGTTAGGAACGCCAATAATATGGCGATGCAGTCTCATAGGTAACTCTTCGATCTGGAAATATGGAATCCCAAGAGTCAATACCTCCACATGCTGTTGTAGCTCAGCAAGATTCTCGGTGAAATCTAAATCTCGAAGGACTTCTCTCTCGATAGCCCTCTCTGCTGGATCAACTTCTCCCTACTCTGGTTGACCCACTGGTCGAACCCGACCCACATCTGTGTACATCAAAACTTTATTTTAGTCTTGGGAAACATAAAAATACAAAAACATGTAGAAGCCTCAAAAAATAAAACAACATGGTCAAAAATTCTTACTTATTACACCCCATTGAGCGCCATTTGGTAGAATCAAGTCTGGATCTCCATGGAAGTCTACGTATGCATATGGATACTCATCTATGACGATCATATGTCATCTTAAACAAGAAAATAATGTAGTATAGAATATGATGGTTAATTTACCAGCATGTCTAGACATCAATTCAACCCATCTCTGCATCTGAGGATCTCTAGGACCATATATACTCAGTGTAACATGTTGCGACTGCATCAAAGGAACCCGCTCTAAAATGAAGGAAATCGGGATCGAGCCATAGTTTAAATCCTTCTTCTTACCACCCTTTTCTTTAGTCAGTTGTTCTTTCATCTAAAAGAGTACTGCTTCAGCCTAGTTGAATATTTTTGGTTCTAAACACTCAAGAGCATACTACATGTATAATCAGTTTGCAACATGTAGTGTTGTGGAACTAGTAAGCTTTGCAATAGTAAAAAGGATGGTTCTCAAAGTTAAGTCATGCACATAAAAGATATTTATTTTCCCACATTTACTTGGTATCTGGATGAAAATGTTGGCGTATGTAATCCCTCACTTTCTCTCCTCCAAGAGCAGATCTTGCATGGGAAATAGGAGAACCTCGTCTCGATAATCCAATGAGAAAGTAAACCTCCTCAACCAATACTTCGAGAACTTTTTCCCCAATGTGAAAAGCCTACAATACCAGATCCCATGAACAAACTAGGAACTCCAGTAGTTCCATATGTTGCCTCATCCCTGATAATCCAAATTATTTAAGCAACCCACAATCCCTGAGGGCTCTTACTGTACCTGGATTGTTTAGGGAAATCATACATTTTTCTTCATGATCTCTTTCCTGCCACATAATCATCATTTTGATTCAATGAATACCTGAAATGCAAACATAAGCTTCATTAGGATCCATTTCATGCAAAAAACTTGGGAAATTTTGGGCATACAACAAGAAACAAAAATAAGAAATGCACCCAATGCACCCCAGGTCAAGGGACAGAGTGTTGCAGTGCACATGGACCTCAATTTCAGTGCACTGCAATGCATATTTAGATATTCAAGGGTGCATTTCCCTCAGAAAATAATATATTTACCCTAAGGGGCTCAAAACCATAAAAATATACCATGAAATTCAACAAAAATGATACTAAAAGAAAGATAAGTTTCATAGCTCCAACTTGGATCAAACGACAAGAGAAATCGTCCATTGAAACTGTCGCAATCAACCGCTGAAGTTTGAGGGAAAAAATGGTTTAGAGCTCCTAACTTTCAAATGGTAACTATGGAATGGAAAAATGAAATGGTAAAAACTCTTTTATTAGTCATTTTGATTATTTTAAATCATATTTAATGCTGTGACTATGGTTTTTATTCAATTTTTACTATGAAATAGGTATTTTTAATCTGTTTGATGGTTCTTTGAACATGTTTTATAGCTGATATAGTGAGTTTAGTGTGCACACCTATTCAAGAATGATTTGACAAGAAATCATACTTTTATCCTCTTTTTTCGACCTTTGATAAAAATGAAAAAGGAATTAAAGTGCACTTTTCTCTTTTTCGAGCTTTGGTAAATGCAAGAAAGGAAACCGATAGAGTCTTATTTTAGCTCTTTTGAGACTCTGATAATGTGAAAATATTGTCGAGCACCTGTCTTTTTGAGCTCATAAAAGTAAATGAAACTACATCTACTCAGTATAATTTTAACCTGTTTCCGAACTGAGATAGATTATTTACGAAAAAGGAAAACCTTAGTTGAACATGGCTAAGAAGTTTTCTCAGGTATCATTTTATACTTTTTCGAAACTAAGTGAAAAATTTACGAAAAGGGACTCATGGAGTTTTCTTTTTGTCCTTTTTTTCAAACTCTCTAAACATGAAAAAGGACAAGGTTTTCACTATCGTTAGACTCGTTAAAACATAAAATAGCGACGTACTTGTCGATCATGGAAGGATCAAGTTTCATTATCGCTAGAATCATTAAATCATTAAATAGTGATGGATTCACCCGAAGGGTCCAATTATAGATCAAGCATATGTTACCCTCCTCAAGCTTGTTAAAAAATTAAAGAGGTACTAGTGAGCAATGACTGGGGAAAATTTGGGAAAAAGAACAAAACAATTTATGGTAGTAGGTCGCTCTTGAACATGACACTTTCACTCCATCATCGTGAATTTTTGGGTTGCGTAATCTTCTTGAAGGTTCTTCATACCCATGGTTCATCATATCATCACTTCAGTTTTGGATCAATGCTACCAACTCATTTCAGTGTCACTAATATGTTCAAGAGAAGTCATCCAGTAATTCCTCATCTTTTGCAATACTCATAACCTTCATTTTCATGACAGTCATCCCTGAAAATTGCTACATCAAGTCACATTTTGTCTCCAAAATCATTACTCTCGTTTCGCGATAAATTTTCTTCCTGCCGACATCAACTCATCATCCAGGAAGTTAAGTTAGAAACATATTTCCAATACCTTGGAGCTTGCTACATCATCGACAGGTTTCTCGCTTTCAAACCTTCAACCAAAATATTTTGTTTTGCATTCGACATAAAATCATCTATTCATGCCTTGCAAATTGTGTTGAAGTACCTTGAGAGCCATTAACATCAATGGTGGCTTTCTCGTGTTTGTTAACATCTCATATCATTGGCTGGTAATAAGACGATGTCTTCCCATGTTTGACTTTATATCATATATTTGCATGGTTAGAATTGTACATGAACAATCGAGTGAACGAGTTAAGAAGACCTCAGATCTAGTTTCATCCATTGGGGCTACGATCTTAGGAATTTTACACATCATCTATATGATGGATTTACATACAGATCATCATCTGAACATGGGACTATATCTGTAGGCATGTCTATATACGATGTAGATGACATTTTGAATTATGTACATGTTATGATAGTTTATGTGTTGAGCATGGGTATGCCTCCCTCAGCAATTCATGTCCAAGATGTAAGATATCATGATGTAATGTATTGGAAAATGATGTAAGTCATGTCTGCTTCAGATCCTACTCATCACATCATAAAACATCTCATCCAAATATTATTATTATTATTACTTCATGCTTTAGGGGGAAGTTGATATAGGTCAATTTGGGCATCATCCCCCAAGACCTGGTCAAATTGGTCATCATCCCCCAAGACCTAGTCAAATTGGGCATCATCCCGCAATGACCAATGAATAGGGTATATCATTCCCTAATTCAATTTCTATATGCCCTAAATGAAGACATTCCATCAATGGCTTCAATTTTGATATTTCCAATGTCTGAAGTATATATTATATGACCCATTTTTATCATCAGAGCTCCTCTGCATGGGCCTAACTACATTTCAGTGCACTTACCTCTATGCAAAGGTGCACAACAGTGCACTTCCTGACACTCAAGGGTGTGTTGGTCTCCTCGGAGCGAAATGCTCATTGTTACGAGAATCTCCACATGTCTAGTGTATTCTAGAAGAACTCATAGGTGTCATAATTTGAATACAAGTGTTCATCCATCACCTCTGAACTTGGAAACATGTCTCACCTATTATTATAAATCCATTCAATTCCATTTCTTGATAAACTACCTTCAATTTCCCTATAAATTGAGCACTCATCTAAGTGCTAGGGAGGCATAAATTTGTGTAATGTTATGATGTTGGATTCTCAATTGATGAGAACTGGAAGTAATGTCATTATGTTGAGATGATGCTTGGTGTGATGAGAATGGAATGAAGTTGGAGTAGGTTGACGATGAATCAATCTATTGGTTGTAATATTCTCCTTCTACTTTCTTAATAAAGACATCTATTCATTTTCTCATATGTATGCTTATATCTTGTGAATTTCATTCTCAATTGTGTATGTATTCTCAAATATAATTAATTTGATTTGGTTAAGTTAATTATATATTTGTATATTTGTATTTTGTTTTTTGTTCTCTCTCTTTGATTGTAGGAATCAATCTAGCGTCTTTAGTTGGATTTAGAGCGGTGACAACAATGACAGAAGGGGAAGGAGAGTGAAAGAATCACAAGTAAGATTATATCCTTTTTGTCTATTTATTTGTCTTAGAGAAAATAATAGTTGTCTTTCTTCTATTGTTATGAGTGAAGGAATACCACACTCGGGGAATCTAGTTTATCTGTAGATTAGAATTATGTAAAACACGAAGCATAAAATTTTAACGTTTTAATAAAAAGAGGTGAATTCTAGGTTCATGCACCTATTTTTTCTATTTCTTGTAATGTTAATCTCGATTAAGTGTTTTCCTTAAGAAGGGAAATGATCAGTTTGGCTAGGGCCCAACCAACCCAGCTCGTTCTCCCATTACTATTATGTTTTGTGTTAAGTACAGGGAGTGAATGGTGTGAAGGTTTCTAATAAATAATGTGTGTGTGTGTGATTGAACATACTCTTTTGTATTGTATTTTTCTTGCAACGGTGTTCAAATATCTAAGGTTTTGTGTGATGAAGTGTGTTCCTTTTCTTTACATTGAAAGAATTTATTTATGTTCATTTTAAAGAACAACAAGTATTGTGGTCTAGGAATTTTTCTTTAAATCTCCTTTCAGTTAGGGTTTTCAGGATTTTATCTGTTTTCACCTTGCTTAATGATGAGCATATATTTATTTTAAATTTATTTATTTACAATAAGCAGGGAAGAACCCCTCGTCCTAATAAATGCACATTGAAACTATGTAATGAAGCTTATCTTTTTGTGGGAATTGTTAGATCTATATTGTGTTCCTGGTTTTGTTGATCATTTTTTTATTTAAAGTCTTTAAGTATAGGAACTGAATATCACTATCATTCATATCGAATAATAAAGTTGAATTTTTCAATCTGAAATAATTTCTTTTCAAACATACAAGTTTACTTGGCACACGGTGTTAAATAGTTCAGAGGGGGATATAAGAAAAATATATTTGTTAGGTGATTTCTTTATTTAAGTGCGGGAGTTTAATATTCACATTGTGGTTTGATAACATTTCCATTTGATTTCAAAATTTATATATTGAAGAAGCATGTGATGGTTTGGGAATTTTCATCTTAATTTCAGTTAAAGCTTCCTTCTTGCACCTATTGATTTCGAGCTTGATATCACAATATTGTTTGTTAGTTAAGGAATAGAACATTTTTGAGTGCAGGAATACATTTATTTTAATGTAGGAATAGAGTTGTTTCATTGTAGGGATAAATTCATTCTAGTACAAGAACATATTTTCTCTATTTTCTTAATACATGAATAGATTTTATTCAAGAATCTTTTGAGTTTTGCAATTGATTTGTTTTGACTTGATCGAGTGGCATGAATTCTGATTTCATTTATTTCTGAATGATTTTTCTAGAAAAGTCTGTGATTGCTATTTTTTGAGTGAGAGACCAGTTTCCAGAGTAGTGTGGTGGCATTGTGTTCACAAGTGCAATAAAATAATTACAAGCCTTTATTTAAGATTTTTTATTTACGAATCTGAGTTATTTAATTGAGGGATAGAAATAGGACTTACAGAGTGAACCCAAAATATTTTGGCATTACTTGTGTTATGCCTCGAAGCTTACGTAGCCCTGGTTTGACAATTAAGTGTTGAGGAATTTAATTGCAATTCTGACACCCAACATTTTGACATTGTTGTTAGGGAGGCATTGAAAGAATTTTGGTAAAATTTAGGTTTTCCTTTTTCTACAGTAGGGGTACGTCTGCTTTATTTTTTCAAGTGCAATGTGCTTCTATTGCTTGAAGAAATTTATTTGGAATTTATTTGTGTGTTTTAGACATATTTTTTGAATTAGATGAAACATTTTATTTGGTTTGTTCTAGTAAGTTTTTACAGTTTTGTCAATTATTTCTGGTTTGATTTATTTTAAAATGTATGACTAGGATGGGTAGGGGCCCGAAGCCCAAGAAGGGTAGAGGAAATATTGATAAATCATAAAAATTTTCTTATGCTGGGCCTTCTATTGCAGGAATGAATGTCAAGCAGATGCAAACCCATCAAACAAGTACCATTCACTTGGACTCTGGGGACAGTAGTTCTGGAATTTCATAACTAGTAGAAGGGAAGAAGGTGAATTTTTGGACTAAAAAGAAAAATCTCAACCATAGTAAACCTTCATAGTCTGTGGGAAGTGGCCTGTTTAATGGAGGAAAAATGGTAGATCATGAGGACCATGCTAAAGGGGTTGGTGAGAACCAGCCAATGGAGGAACAAACTAATTTTGGGTTTTTGATTGTGGATCCACATGTAGTGGTTCAAATGAAGAACATTCCACTAATATGTTCTTCCAAATTTTCATGGTAAAGTGCATGGAGTTCCCGACTCTTTTATTGTTGAGTTTAATTTATTGTGTAGGAGTTATGATTATTCTTCATATGCCCATAAGCTAAAACTTTACCCTGCAACTCTCAAGGATTCAAATTTATGCCGCTTCATGGGACTAGGGGGGAATATTACATCTTCTTGGGAGAAAATGAAGAGGTTGTTCTGGAATAAATAACAGGATTATTGAAAAACAAGAGAAATGCAAGACAAGATATTTATCATTGCACAGGGGGAAGATGAGACTTCGGAGGATCATTTGGAGAGATTCTTATATATCCTTCAAAGGTAGAAACATAAATTTCATCTAAGTACTATTAGAACCTTGTTTCTGTGAGGGCTTACAGATGATTCTAGAAAAAATTTGAATTTATTAGGACAATGAGATATTGCTCAAAAGACTTCTGATCAAATTTGTAACCTGTGCAAGAAGTTCTCACGAAATCAATCTAGATATTTTAAGGGAATTGGGAGAAATTATAAAAATAGCATATTCAGATCTATAGATGCTATGATTATTAGTTTGGAAAATAAAATGGATAATATTGAAACAAAAATTATGAATACTGTTAGTAAACATATATATTCTTTAAAATTTTAGCACAAATTAGTAGAAGAAGAAGAAGAAACATTATCCATTTATTGTCCAAAATGTTGAAAGAAACATCTATTACATAAGTGTCTTGAAAATGTCAAAAGTGCTAATACTTGTGTAATATGTGTAGGGAAACATCCTACCGAAGAATTCCCATCCATACCTTGATTAAAAGAAGCATGTGAAGGAGATAAATCAGTATCTGAGCCATTCAATTCTATGGAAACACAGAAATCATGGCCACAAATAGGTACAATTATGATTCCTGAACCTGCACCATATTTTTCTAGTTATAATGCACCACATTATTCCTATTAAAACATGAATTACCCCCAGTCTTGTCAACATGGTTATCATTCTCAGTATGGTCAGACTCCTTTTCCTTTGAAACAGGGATGGAGGGGACCACCACATTCTCATTATTCTTATCCCATGCCTATAAAATCATATCCTACATCATATGCACCTTATCCCATGCACAACCCACATTACCAACAACATTGCATCATTAGACTCAGTCTATGCCACCACTCCCATTACCACCACCTTTTCAACCACCTAAATTTCCTGCACATTTAGTGCCCAACCCAAATAATAAAGCGGTGCAATTGATTCATCCTATTGGACCTCTCCCTTTCCATATTTATCATACCATGCGAGTTGGGTTCAATGACCTCCAACAGACCAAGAAAACCATGAAACAACTTCAGTTGACTCACATTTCTCATATCCGCACCATACTTAAAATTGCTGATAGATATAAAATCAAGCCAGAGGGGGTGTTAGATGATGTATTTGTCTCGATTGATTCATGGGTGTACCCCACAGATTTTATTGTGTTACAGCCAAATAATCCTATTGGAGGGAACCCTTTGACCTTGGGATGACCATGGCTTGCCACAAAAAATACTTATATAGGATGTCACTTAGGTGAAATGTATATTTCCCATGGAGATTCTAGGAAAAATGTTAACTTGTACCCACCTTCCAGGTTTATCCAAGATCTTCAAGATAACTTGTGTTTGGATTATGATAGTAGTGATGAAGAGACTCAGTCCCTTTCCTTGATTCAAAAATATTATGAGCCAATTGAGGAGGGGATGATTTGAGATTTTCTAGATAACTTAGACACTATGTATAATTTTGAATCACCTTATTAGATTTTCATTCAAATTTTCCAGGAAAAATATGACCTCCAATCCTCGCCCTCATCATTATAGAGCTTATTAGCCACCACAAGTATTCTCAAGACTGACACTACTCTTGTTGATATTATTCCAAGAAAATATTTACACATTCTTTCATACCTAGAACCATCTCAGCATGAGAAACTTGTGAGATTTTTGCGAGATCATCTTGATGCCTTTGCATGGATTTATGAAGACATGAAAGGTGTTGGGATGATTTAATTGTGAGTTAACTCTCTGTCATTTAATTTTTCAATCTGGGGTTTTGTAAACTGACAAGGTATACCTTTACTATATGTCTAGGTGGTTATATTTCATATTAGAATAATCTAATGTAATTAAAACTATAGAAATTTGAATAAATGTTAAATTATTCACCGAGATTATCCTGATCACACACTATTTGAGCTTCATGCATAATACATAACCTCTTCTACTATTGATCATCAATTTGTGGAAATTAAACAATCGCATGCGCACATTAAAACCATAAACAATCACACATATAAACACAATATTTATGGGAAAGCTTAAAGCTGAAAACCCCCAACTATATGTATATTATAATGATATAGATCATGTAACAATCATTGTACAAACTCCTCACAAGCTCTCAGTACAATCTCCAATTGTTTCACACTACACAAGCTCAGATCATACAAAACACATGCTCCAATCTGCTCCACCTGTTAGCCAGCATCTACTGCGCAATCCAATATGGATAATTACTAGATCAAGGTTCAAATCCCATTGGTATGTACTGCACAATCCTCATTGGCTTCTCAATCAATGTGTGTGCAATTCTCATGCACCAGTATAGTCACAACTGATAGTCACACTTGCTCTTTCACCTACCTCTTCACTGGTCTCCACTGAAACTGTCCATGCACTGAAGTTAACTGATGTATTATTTAGTTTATTTATGAGTTAATAATTAGTGAATTAATTAATAATTAATTCACACCACTCTCACTAATTGTATCAATCGGTTAGACTAGATACAACTAGCTCAACTAAGTTAAACTGAACACAACTCCATTAACTGTCTCATCAACTCCACCAAACTCTGTCACATGAGTTCTAACTGAAGTCAACCATGCAATAGCTCCACTAAACCATAGGAATAGCGTAATTCCTTCTGTCAGCTGCATGTGCCACATCCAGGCATCAAACTGAAGTGCTCCAAGAGGATAAGATAATGTTTAGAGTCCAAATATTATTAAGAGCTAATAATATTCGACATATCTATTTTTAGACTGGCAATCTAAAAATAGATTCCGCCTAGTATGTCTAAAAATATAAGTCCATCTATTTTTCCTGACTTGACCAACCATCCACAAATAACATCCTGCAACTCATAGAACATGATCCATATGTCTAAAAATAGACATAGTCTAAAAATAGACTTTGCGCCAAAATTACCCTGGGGGCCCACTTAGTGAAGGCGACTCCTTTCCACTAAGCTCATCATCTTGTTGCAATCTCAACAAAAACTAGTTACAAAACATAATAAATTAATCCAAATCAAACTAAACAAAAATAAATTGAATTCACACTTGCATAAAGGAAATCACACTTGCTTGAAATTGAGAACACGCTTTCAGAATTGAAATCACACTTGCTGAAATGAAATCACACCACACTTGCATAATTCAAATCACACTTGCTGAAATGAAATCACACTACACTTGCAGAATTGAAATCACACTTGCAAAATTGAAATCGCACCACACTTGCATAAATGAAATCACAACACACTTGCATAAATGAAATCACACCTGCTAGAGAGTAAATAAAACTTACTGAAAGGAAAAGGTACACTTTCATAAAATAAATGAAATAAAAAAACTATATTATGTTACCAATATGTACAAATATGTGCAAATTGTGGTTGATGGGGGGCCTCCATTCCTCAGCAAGCACACCGAATCAACTATCACATCTTGGAGATAAAAATAGTAGTATGTATTTCATAAAGATGAAGTTACAAGATATTACAAGAATTCTCTCTCCTCACTTTACAAATCACATCTTGGATGGAACCTGAAACTAACAACTAGTTACCTCTAACCTCTAACCACTAGCTCAAAACTTACAATTAACCACTTACAATTGACAACCTACATTTTTTACAACCTTTTGTATGAAGGGTGCACTCCTATTTATACAAAAAAATAGGATAACTATACAATAAATATAGATCCTTATATCTCTCCTAAATCCACATTTATCTCTTGTGGTTACAACCAATCTCCTAAAAATGTAAGATACATATCCTCTCCAAATTCTCTTATCCATGATTCTTATCCTTTGAATGTGCATATTTAATGATCCACGTCCTCTAGAAATATTCCAAAAATATTTATGAGTTGGAATTTGATATTCGAATTTGTGGTTGGATGGCTAGATAATACCCTTCTAGAATCTCCAAGTAGGCATATAATATCACAAAAAACATAACACTTTTAGATATATGTGTAAAAATGTTAATTTCATAATATTTAATCACAAATTCACTTAAAATAATTTAAATTAATGACTTGGAAATATTAATGTTAAACCCATATGATAATGAAAATGGTTACTTAATGTGAGGTTATGGGGCTATAGAGTTAAGGAATTAAGGTAAAATGATGGAAAAAAAGGTGAAAGTGGATGAAATTTTGGAGGCCGAACCAAATTTATGCCCCCTAAAACCTGTAATCATCATATTTATATTTAGGAGGGAGCTTGACCTGTCTGACAACCCCAAAGGTGAATCAACCCTGCACTAAGAAATTTTTTTAAAGAAGAATTTAAAAAACTCTTAGATATTGGTTTTCTCTATCCTATATCTAACAACCAGTCGGTCTCTCCATTGGTAATAGTCATAAAAAATGATGGGATATGGTGTATTTGTATTGAATATAGAGAATTAAATAAAGACACTCTCAAGGATTACTTTCCCCTTCCCCTCATTGATCAGGTGTTAGATACCCTTGCCGGTAAAAAGTAATTTTCATTTTTAGATGGCTTTAGCGAGTATAACCAAATACAAATCTCACCTGAGGATAAAGGAAATACTACCTTTAATCATCCATGGGGGAAATTCGCTTATCAAGTGCTTCCTTTTGGAATTTGTAATGCTCATGCAACTTTTCAAAGGGCAATCTTGTCTATTTTTGTTGGCCTTGAGTGTGTAGAAGTTTACATGGATGATTTTTTAGTATTTGGTGATTCTTTTCAAGAATCTCTTCAAAATTTAAATAATGTGCTTAATAGGTTTCAAGAATCCCACCTTGCTTTGAGTGATAAGAAATGTAGATTAATGTGAAAAGCAGGGGTAGTCCTTGGTCATATTATTTCTGATCAGGGTATCCAAGTAGATCCGATTAAAGAAGAAGTTATTACACACCTTCTTGCACCAAAAAAACAAAGGGAAGTGAGAGGATTCCTTAGACATGCAAATTATTACCGGAGATTCATTGAGAATTTTTCTAGGATATATTCCCCTGTTTTTTTATTACTAGCTAAGGATAGTGATTTCTCTTGGACTGAAGCTTGCTAACGATATTTTGAGAATTTGAAGGAAAACTTAGTACAAGCACCAACCTTTATGGGTTCATAATTGGTCCCTTCTATTCCATATTTCCTCATATTCCTCAGAAACAACCATTGGTGTAGCTTTAGGACAAGAAGAAAATTATAAATCCTATGTTATTTAATTAGTTAGTAAGAACGTCTCATCTGATGAATTTAACTATACTATAACTGAGAAAGAGTTTCTAGTTGTGGTATTTTCTATTAACAAATTTAGACATAATATTACAGGATATGAAGTGTTTATACATACAGATCATTATGCCATAAAATATTTGATGAATAAACCTTTAACTAGTAGTAGGATAAATAGGTGGTTGTTTTTACGGTTGATTTTACTACAAGAATTCAATGTTACTATAATCGAAAGGACATGAAAATCAAATGTAGTATCTTATTCTCTTTCTAGATTGGATAATCCTGGTCAAGAAATTCCTGCCCTGATGAGTATCTTTCTTTTTTTCAACAAAACCTCCTTGGTTTGTTGACATAGCTAATTATCTTGGCATAGGAAAAACATCGCCACACCTATCTGCTTGTGAAAAGTGGAAGATCATTAAAAAAAGTGCTTCACATTCCTAGATTCAAGGAGACCTCTTCTATGTTGAACTTAACCTTATTATCCGTATATGTGTAAGAGAAGAGGAAGTGTTTGATATCTTGAGAGGTTCCCACGATGAGCCTTGTGAGGGCCATTTTGTTGACAAGAGGAAAACATATAAAATTCTTCACATTGGCTACTTTTGGCCTTCTTTTTTTAAGGATGCCAAATAGTATGTTAAGCATCGTGATAGTTGTCAGTGAATGGGCCAACTTAGTCAAGCCAATGAGGTGACTTTATGCCCTCAATTCATGTTAGAGCCCTTTGAAAAATGGGCCATTGAATTTGTGGGACTTATAATGTCAATATATTTAAATAAAAGACATATCCTATTTTGTACAGATTTTGTAACAAAATGGGCAAAAGTTAGAGTTGTTATTTATGCTACTGAAAGAGTTATTATTGATTTTTTATTTAATGAAATTTTTACTCGATTTGGTGTTCCAAGAGAATTTTTTACTGACAATGGACCTCACTTTGTTTCAAATCTAGTAAAAGGAATTGTATATCAGTATAGGATTCAACATGGGAGGTCTACACTGTACCACCCACAGGAAAATGTCCAGGTAGAATCTACAAACAAGGTGATCAAGTCCATCTTTACAAAAGCAATAAATATTCACAAAAGGGATTGGAAAAATAGAATATCGGAAGCATTGTGGGATTATAGAACTACTTGGAGGAATAGTATAGGTCATACACCTTATGAGCTAGTGTACAAAAAGTAGGTCTTGTTGCCAATCAAATTCCAAATTAAAACTTTTAGAACTGCACTCAAATTGGGTTTGGATCTCTCAAAAGCACATGAATAAAACATTTTGCAGTTAATTGAACTTTATGAAAAAAGAAAGGATGTTGTTCAAAAATATATCTTTATGCAACAACAAAATAGTAAATGTAATGACAAGTTGATGAAGAAAAAGCAACTCCAACCAAGTAATTGGGTGCTCCTTGTTACACATCATTTTTTCACCATGAAATTGGACCGTCAATATGGATCTATCACCATCCATATTCATCCTTCCTTAGAAGTAAAACACTTATATTCCTTAACCAGGTCTTGGAAATTAGGAAAAAATATCTTAAATACACTTAAAGATGGTCTGTGCAGTTTTTTCAGTCACTTCCTGCGCATGCGCGGATACTCCTAACCTTAACTGCAGACATATGTGCTATGTTTTCCGTTAAAAACTGCACACCCGATTTGAAAGAAAGTAAAAGCGAAAATTAGCTTCTAGAAGCATAGTTGGGTGCATATTCTTCCAACTAAAAGCCTCTTGAGTCATGCCAGTTCAAGCTATATCCCTTGAATCATGGAACTTATCCCCTTGGATAAAGGAGCCCTAATCCCTTCATTAGAGGATCACATCCCTCGACTGGTGGATCTAAAATCTCCTCAATTTCTCGAATAAATTGAGCTAAAACTTCAGGGTTAGGGGGTTCATAAAATGGGTCACTGAAGATAATCTTGTGCTAGTCATTCTAGAGTGGAAAGCTTGTTAAACCAAGGAGGAATATTGTAAAGGAATATGGGAGAAATATGTACGACAACAAGGCCTGGTTGTAAGATTTCTCTTTATATTCATGATAATACATTTGGATAATTTTTCTCATTGTGTTTTTTTAGATTCATTAAAACAATGACAATTATTAATCTCCTTGATCATTAAGTTAAGTTGGTATTTGGATTATTATAAACTGCAAGTGCTTTTCATTCTTTGGATGTTTGTGATCGCAGGTTATTTTCAGCATTGAAGGACTTCTTTAGGACAAAATGCAAGGTCTTCATCAAACATCTCATTGAAAAGTAAGAGAATTATCCTCTCTTTTCCAGTTTTGATAATATGAATGCTAATAGCTTAGGGAAAGAGATATCCATATGGTTGTTTGTTTCTAGTTATCTGTTGGGATACTAGGGAGATCGCTCTTTTTTGCAAGAGGGAATTATCCATAAAATAAATTGGTGACTCCACTGAGGAACAAGCTTAGTTTTCTATTGATTATTTTTAGTTTAGCTCTCCGATTTTTCTAGTTTGACTATGTCTGAGTCATGTAGGGTTTATGAATTTTTAGATCCTCTGAATTAGAATGCTTTATGTTTATTTATTTGAAATTTTCTCTACCCTGCACAGTTTTATTTCATAAACAGAGTGCAGGTTTACGAATGTTTTCAATTTAATACAGTGCACACACGCACTAGTTTTCACTGACTACCTACGCACCCCCTGAGAATTTTTGAAAAAATGAATAATATCTCTTTGAGAGTCTAATGATAAATTTCTAGAGGTTCAACCTTACTTATACCAACTCTCAGAGTCTATTTGTGAACTCTTCCTAATTACATTAGAGTATTTTTTGATAGATCATCATTTTTGCAATTTCAAGTAAGGTTTGCCCTGGTTTGATGAATTTCTCTGTTTGGGAAGATAGATTCACTGCTTAGATCATTGTTTTTTTGTCGTTTCCCTTTATAGCTACCGGATATCTTGTTAATCCTTCTTGTTTGAGTATTTTTTTTTGTCATTTTCAAAGGAATACTTATAGATAAGTGAAGTGTGATTGTCTCAAAAAGTAGTCCTTTATGAAATTGCTTTTTCTTGTTAAAGGGAAAAAATGATTTATTTTTCTTTCGGCTAAGATAAATCATGAAAGTAGACTCATAGGTATCGTTAGTTAGATTATTGGTTAAGAGATTTCATTTTTTGGATTTTTTTTTTACATTTTTTAGGGGTTTTCTGGTCGTTTTTTTATTTTGAAGAATTGAAAGATTTTTTTCTCATGGAATTGTATATTTTGGATTTTACTCAATGAATATTTTCATTACAAAGTGATGTTGGTTATTCTTCAAAATGAAATTGATTTCTCGATGAAAAAAATTGTTATGGGATGTTTTAGGGAATTTTCACTTTTTTGAGTTCAAAAAAATCCTTCTACTTTCCCTTAACTAGGAATTCATTGAAATGAAGGATTCCATATTCATTGTTGATGCATTAAGAGTAATTTTTTGAGTTGGTCACAACATCATTGAGTTTCATTTCTATACCCCTCTACATAAACAACATCCAAATTAATACAACGCTTAATATAATTGATCTAGATATTTTTTACATTTTTTGGGGCTCTTTCAACCAATCTAGTTCAAGATTAGTGCATTGGAATAGGGAGTAATTAACTTTCCTAAGTAGATAAACAAAAAAATAACATCTTGTGGTAGGGAAAAACCCAATTGTTGCAATTTTTCTCTAGGATGCTCTTCTTAAAAGAACCAAGCATGAGGTCATGTCAGACCCAGTGGAGTAATCGTACCTACTTCATTGGTAAAGATAGAATATGTGCACGTATTATAAATGGTAAAATTTGGATTAACCATTGTCGAGGAGCTTGGGATCACTTGTTAGTAAAACTTGTATTTACCATGTTGAGGAGCTTTCAAGGGGATTGAGCTTTGATACTCTACCCTTGCATGTATATCAGGCCATAGATTGTTCCCCCAGGTTGAATTGTATTAGTTGGTAACCTTAGTGGCTATAATCTCTAGGATTCTTCCCAAGGTAAGGGTGGGGGGAAGGTCCCATTTTACCTAGAGCATATGTTGACTAGACTCACTTAGACTTTCCGGAGCGTAGTCTTCACTTCGAGATGGCATAGTGGAGTTTCTTGCACCAGATGGTTTCACTAACTAGGTTGTCAGGGTAACTATTCCGTCCACTAGTTTTCCACATTAATCTCTGCGAGGTTGGATTTCATCACCAACTAGTAATTTTACTGTGGAAACATATTGTTTGTGTCTGTATTTATTCTTAGATTTTGTAGTGTGTGTTCTTTTTTTTTTATTATTTTAAAGGCCTTAGGTGTGACTCTTTTGAAATTTTTTGATTTCGTTTGTTAAAGAAATTAATTATGGCTGAATTACCGATACATTCACGTAGAATGTAGGGGAAACCCCCTAAATATACACACAGTCAATTGGAAAAAAAACAAAACTGAAATGGTTCAATCATCAAGAACCGGGTATTTTAACAAGGAGAATAATATATCATAATACATCCTTATTTTGAAGTTAATCAACCTCAAATAACTAAAACAAACAAGATCAACCAGAAATTTCTGAAGTAATCACAGTTGAATCTATCACAGGTGAGTTTTCTGATACACAACTCACTGAACTAGAAATATCTGAACCTGAGTCTGATTCCACTTCATATGAGTCACCTTTGAATGTTATAGCCCTGACTCTTGGTTGTCCTTGTTCACCTCTAGTAAAGCTTCTCATCACTGAGGATATTCCTCCTGCCCTTAGTAGCATTGAAGAAATCTCTGACAAATAAGAAGAAATTGAAATTCCCTCTCATCAAGAATCTTTCGATTTAAGGTATAGTGAACCAATCTACCCTTTGGATTTTCCTTTCACTCCGTTTCAACCGGATCCTTGGTATATCCAATTCATCAATTTTTTACATTCTTATTTTTATAGACATCCACGACATCGAATCCCATTTTACTCTTTATCCAAGTATAGTAACATGTCTTCTGAGAGCATGTCTACTGAGTCATCCATTTTTTCATCTTCACCATAAAGATTTTTTTATGGTGGTCCTTCTATTCCTGTTGTGTACTAGTCACTTTCTGGGACTTTTTCAAGAGCATCTCCTTTCTCTGAAACTTCTACTATGTCAACTGGAATATTTGAGTATACCACCCAGCCTTTGACTACGAAAAATATTTATATATTTTTCGGGAATACCCCTCAAGTTAGCTCACAAGGTGGCTACATTGCGCCTGGGGGGCAGTAGCCTCTTCAAGGGCAACAACCTCTTCAAGGGAAACAAATTTTTCAGGGAGGACAACCTTTCACTGGAACCCATCCAATGGTTGTAGGGCTACTTATTCCCAATAATTATAAACCTTATGTTCCAATTCCTAAAACTAGTTATGGTCAACCCTATGCATCACAAACCTTAATGGGAACTCCTTATCTAGTGGTAAACACTATGTGGAACCCCTCATTTACTCAACAATCTTTTCAACCTACCCCACAAATGCCTTATAATTAACTTTCTTAGCCACTTGGATAATTTGGTTACACCCAAGTCCACCAACCTATTCAAGGTGCACTTCAAATTACCCCATGGGCATCTATGCCAAGTAGTCAACAAGCTGATCTGAGTACTCCTAGTACTCCTATCCAATCTGCTATGAAAGAAATTGTTCAACAACCAGGTACACCCATCCCAGGAGTTCCCCAAGTTTCTATTGCTACGACCCTTCAAATGTCAATGCCAACTATTACACAGGCTATCCCTCAGACTACTACCCATCAAACTAGACCTACAGTTCAGTCGATTCCTCAAGCATATTTGGGACAACCTAGCACAACTTCTATGAAAACAAGTCAAACTTTTGTAGGAAAACCTATTTAGGGACAAACCCTGATAGGTCAACCTCTTCAAGGTCAATTTTTTCAAGGCCAACCATTTCAAGGCCAATTTCAATATGGAAAATTGGTAAAAAATCCACATTTCCAGAGCTAATCATACGTTGGTTATACATTTTAGATACCAACTCAACCCCAATTCGGTATGGCTACCCTTGATATCCTGGAGGTGTGATAATTCCAACTACTCAAGCTATCCCACTTTTTCATGGATACCCTCCTCCAAGTACTGAATTCATCCCTCAGGGTTATCAATTCGCTAAGAAATACCCTAACAGGCAGTTACCTTTCATAGAAACTTTAGATTTACTAGGCTTGTCTCGGCTAACGAATGACCTGATTTACTATCTTCCATTTTGGCCAGCCATGCCTACTCAGTTTCCCAGTGACATTTTTAAGTTTGAAGGAAAACCAGGAGAGTACCCCTCAAACTGTGTTATGACTTATAGTCTATGGTGTGCATCCAACTCGTTGATCGATGATTCCATTCGTTTAAGATTTTTTCTAAGAACTTTGATCGGCTTAGTCGCGAAGTGGTACATTGAGTTACCACGAGGCTCTTTCAACAATTTCAATGCTTTAGCAATTGCTTTCCTTACTCATTTTTAGTTACCAGTCCGTTATGATAATGCAACGAAAATTTTTACTTCACATAAACAACGTACATCTACGTACATTTCAGATCACATCCATGAATGGCGATGTAGATGTCGTTTAGTCAAATATTTCATCCCAGATCAAATTATGGCTCAAATTTTTATTAAATAATTACTCCCTAACATTACTAAATAAGTAGCTAAAGGAGGCGTTGTAATAGAAGAACAAGTTATCACTCAAGCCCGGTACTACACCTTGTTTACACACAATCTAGTACTTTGTATGAAAAAATTCTTGATTTACCTCACCTAGGTCAACTTACTACAACTCCTTCTGGTTCTCATGTCGCAGACGGTGTAATTGGTACAGTTAGTACATCAAAGAGTAAAAAGAAACAATCAAAGTCTACTACTCCAATCATAACTTTACCTGATTCATCCAAAGGAGACTCTTCTCTAGAAACTTCTGTCGAAATCCATGTCATAGATTCCTCTACTTCCAAAACCAAATCATCCAGTAATAAGAAGAAAGGGAAGGGTAAAAAAAAACAAAACAATTATCCAAAAGAGAAATCAGAAAAAAACCGAACCATCTGACGAAAAAAGGGAAACTCGTTATCCATGTCTTATCTATGGTGAGGATCACTACACCCATACCCGTCAATCAATCTTCAGCCTTGGTATCTAAATATTGTCCTACAGGTTGACCTCCAGGTGGTAAAAAATTACCCTGAGGTTGCCCTTCGGGCGATAATTTACTACCTTGAGGTTTCCCCCCAAGTGGTAACTAACTTCCTTGAGGTTGAGGATTTGGAATATTTACAGACATCATAAAAATCTGTTTTGTGTTCAACGTGCCAGTGTTTGTTCCATTTGTACCCAATGATAACACTTGTTCAATTGGTTGAGGAGCTGCTCCTGAGAAGGTACCAAAGAGCGACTGGTATCTTGGAGGAACAGATGAACCACTGTATAAAAATATTTTTGGAGATTCAGAAAACATAGATGACTCACCCAACATAACTAATGAAGGTTGATAACATCTCGGTGTAGGTTTAAAAAGGAATTCGAGGTGGTGAATAAGTAAGACCTGTGTTTTGTAAAAAATCTGTCAATGATAAATACCAAGCGTCAGTTCTAAAAGGACTGTAGAATATTGATTCAGGCTCTCTAAGATTCAAAGTTTCTTGGGTTTCGGGAAGAACTGCATCTTCGTCTGGACCAACAAGTTCTTCAATACATATGAGATCAGAAGGAAGATTTTCGGTAATGTGATATCTTACTCTAGGTGAATCAAGATCACTAGAAGTTGGAGTAACAAATCCTGAAGATGATTCCAACACAGCAGGTTCAGTTTCTGGCTCAGAAATTTCAGGTTCTTCAACTAATTCACTGGTTGCAGAAGCAATGTCAATGATTTCAAAAATTGAAACTGGTTCTTGAATATATTTTGTTGTTTGTGATTGATTTACTTCATGATAATCAGGATGAATAATTATGGATGATTCTCCTGTTTCTATCGATCTAATTCTGTTGATACTATGCGGTACCATAGCTTTCAGTCCTTCAAGTTGGCTTGGTGTATACTTAGGGGGTTTCCCCTGAATTCTACACAATTGTCTTGGTAATTCAACCACGATTAAAAATTATTAATCACACACAATCAAATAAAATTTCAATAAAAAATCCTAAAGTCACTAAGGAGACAATCAAATGATTAAATGCTTATAAAATCTAGGAGATCAAACCACACACAAACAGTAGATTCCCACACTAAAAACACTATTTGGTGATGAAATCCAACATCGTAGTATTTTAATGTAGAAATGGTGTTTGGAACAGTTACCCCGACAACCTACTTAATGAAACAGGCCGGTGCAAGTTTCTCCAATTAAACCATCTCGAGTAAAGATAACCCTCCAGAGAGTCTAAGTGAGTCTAGTCGACATCAGCTCTAGGTATAGTGGGATCTTTCCTCCACCGTCACCTTAGGAAAAAATCTTAAATTTTATGGACACTAAGGTCACCAGCAAGAAAAAATATAATTGGGGGAACAGTCTACGATCCGATATATGTGCAAGGGTAGAGTAACAAAGCTCAATCCCCTTGAAGGCTCCTTGACATAATCCAAGGTATACTGACAAGTGACCCCAGGCTCCTCGACAATGGTCAATCCGAGGTTTACCATTGTTAATACGCGCACATCTTCTATCGTTCCCAATGAGATAGAATTGATCACCTCACTGGTTCGGATATGATCTAATGCTTGACTCCTTTAGGAGGAGCTTCCCAGAGCATACACGCTACTATTGGATTTTTCCTATTGCAATATTGACTACTTGTTTGTTTTAATTTTCTCGGAGAGTTAATTACTCCCTACTCCAAGACACTAGCCTAAGCTATGTTGGTGAAAAGATTCCTAGAAATATAAAAAATTACTAAATAGATTTTAATTTAAGCATTGCTTTTAATAGGTTGTTTATTAATACAATAGGTGCGAAAGTGAAACTTTGATGATATGTAGTGACCCGACTCAAAACACACTAAAAATGCATCTATTATGAGAAAAAATTCATTTCCTTTCGATGAATTTTATCTAAAAGAAAGAGTTGAGAAATGCAATATTTTAAAACAATTCTTTCCTTCAAGACAAGATCGTATGAAAAGAAATCTTATCTTATGAGAACTCAAAATGATCAATTTCTCAAAAATAAATCCCTTTATTATTGAAGATTGAAACTACAATCAAACATTCTCCAAAAGAAAACTAAAATTTCTAGAAATAACACTCAAAACTAAAAACACTATAAATTTCGAGATCTAAAAATTCTAAGAGTTAAACCTGAAATCAAAACTTTGAATATTTTGAGGATGTTTCGCTTAGTTTTTAATATAACTAAGAAATCATTTTCTGAGATGAGAAAAAACTCAAAAACATCCAATTATGGTTTTTTAAGTGAAATTCAAAACTTAATGAAAAAGTTTTTTAAAGATTTGCAAATGAGAAAATGGGATCTAATTATCATAAAACAATTTCTGCTATGAAGTCAAAGACTCAGCAAGAAAACAATGAAATACTAGTGATTTAAGGTATATATAGGTTTCTAATCTTTAAGTGACACAAAGACAAAGAAAAAATCACTTATAACATGCAGATCTTGAAGAAAATCATTCAAAAATTAAAAAAGATGAAAGAAGCTCTCACACAAAGCTTTCTAACAAAAATAAAAGTCTGGGTATATACTCAGAATCTTGCAAGCTGATCCTAAAAAAGATAATTTTAAGTTTTTCAAAAATTTCTCAGGGTCCGCAGGTTTCAGTGTAAACAGGTGCAGTGCCGCACTATGTATACAAAAAAAATAGCGGAGATGTCCGCACTGTGCCTAAAGACAAAATGCAGAGACCATAAAACTTAAAGAAAAATAAAAAATTCTAAAGCACTTTTCAGGGATTCTACAGGAACAAATTACCCAAGCCAGTATCAATCAATCAAAATCAAAAAAATAATTGCAGAAGTCAAAAATAAAAGAAAACTAAGTTCAAGATCCATTCCCCAGTGGAGTGGCCATTTTTTTGGGCGGATAAATCGCTCTTACGGACAAGACAAATCTCCCTAGTATCCTACAATAACTAGCAACAAACAGACAGATGTAAACTACTTTCTCTAGATTATATTTGATCTAGAATTATCTATAATGAAGGATTTAGGACTTACCTGTAGTCCAGCGCTGATCGTAGTCTTCTTTCCTGTCTCTTTGAATACGTCTCCTTTCAAGATATGCAATCAAAAACATGAAAGAATCAGAAGCATATGCATAATATAGATTAATTCATAAACCATAAATCTATCTTGATGATCAAGGAATTCAAGAAATAATCCATTTAAATAAACATCTCATTGAGAAAACATGATCCATTTGTATTATCTTTGGTGAAATAAGGAGCCTTACAACCGTGTTCGCCTTGATGTCGTACAAGTCCTTTCGGGGTCTGGAACAAGCATTTCCTCTACTTTGACAAGCCTTTGCACTCTCTCGACTAACATACACATGAGTGTGTAATCGTTCCCATATGGTTATCAGTTAAGACAGTCTGAGTTTTTCCAGCAATTCTCCTCAAAAAATCTCAAAGCCTAACTCCCCTTGAAGCTGAACTATGGCCTC
The DNA here is from genome assembly GCA_034641835.2 of Pinus albicaulis. Classification (NCBI taxonomy): domain Eukaryota; kingdom Viridiplantae; phylum Streptophyta; class Pinopsida; order Pinales; family Pinaceae; genus Pinus; species Pinus albicaulis. Next base: position 248,420,873 of record CM076577.1, on the reverse strand, counting down.
AATTTATAGCAAAAGAGAAGAGGTTGCAGCTCCAAATAAGAGGGGATAGAATCCTCTTTCAAGGGATTAAGTTCCACATACCAAGGGGTAGGATCATTTAATGGAGGGATGATTGTACATGAAAGGAGTGAACTTTCCACCAAATAATTGCTACTAGAAGCTTCTAGATTCAACCAGTTGGGCTTCCAAATTTTACTTCCGCCTTCACTTTACCTTTTACAGGAGTCCGCACCTTTAATGAAGAAAAAGTGCAGCCGGTTCTGCATGTTTTAGAACAGACATATGCGGCACCGTAGGTAATACTAAGAGAAAGTGTGGTACAAGTATTTTTATGACTTTTATAAGCTTTTCTCTCAATTTCAAGGCTTGGTTTTGAGGAACTTGATGTTTGTAGACTTCTAAGGGAATATTTTATGAGTAATGATGAACCCATATAGACAGTAAAACATCATGGTGACAATTTTAGTGTAACAACGACACTTATCAAGGTTTTTCTATAATTGAGTTGGTTTTTTCCTCTTATCATGAGGAAACATGTAATTTAATGCAGGGGACATAAACTCCTAGTCTTTAGTTGAATTTGAGGGAATGGTTTCTAACCTCCCTAGATTCTAGGAAGTGACTCGTCTTATGTAATTATGATGCATTTTGGATGGGATTTCAACCCTATGAGGTTTCATTGTTATATTTTCTATAAGTAGACCCACTTTTGTCTTTTCTTGGGTTGGATATTTTTTGTGCAGTGAAGCTATTGTACAAGCCTTTTGGACTGAAATCAAAGACAATGTTGCAGAATTTGTGTTGAGAATCTTGTGGTATGCCTTGGCAAATTTTTTATTTCTATGTATGTTTATCTTATCAGTTTTAATGATATAATATCCTCTTTCACATATATTCTTCTATGTGTTTATCTTGTTATTTTATAAACAGAAATTATGCCTTTTCATGATCTGTTTTAACAAGGTTTACATTATATGTCTATTTTCTTCTAAATGAATGAATTCACATAAATGCTCATTCAGATTCTCCTTCATTTCATCCTATAAATAATGAAAAAATAAGCATTATTTCAAGCTACCTACCTAGCCTCATCCATATCTCTGCGACTTGACCTTGAATTTTGACCTAAACCCTAGACCTAGTCTCCTAACTATCATTTCCTATCCAGCACAAGAAACATAAAAAAAACCCTATTTACTGAGCTTATATACCTATCCTAAGATAATTAGATATTTAGTCATTTCATTGACTCCAAAGTGACATTAAGAGAGCCCTCTATGGTCCTGGTAGGGCTAGCTACCTTACCTAAAGCTTGGTTTGTGGTTACCTTCCTTCAATCCCACTCTCAACCTTAGGAAGTTGGGGGGAGTGATAACAAAAGGTAGCAAAGGCAAGAAGGATCTTGTCAGAAGGAGCTAGAGATAATATTGTCTTGAGTCTCCATGGGAATTCGAATCCATATGCTATGTGGAAGGCCTTGACATATCTATTTCAGAATAATAGCAACCATAGGATGTTGGTGATGAAAGACAAGCTCACAAAGATCAAGATGGAGGAGGGTGAGACGATACCAAAATACTTGAAAATTTTCACTCAATGTCAAGATGAGCTTGGAATTTTGGGTGTGAAAGTAGCCCGGGATGATTTGGTGAGCCTGCTAGCTCTTCTAGGCCTTCCCAAGAGCTGGAATAGTTACCAGGAATTTATGAATGGGAGGGAGAAGCTACCATAATGGGAGTGTTTCTGGTCTGACTTGGTAATATAAGAGATAAGGAAGAGTACCAGATATGGGACGTCTGACATAGATAAAGAATAATATTTTTCGTTGGTTAGAAAAGGCAAGAAAGTCAAGGGGAAAAATTCCTAAAGTGAAGAGGGCAAGAGAGACTTGTCCAAGGTCAAGTGTTTTCACTATCACATGTTGGAAATACTAAGGGGGGGGGGGGGGGGGTGAATCAGTATTCCTTTCAATTAGAGCAATAGTTAATCTTCAATTATTATCAGTGTTTGTATAATGATAGCAGCAAACAAGAGGAACACAAATGCACACAGTTTTTAAGGTGGAAACCCACTCCGGGACAAAAACCACCTAATGCTTTTCTAATAATTCTTTAATATTCAACTCCAATTGAAAATAAAGATCCAACTTCCTAGAATCTAGAAAAGCATTCTTCTCCAGATCCTACTGGATGGATGCTCCAACACACGAGATTCTTTAGTAGTCAACTGAATGGATGACCCAACACCCAATGAGCTACAACTCACCCTAGCACCACCCTACCACTCTATAGAAGAATAAAAGAAGAATGGACTGCCGTACCAGGGAAAATGGTCCACTTTAAAATGATATAGAATGATGTAGAAGAAGAAGACACACTAGAACATAACCCCAACTATGAAAAAACCACCTAAGATGATCCTCGACCACCCGACACTACTTCTTCAACTCTTGGCAGATAGATACTAGTACAATTTGTACCATAATGTATTTACAATGACTAAGTATAATGATACCTTTACAATGATTGTATGCAGTGTTGCCCACTTTAAGACTTAATAAGATGAACTTCTTGCTGCTGTTATGCACCTTGGTTGCTTCTCTTGTCATGCTACCCTCTGCTGCACCTTGCTTTGCTTTGCTGCCCTAGAAAGTCTGGTCCTTTGCAACCCTTGACAACACATGATCTAGATTTTTCTTTGCCTTCTAGGAGCTCGATATTGAATCTGGTGTATCTCTGTTATTTCAGATTCCCAATATCAGATTTTCAATATTGTAGTAGTCCTCTGAGTCAACTTTCCAATGCCATAGGTCTGACCCAATTTGGATTCTTCAAGGGAGAGTTATACCCAATCTCTCACAATGCCCCAATTATAGACTATTTCAGCAGAGCGAATTTGTAATACGTGCCACGTGTCACTGTTTCTTCATTCAGATTTGAAATTTATAGAGAAAAAACTAAGGTATGTACACTATCTGTAACTTTTTAAGGAATTCCAATCTGATACTCAGAGAGAGAGTTATATGATTTTACCAAGGTTACTTCTTTGAGATGAATTTCAGGAGCCTGCAAAAAACCTTGACTTCCATAGATCATATCTCTGAAAATATTGTGCACCTTGATCTGAAATTTTCACAGTAGCTTCCTCAGGATTTCGGCTTTGCCTCATAAAAATTTCATCTTCTTAACCTTCGTAGAAATATAGTCAGAGCAAAAATTTCACGATGACCTATTTCAGATGGCGAAATCCCTTGCATGAGGAGGATATGAGGATCACAATTTATATAAATCCTTAGGTTGAGAGGGGCTTCAACAAGTGAATGTGGGAGGGATTTTAGGAGATTAAAAAATATTAATTATGACTTTTCAATGACCCATGCCACAACCCCATGCGGTTTTAGCCCACTAACTGGGGATACAAACTTCAAAAATGAATATCTCTCAAACCGTGAAGAATTACATGACGTGCCATATATCAACGGAAACATCTTGACAAGTAGAAACCATCAAAAGAATTATTGACCTAGAATATATTAATTTGGTAGGTCAAATTCCCATCCAATATTGGGTTATCCTCTGGTGCTGCTTGGGTTGACATCAATGACAACCGTTGATCAACATCACAAACATGGGAATTATGCCTCGAAATTTCCACAGAAGACAAACAAGAAGGAGCCTGCAGCTGCAGGAGCAAGTGAAGCACTAGCTTCACAATTCGAGCATGTGGTATCTAGGCAGTAGTGCCTCATTCCATATGATGGGGAATATAGATCTCTTTAGTTATTTGGAGGAAAAGGACCTCCAGCGGAACATATGTTTGGATATTATAGGAGGTATAACATGACCTGAATAGAAAAAATTACCTTTTAAAGGGAGTCTGGCTCCCCTCTCTCACTGACAGATGTTTTTATTTTCCAAGACTAAAAAATAATCTTGTCTCAATAGTAGTATTGGAAGACCATGGTTATGACGTTTGCATATTTATAAAAGGAAAGGTGTTCCTTAGACACATTGCCACGGGACCGGTGAAAAAGATCAATGTACAATTCAAGAACCTGTATGCTCTCAAGGTCGAAGATGCATGAAAATATTTGAGGAGAAAATTAGACGTTAGTGACTTGGTTTTTGATAGGGAGCCTAAATAACCTATCAACTTGCATCCTCATAAGTAGTCTTAGAAGATTGTCGAGAAGCCACAATTGGAGAATCAAAGAGGAGACTGAGTGGAGGCATCCACTCAAGAAAATACATCGAGTAGGGGGGATTTTGAGCCATTTGGGTGGAGGGATCACATGAAACCATACCTCCATGTTAGAGGTGGGGTGATGTGAAGTCATATCCCAAGAGAAGAAATTTGGGTAGGATCCATTGAGATCGCTTGTCTCATGGATCAGAACTGGCTACAGGGAGCCCACAATACACAGTAGTAGGAAGGATTGACAAGATTGATGCAGTCTGATGTCAGAAAGATAGAAATAAGAGTGATAGATGTCATATACTAGAGCACAAATCAGATTTGGCAGCAGTGTAGAGAGAACAAATGCAAAGTCAACAACATTGTAGAGTCTTCAATAGATAATTCAATAACTTGTAGCAGTCAAAAAATCTGATGACATATGCATCATATTGATTCAATATTTTTTGGAGGAATTTTATTTTCAGGAGTTACAGGAGTAAAGAATACTAGAGAAGTGTTGCATGCATAACATTCCAAAGGTACCAGATTGAGATAGATTGAATTCCTTTCTTTTTGAGAGGGAGTGTTGAAATTGGAAACAAGAAATACTAAAAATGGAATCTAGAAAATGGAACCCAGAAATGGTACCATAGGGGGGCTTTTCATTTCATTTTCCCTTAATTAAATTGGAAGAAAAATTGTAATATCATCTCATGAAAACTTGTATTAGTTAACTAAGTTAGGAAGACTCAGTTAGATTAGGAAATTTGAGTTAGAGGTCAGAAAGGAGGTATGTATATTTATCCCATGAGTTTAGGGGGTCTAGTTACAGTTATTTGTGAGTTGTAATTAGCTAACTCAATTAGGTGAGTTAAAATCAGTTTAACTAGTCCTAACTGAGAGATGAACTAGTGATAGGTCCAGTGAATTAAATTTGACTTAATTCACAAGTAGTGGTCAATTAGTTAGTTGAAAATTTGATATAAATAGTTGTTGCATGTTAGTTCTAAGGAAGGCCCAGTTGAGTTTGAGGTTAAATGGAAGATAACTATCAGTTGTATAATTAGAAATTGTATAGGTCATGCATGAGGTCATCGCGAAGGCTTGAATGTATTACACAATCATTAATTAGGATTTTCCTAATTAATGGGGGCTCAATTAGCCCAATAATGCGTAAGGAAGTCAGGCCAGGCCTAGGCAAGCAAAATTTTAAATATTGGACCAAACTTGCTTAGATCGCAAGCCAAATTTGAGCAGGATCAGAGTGAGATAGTCAACATAGTGTAAATGTTTATCAATGTGAGAAATAGCATTGTATTTTTTCATGATATTAACTTTATGAAATATATAGATAGCAGGGTTTTGAGTAGTTTCTTTCCCCAAATACATCTTGTGTTGTGTGATTGATTTTTACCTTCTCTTGCTTGTTATTTGATTGTGCGATCGTGTTTTGTTTCCACAAATTGTAGAAGGATTGATTATTTTGTTTTAGCACATTACAAGATCAGATTGAATCCTGATGATATATTTTTTCCACCACTGAGGGTAATGACTTGGTCTTGGGTTGGAGTAGAAGGAAATCATTGGGGTACTCCCAAGAATCAATGAATACCATCACATCCTCCATAACACCCTCAGGGGCTATGGCTGATCTGTCTTTAAGTTGCAGCACCTTAGTGGTCTTCCTTAAGGCTACCTAGAGGTTGATCTTAAGCATGGTTTCCCTGGTCATGAAATTGATTGCAACACCAAGATGAATCAGTGTGTTAGGGACTACAATATTCTTAATATGTACATCCACTACTGTCTATCAGGATCCAAATACTTTGGGGAGATTATCTTACGAAGCATTAGATCAACCAGTTTCCCAATGATGTTGATAGTGGGGGAGTTTATTTTCTTCCTTCTTGACCTCTTGAAACATTCTTCCTTGATGAGCCTTTTATAGATGTGCACATTGAGGAGGGGTATTTTAACATAGGTTCTTTAGTTATCCCAGAATTTTAGCCTCTTCTAAGGTGTTTTTCTTAGGTTCGACCAACATTTCAGGGTATGGAGGTATATTTTCTTGAGAAGTAATTTCTTACTTCTCTTCTTCAATATATTATGATGGAGAAGGTGGGTGAGCATATGGAAGTACTTTCCGAAACCTAAGGTTGTTTTCCTATATTTCCACAGCATAGGTAGGATAATAGGTTTCCCCACTATAGACCTGATGGGTTTTCTTGTTTTTTGGGTTTGGATTGGGCTGAGCAGGAATTCAAGGTTGCTTGGGTGGTTTATTATGAGGTGGTTGTGGTTGAGGAGGAGGAGGAGGAATTAAGGTAGGTTGTTGGACTACTTGAGGCCTCCATCTTTGTGAATGATTTCGCCATTGAAAAGGCTAGGGATTATACAACTAGAAGGGTGGATCGAATTTAATAGGTTGAGGTGGATATGACCAACGTGAAGAAAAGGACCAAGGTGAGTTAGTTGGAGGATACCATGACTAAAAAGGTGCATTATTATTTGTATTGAAAGGAGGTGAATATTGTATACCTTGCATTCCTTATTGATATGGATGAGGGACTTGTTGCCTCCTTTCATTGAAAAAGAAAAGTTTCTCCTTACCTCCTTTTGTTCCTTGATACACCACCTTCATACCTGGAAGAGATAGGCATTTGTCAGTTGCATTATTTTCTTCACAAATAGAGCATATCTCTATTACATTCAATGGGCGTTGATTTCTAGGGTGCCTCTTGGTGCATCTAATGAAAAATATAACTAGTGTCATTTCTACCTCCTCTTGTTACTTCTTAATCTACATGGTATCCATCTATAAGGAAAAATTATGCAACATTTCACTCTTAAAATCCTCTAACATACTTCCAATTTCATGTTTGTTAGCTGAGGTATAGGATGAATAATTTATCAGGCCTTAACTAGATCTACCTCTTTTCCTCACAACCTTAGAGTGATTATTGAATATTATCTTGATGTCATCATAATTCATATGGTAGATTTCTCCACCGGAAAACATGTTAAGGGTTTCCATTAGCTCACATCTAACCCCTCATATTAGTACAAGCTTTACTGACTCAGTCTCAAGGGTGTAGTTATCCATTTTATAGCTAGGTTGAAACCTTTCCTCATAGTCCTCTAGGGAATCATCTATCATATGATTCATTTGAAATATTTCCTACTTGGTGTCCCTTGATCTATAATAATATTTTTATTTCTTATTGAAGGCTTGTTGCATTTTATCCCAAGTGCTGCACTTCCCCCTTCTAAACTCTTGATCCAGTGCAGGGTTGCATCCTTGAGAATGGAAGGAAATAAATTTAACTTATTCTCATCAATAGTGTAATCATAGTTTCTAAAAACCACAACAAACTCAAACATGAATGTATTAGGGACCTCAGAAGTTAGGCCACGGAAATGTGGGAGTGTAGTGGGGCTTATGTTCTTCATTCTAGCCTCCCCATTGGTTTCTTTGATGGGAAAAAAATTTTGCTTCCTGTTGCCAACCATCTCTTGGGTACATGATGTAGGTTCTTCATCCCCTATAGGTTCTTCAAATATATTTGGTTACTCTCCCAAAAGGGTATCCAAATCCTTTGTGGTTAAAATAAGAGGGTCACAGTCACTAAGGAGAGTAAGTTGACTTCCTGTAGGAGTGGGGTTTATTGGCAGAAATTTCCCTAAGTTGTCTCTACCCTACGAGGCATGAAATACCTGTTTTTTATTCTTCTTATTTTTTTATATCTTTCTAGATAGTCATAAAATTGATGCAAAATAAAAAAAATTGTTGTTTTTCAAGAAATGGAATGAAAAGAGAATGAAAATTTAAAGCTAAAACAACACCTATTTTTACACCTCCCTGAAAACTACACCAAAAAGTAATGAGATCTATTATTGCAACAAGAATGTTGCAACTCCAAGGGCTACCAAATTAAATTTATCAATCTAGGATTCATAGAAACTTAAGAGGTGACAATGTTGTATGCACAATAAGCAAGGTTCTACCTAAGCTGCTTTGAGGCAGTGAAGCAAACTAAGGTGTAAAAATACCATTTTTCAAGCTCAAAAGAAGGCAGTTTACTGGATCTAACTTTGCAAGAAAGGGAAATATGTATTTTCCTATTGCATAAGAGAAAATTTTGATCTACTTGCAAGAAAATAAATACTTGGAAATGAAACCCTAATTTGTTGGAGAGAAATAAATGACACGGAAAATAAGCCTAATCTAACTGCATGAAGAAAATACAATGAAATTAAACCTAAACTAATGTCCTCAAAGCAGAACCTATTCTAATTACAAAATCAAACAAATTTGTCAAGAAATATCAACGTAAACTACTCCTATTTTATTTAATTCATGATCAAAACAACTAAACCTAATTGCAGAAATAAATTTTAGTACTGAAAATAAGATGTATAAGAGGTATTTTTCATTCCTCAAGCTTTTTTCCAAGGCTTGGAAGACGTTGTGAAGGGTTAAGAAGAAAAAATTAGGATTAAGAAGTAATTCTAGTCAAGTTCTGGTGAATTCAGTGAGGTGCTACAGGATGTCCTATATTGTTATATGATTGCATCCAAAAGAAGTCCAAGGCCTCTAAAAGGGATATGAAGGTGGGGAAAGATGGTTTAAGGTTGGAGAATCATATGGTAGACCTTTCCAAGCTTATTCCTCCTCAAAGGCCCATCTTGCACAAGGGTAAATGCAAACTTTTGGTCTCTAATAAACCTATAATGAAATTTATGTGTGCATACCATTTTGAGAAATGGATGAGGATGGAAGGAGGATTCTAAGGGAGATAAGGCTTTTGGTTTAATTTCCCCTTAATAAATTAGAAGGAAATTGTAATTCCACGTCAAATGACAACTTGTATGAGTTAACTAAGTCGGGAAGACTTAGTTAGCTCAGTAATTTCAAGTTGGGGGTCAAACTGGAGGTATGTAGAGTTCATCCTAATTTTTAGGGGGTCCAGATACAATTATTTGTGAGTTGTAATTAGTTAACTCAATTATTTGAGTTAAAATCAGTTTAACTAGTTCTAACTGAGGGATGACCTAGTGATAGGTCCAGTGAATTAAATCTAATTTAATTCACGTGTAGTGGTCAATCAGTTAACTGATAAATCACTATAAATATCTGTTGCATTTCAGTTCTAAGAAAGGCCCAGTTGATATTAGAGTTAAAGGGAAGATAAATATCAGATGTATAATTAGAAAATTGTACAGGTCATGATTGAGGTCATCGGGAAGCTTTGAATGTATTGCACAATCATTAATTGGTACTTTCATACTTAACAGGGGCTCAATTAGCCCGGGAATGTGTAAGGAAGGAAGGCCAAGCCCAAGCAAGAAAAAGGTTAAATATTGGACCAAACTTGCTTAGATCAAGCCAGATTCGAGCAGGATTAGAGTGATACAACCAACAGAGTACAAATGTTTCTCAGTAAGGGAAATATCATGGTATTGTTTCATGGCCTTGACTATACGCAATACACAAATAATAGGGTTTTTATCTTAGGCTTTCGCAAGATACACCTTGTGTTGTGTGATTGATCATTTATTTCTCTTACTTGTTATGTGATTGTGCGAATGTATTTGGTTTCCATAAATTTTAGAAGGATTTAGTATTTTGTTTTAGTACATTACAAGATCAGATTGAATCCATTGGTATAATTTCTACACACTCAACAAAAAAAAAACATAATAGATATAATTTTATTTTATTTTATTATATGAAATCTTTACTTTTAATATAATTTGCAGACCAATCGAGTTATATTATTCATAATTGTTTTTAAGCTTTTGTGGTTATCAATTAAAGATGAATGTTTCAGATTATATTATTCATTTGTGTAATGCATATTTGATTTGACTAACGGTTAGGCTCTGAGTTTTCTTCAAGCACATATGACCAATAGGAGGGCCCCTTGTGCGAGGATGTGTGATGCCTTTTAACAATTTTTCATAATGTAGTTTTCCTTGTTTTTCATAGCTTGGTTTAATGCTATGTTTTCTATAACATTAGAAAATACTTGGTTTTCCTTAGCATAGACAACGATTTGTTTTCAATATAGTATAGAATTCAAGCGATTGAAAAATAGATTGAAATGAATTCAAAATTAGAATTAGTAAAGTGATCACTTCGGTTTGTTTACAGTGTGCTTTGAATGAATTTCGATTTCAACGGTGTGGATTTTAACTTCTTTTGGTGTGTCAATATGATGTAGGTTGATCGCATGGACCTTCCAATTTAATATGAATTAATCTATAAAAGCTACAAACAATCATATTCAAATATTTTTGAGAATTTTGTTGTTAAAATCATTTGAACTACCTACATGGCAAAGAGAATCTATAAGTGCTTCAAAACTATGGCTATATAGAGATAAATTAGATTCAATTTCTTTCATAGAACATTATTTCTTTTCAAATTTTATTTTCACTAGAAACATTAGAAGCTAAGTGCTTGCACATATTCTTCTTTACGCTTAATATGTTTACAAACTTGGATTGATAAGATTAAAATGTTACATAAATCTAGTACAATTGAATTGACCAATACTTTGGATCAAAAACTTGGCCATGTTCTCCTATTTTCCTCATTTCTTCAATTTGTTTTTTTTTCTAGTTATTAGACATGTCCTACAATGTTGCTTGATATAGCTTTGTAAATCCACTCTCAACTTCTTCTCAACATTCTTGTAATTGTAAGAAGCTCTTCCTTCTTATAGACCAAAACTTATAGTTATTGGCAAGAAGAACTAGTCCCGGTATCTGTGCCAAATTACTTGTAGAAGACATAAAAAAATATCTCATAATGCCAAAAACAATTATCTATCTCTTTAATATCCTCGTAATCAGAGATCCTTCTTTTTAAATACTTAAATACTTTTAATTTTTTTAAATCCTTTATCAATGTAGAAATATGAACAAACCCTTATTATTATTTTTCCTTGAAAAATACTCAAAGATTTACATAGAGGAATACAGGGGATGAGGAAACACACTTGGAACATTACAAGTCCTTCTCATCATTAAATGGATTTTACATAGACCAAGAATTTTCCAAAATAAACTATAATTATTTGATTTTAAGGATATCTAGAATTTGCATGATTTTCGTAAAAATATTCTGACTGAAAGTTTTAAATATAACTTCCTAAAAATGACTGAAACTAATAGCTTTAGGGTGATGGATGGAATGGATGACTCTGGGGTATGCATTCAACCTCTAAACATGTGCCTTTTCAAGATGTAGTAAAAAATACATCTACCATTCCAAATGCTTCTAAGTCTTTTACTCTTACTCGTGCTTATAAAAGTGGATCACGTTGATGAGTTGTTGATGATGGAGATTCATTTATTAATTTTGTTAAAAATGAGCTAAATTAAGGACTACCAATTTTGATTAGGGAATCCATTCCTTTCTCATGAGATAAGTAGAAGAAATGGATATAATGGTTTCCTTCTCAAGGAAGGTTGTTGTAGTTGAAGCCTCATTAGGTGAAACAAAAGTACATGACAAAGTTGATATCATAGATTCAAATAAGGAACTAGTTCCTTTTAAAAATCATGATCTCCTTCCTTCCATCTTACAATTAGTTATTTGGACTCCTTCTGAAATTGGGAATTAATTAATAAAGGGTAAAAATGCCATGCACATTTATAAGGTAATTTTAATCTTATAATAGTAGTAAGCACATATACTTGCTTTTATTTGTATCATGCTTTGAACACTAATTTGTCATTCTATAATGAAATATATATATTTTTATTGGAAAAGAAACACATATATAACCCATATTACATATTAGGCTTCCTTATTTACTAAATAAAAAACCCTTCTAGAGAGTAATTAAGTGCTTAATTTAAGATGTAAATACCCTAACCCATTTTGAATTTGAATTTATGTTTTGAAGGAGTAAAGCATAATATTAAGTGTTAATCATAAAAATACTAGTTATAATTAACTATATTTATGGAAGAAATACTTTCATGAGTCATGATAAACTATAAAGCTCATCTTCTCTCGCATGGCCTATATGAAAGGAATCCGTATCACTTTTCAAAATATATACACATGTAACTTCGTGTCTGTTTGAACAAGAAGAAGATGATTGCATATTAGGAAAATATAGAAAATGTAAAATGAAGCAAAGATAATTTTCCAATAGATTGGAAAGGTCTTGTCTCTTTCTATCGCCCTCAACTGAAATGTAAAAATACCTCTCCTCGTTAATACAATATTTACGAGTACACGATACGTAATTCCACAAGAAAGGAGTTGGATACGCGACGTCGCAAAGCGGTAGTTGAATTATATATATATTATTCATGTGAACGAATCTTAAAAATTTATGCCTTAATGGGTTATGTTCATAGTTGGTTTTCGTATTGAAAGGGTGAGACAGTAATTAATTTTATGGAAGTTTTGAATGATTTTGTAATGATGATATGGCATTTGTTTGTGTGGGTGGTAAAATTTGGTTGGAATTTGGTTATTTTTTTTAAAAGAAAATTTATAATAGGAGAGAATGAATGTTATTTTTGATGGTGAAAATGGATTCAGGATCACCAAAAATTTATGAGGTACTCAAAATCTTGAAACTTGATAGTTGTACCCTGGATTTCCCAAAAAATTTGCAGGATTTTATCAAAATATTTTTGGAATTTTCATTGTTTTCCGAGCAAGTTTGAAATCTCCCTAGACTACGTGTTATTATATTAGTTATGTTGATAGATATGTCTATTTTGGAATATGATTTTCATATTTTTTAATTTAATTATCAGTAATTACTAGCACAACTATATAAATTAAATAGTTCGTAAATGTTGATAAACATCAATTCAAAACAAACATCAAAATCCTTACTTCATGGTATATCTCACTATGATAAAACTAAAAAATCATAAAAAAATAACTAAATTATAATTTATTTAAATTAATATTCTTTATAAAAAAATTAATATATAAGTTAAATATAAGTGTAGTCTAACTAATAGAGGAAATGGTTTTTTTGTTCATAATATGGCAATATAATTTCGAGTCAAATTGTGATTTCTTGTTGTTTAAAATGTACTTTTAAATGCATAAATGGATTCAACACCCTAAAAACCTATGAGGCACTCAATCTTTGCAATTTAAACAACTTAAACTTGTAATTTTTAAATTTTTATATTGAATTTTAGGCAAAAATGACCCAAAAAAAGCCTATCCGTTAAACATTCATAGATTAAAAAAAATATGGAACAAGATTCTTAATCATGGAGATTTATCTCGACTTTACCATGGAGATTCTTGATTTATAAATAAGCTTTGATGAGTCAATACCATGGCTTATCAATACCACATGCCCAAAAACTCATAACTCACTTCATATGATGCTTGTTCATATGACAATTTTTAATTAATCAATTTAATTAAAAGGGTAAAATGAACATACCTAATTTGGAGACAAATATCACCTATTGATTTGTATATACTACTATGAATATTCTAGAATATTCCATAGAACGTATATTCCTACCATCCATCTTATAATTATTGATAATTAGATTAAAATTGTGAAAACACTATTCCAAAATAAACACGTTTGCCTACATAACAAGATTCTTAACTATGGAGATTCGCCTCCACTTTACCAAATATGAAAATAAGTTTTGTTACAATATCGTAGGCCTACCCCATGGCTTTTCAATACCACATGTTCAAAATACCATAACTCATTTCGTAGGGAACTTGTTCATATGATATTTTCTTTCATTAATCAATTTAATTTAAAAAAAACGTTATAACTACTTTAAAGATAAATCTCAACCTTTGATTTGTGCATAATACTAAGAATATTCTAGAATATTTTGTGGAGGTTAAATCGCTTCCACAAATATGATAATTATTAATAATTAAATTAAAATTATGGAATCCCAATTCCAAAATAGACATGCTTATCAACGTAATTAGGTGAATGGTAGGCTTAAAATAAAATAAAATGATACTTAAGCTCTACGATGATCTCCCTACAGAAACATTAACCAACAACTCATGATCTGATTCTCGTCCTGCGATGGAATCCCAGAAGGGGGATCCTCCCCTTCCTCCTCCCACTGTTGAAGCCACAACCTTCCAAGCGCTAGTGGTTACTCTCTCAAACCACCCTCAAAGCAAGGATTCGTAGGTTAAATTCGTTAAAAAATTTGAAGCAAGTCAATTGGTGGCTCTCCCTTTAGGAGCAATCAAAAGATCGTTAGCCTTCTTAGAGTATGCCCTTGTTGGTAAATTTACAAGGATGTGGCATTCTCCCCATTCAATGGGGACCTAGATTGAGCAAAATTGGAGATCGAAAATGCAAAGGAATATAAGATTTTATGCATGTGGTAACAACTTATTTTATTTTCTCTTCGAATTTAAAGAAAATATGGATATAATCTTTCAGAATGGTTTGTACTTTTTTAGATCTAGGGGTATGTATTTGGATCAGTGGACACTATATTTTAACCCAAATGAAGATATCCCAACAATGACCCCTATTTGAGTTAAACTTCCCATAATTCCTCTTTCTTGTTGGGGTGTTTATTGTTTAGGATCTATAGGAAATGGAGTTGGGCAATATCTAGACAGAGCCGAAGCAAAGTGCTCCCAATTTTCTTGTGCTAAGATATGTGTACAAGTAGATCTGGAAATGTGTTGCACTTAGAAATTAATCTTGCCCTTGGGGGATGGACTCACTATCAAACTCTAGACTATGAATAAATTCCATTTAAGTGTATTACTACCACGAGTATGGCCATTTCGTAAGATATTGCTAAAAATCTCCTTATGGAAAAGGGCAAGATCTGCCAACAGATCAAGGAGAGAAATGGAAGGTGTAAAAACTAGGAGGAAATAAAGGAAGACCTAACGGGAACAAGAAATAGCATGCGAAAAATAAAAATGGGGCCTCTACATCATCAAATCCATTTAATGCCCTACAAGATACCATGAAAAATGATCAATAAATCCCTAACTCTGACCGGAACAAGGGACCAAAAAATGAAGAGTCAATTCTTGAAGAGCATGAAGAAGGGGAATTAAATGAGGCAGATGAAGACCCTAACAATGAAGAATATGTAGATCCTACTCAATAAAAGTTGGTTCATGAAGTCTCTCACCCAACTCCTTCGATAAATGAGATCACTACTCCTAGATATGGAAATGTTGAAGGAGGTCCTCACGCTTCAGGAGTAATTACCAGAAATACGGTGCATGCCCTAACCTTGGTAAAGGATGACAACAATCATGAGACAGAAAGTAATAAGAAGAAGCAAGGAAGACCTCAAAAAAATAAGACCCGGGAAAGAGAAGCAGAGTAAAATAAGAAAATGGGAAATGAGTCAGTGATATAAAAAAAATCTCAAAATAAAAGGTCCTAAATGTGTGGAAATTCCATAAACAAGAGGGGATTCCTCTCCAAACCCTTCTAAGAAATGATAGTCTTATCATGGAATATAAGGGGTTTGGGTCTCCCCATTAAGACCTAGGCGATCCGAGATTTAGTGAAGCAAGAAAAGCCTTGGATACTCTTATTACAGGAGATAATGCTTGAGGAAAAATGATGCTAAGAAGACAACTCAAACCTTTTAGAAAGGTTGTGTTGGATTAGCCCAAGAATCACGAGGAGCATCAGGAGGACCTACTATGTATTGGTATGATTTGCATTTTAATTTCATAGATAATATCAAGTCATAATATTGCCTAGCAGTCATCTTGTAAAGGAAAGATACAAAGGAACACATTCTTATAATTAATATTTATGGGTTTGTGTTGTATAGTGAAAAATCATAATTTTGGGATTCCTTAAGTTCTATTAAAGTAAAAGCATCGCACTTCAAACAAAGTTACCGATCAATGAGAAATATTACCTCAAAACGAAAACTCTAGCAAAAAAAAAAAAAAAAATGAAAAATCACTCTAAAAACAAAAAGTGTTGATGCTGGAATAACTTTTTTTTCATAAATTTTCAACATTTAAAAAAAATGGAAGTAAAATCATTTTTTTTTTGTGCAAAAAAACACCCTGAAAATGAAAAGTGTTAATGCTGGAATAACATTATTTTTTTTTCTTCTTAAATAACCTTAAAGATAGAATATCATGACTCCAAAAAACCTTAAAATTCCAACAATATGAATGACATTAAAGATAAAATATCATATCTCTATAAAGTCTTAAAATTCCAATGATTTTCAGGCATGGCATTAAAGATAAAATATCAACTCTATGAAAAGCCTTAAAATTCCAACAATTTTCAGACATGATGTTAATATTATTTTAAAAAATTATTACCTTTTAATTTACATTAATTTTTTTTATTTTAAGTTTATCATATTAAATATAATGTCTTTTTTATATAATGTATTGAAGTCATTTGATATGAAACACTTCATTTATGATGAATGAACAACTTTACAAAACAAATAAATTTATATGTGATTTTGGATATTTGTGTAAATAAATTATTTTTAAATAATTTTAAGATTTTGAAATTTGCAAATTGTTTTTTAAAAACTATATTTCATTATTCAGAAATTATATATATATATATATTATTATAAAATAACATTAATAATAATTTAATATTAAATATTTATTTTTTTTGAATTTAATAAATCAAAACTAATAAACATATTGAGAGTAAGAAAAAAAAAAGCCAGAGATTATGAAAAAAAAAAAAAATTGTTTCCAAAATCCTATCGACTGCAAAAGAAATACACCATCAACAAAAAAATTATTCTCCTTGACATATTACTTCTACATACTATTTATTTTGGCATATATTTATATATATTCAGCATATAGAAACATTGAAAAATTAAAAACTAAAAATTAAAAATTAAAAACATTAACAAGTAAATAAAAATATATATTAAAACATAAATAAATTAAAAATATAAAAAAAAAAAAAAAAAAAAAAAATTAAACATAAAAAGGTAAAAAAACAAAATTAACTTATCAAATACAAAAATAAAAAAATTATTAAAAAAATAAAAAAATAAATAAACAAGGAGAAATATATCCAGAAGAAAACATAATTTAGGAAACAAATTTCAAAAATTAAAAAAAAACAAAAATAATTAATAATATTGATGGGATTAAAAAGCAAAAAAATAAAAAATAAAAT
This sequence comes from Pinus albicaulis, assembly GCA_034641835.2. Taxonomy (NCBI): domain Eukaryota; kingdom Viridiplantae; phylum Streptophyta; class Pinopsida; order Pinales; family Pinaceae; genus Pinus; species Pinus albicaulis. Next base: position 248,403,546 of record CM076577.1, on the reverse strand, counting down.
AAAAAATGAAAAACATTAACAAAAACACACTAAAAACAATGAAAGAAACTTTAAAATAATTAATTTAAAAAAAGAAAAATTATTTAAAAAAAAAAAAAAAACTTACCAAAAAAAACATTAAAAAAAACAAATTGAAAAAATAAATAAATAAAATCTCATGGCGAAGACCGACCACAGGCATGGTTGCCCAAGACCGTGGGGCCTCAATCCTGGGTGGAGAAGTCGATTCGAGGAAATGACCTAGGCTCATTTTTAATGTTTTTTTTTTTAATTTATTAATTTATTTAATTTATTAATTGTTTTTCTATATACTTTTATTTAATTACTTTTTTTACCGAATCATTTTTGCCCGCCTAGGCCCCCTCGGACCTTGTTTTTTAAATTTTTTATTAATTTTTTTTAATGTTTTTTTATTTATTTAATTTGTAAACAAAATGTTTTAATGTATTTTTTTTAATGGTTTATTTTTATTTTAATGTTTTTATTATTTGTTATTTTTTTTTAAATTTAATTGTATTTTTTTATTTTTTATGTTTTAAATTTTTATTTTTTAAGATTTTGTTGTTTTTTATTTACATTTTTTTTTGTTATTTTTATTTTAAAAATTTTGAATCTTTTTTTTTTTGGAAAAACACTTCAAACGTCGTCATCTTTTGATATAAAATTCTTCAAAAAATTATAAAATTTGTGAATTTTCCAACTTTTTTTATTCAAAATTTTCATAAAAATATTTTATTTAACATGTCATTTTTAGCGAAAAAGACCTGAAATACCTATTTTTTAATTATATATATATATATATATATATGTGTGTGTGTGTGTGTGTGTGTGTGGGTGGATGTATTGTCGAGTGTTTAAAATTATTATCTTTTAGTGACAATTATTTTTTGTGTATTGAAGTATTAATTAGTGATAAATAAATATATAAAAAATCCTAATCTCAAAATATTAAAGTTATTATTCTTTTGAAACTTCGCAAAAAAAATAAAAAAATACATTATAAAAAAAACATTGCAAAGAAAAACAAAAAACACATGTTTGGAAAATCCTTAGAAAATAAACATCTTAGGACGAAAATGAAGAGGAGTAAGACAACTTTAAAAATGGTTTAGTAATCAACTTTTACAAACAAATTGTGCATACTTAGGACATAAGAAGATTTAAAGTGTCAAAAATATGTCTTATAAAAAAATTGTTTATATTTTTCAAAATCCACATGAAAATCACCAATATTTAAGAAAAAGTATCCACACTTAATACATTAGAAAATTTAAAGTGTAAAAAATAATTCCTTTAAACAAAACACGTTGATGTTGCATCAACACTTTTCAAAAGCAACATGAAAATCAGTGATATTTAAAAAAATGTTCATACTTGATATATAAGAAAATTTAAAATATAAAAAATAAGCCTTCTAGCCCTTTCAAAATCAGCGTGAAAATCACTAACATTTAAAAAAAAATGTTCATACTTGATACATCAGAAAATTTAAATTGTCAAAAATATGCTAAAAATAAAAGGTGTATTGTGAATAACTACTTTTAAAAATCGGGTGATTTTTTTGCTACCTCAAAAAACCGAGTAATCGGAAAAGTTCTCGTTTGATGGGTAACTATGCTTCCAATTAAATTATGGGGGGTGATTTTAATACAATTCTTAGATCAGAGGAAAAGTGAGGAGGATCTCATGTTCGAGATCCTTTTCGCGAAAGGATGGAAAATCTCATCAACGATTAGGATCTTGTAGATATTCCTCCTAAGGTCGGAACATTTACCTGGTCAAACTGAAGAAGTGTGGATAATCACAGTGTTGCTCGTATTTAGAGGTTCCTCATTCATAATAGCTGGTTATTGAAAGGGCTAGAATGTTCCTCATTATTGATCTAGGAGGATACCTAAAAGGCCTAAAATTCAAAGTCCTTGAATCTTAGCAAAAATAGGACCAAGTTGAAGAGCTCATTGCAAGGAATCCTACAATGCAAATGAAGCCTCAATCTGAGTTTGTATGTGAAATTCATGCTCAGTCAAAGTTCCAATTAAAACCTATCAAAAGGACAAGATTTAATTGGCACTAGATAAATTTCGACCAACGCCAAATTAGCAGTCTGATCAAATTAGAAGCTAAAGTTAGCAGATTCTTGCTAAAATTGGGGGAAGATTTAGTTGAGTCTAAAGTTAGTGGAATTGCCAAATCTGGTGATATCCGTTAAATTTGGAGGTATTTAAAGTGACCAAATAACATGGGGCCACGTGGCCGAATCAAATGGTGCCACATGGCACCCATCTAGAAGAAAGTTGGGCTTGGCTATCCCATGAATAAAAAAAATGTCTAAAAGTATCGATGGTTTCATCAGTTGTTCAACAATTATGGCGACAATTTATTTTTAAGCATTCTAAAAACATATTGTAACAGTGGTTGGTTATGACCAAAAGTTTTTTTATATATAAAATGGGGGGGTCCGTGGGATTGGAACCCAAGGCTTCACTAACCAAAAACAATCTATACACAGTTGGGTTAACTAGGATTCTAGCTAGGTGGACTTTGTATTTTCTATCAAAACCCTCCTACATAAACTTGCCATTTCATTTGAATCGGGGGTGAGCGAGTCATGAGCGAACAAAGGGTTGACGGGCCGCGGAATTAAGGCAAGCATGGAGCCATGATGGGCCAAGGAACCAAGAGGTTCAAAACCTTGTGCAAGTGCATATTTCAAGAAGGAATATTCCTAGGTATATTCCTTAGAATATTCCTAGAATATTCCCACACAAAATTTGTTGTGGAATCTAAAGATTCTCTAGGGGGTTTGGAGTTGACGGTGGTGGGATATAACTGATTTTATACTCATTTTACTCAGAATTTCACAAGGATTTCACTGGTGCGGCCTATTTTTGGATTTGAGTAGCTCAGTTTTAGGCCACTCTTAGAAATGGAGCTATAATTATGTATCTTTCCATGTACTTGCGTTTCTTTTCGCTAGGATGAATGAAGAGGCCTCTCCGCTTTGAAGCTAGGCCTGGAGACAAATCCCAGATTGGGTGAAATCCATTATCAAACATTGAGTGCATTTTCTGTATGGTCTCATTTTTTGTTGTTTTTCTTTAAGTGTTTTCATTTATGGTTTTACATGCTCTTTTATAAATTCAGCTAACATCACCGAAGAAAATATCCTTGTTCTTATTGGTATAAGAGTAGTCTTCAGCTTGTTGATGTGAATTGCAAGTGTGGATGATAACCAAGGCTAAACTAAAATAGGGTGAAGGAAAACTCAAATATTTAGACCTCGAGATTGGACGTGCAACATGGGAAAGGAAAATGGTGAATGACAATGTTCACACTGAGAATTTCCATAAATATTTATACAAGATGGCAGATGTGGTAGATAAATTGTTTGTGAATTATGAGAAGATAATAACAAAGAAAGAAAAGAAGAAAGAGAAAGCGGAGGACAATGCTTTGGTAAATCAGGGAACTATATGAGAACCTCCTAAACCTCCATATCCATCTTCAAGTGAATGTTCTTCTTCTTAATATCATTCTCATGATTTAAATAATCACCATAGAGATGCTATGATGGGAAGAACATCAAAGATTGGATGGACTAGGAACTTGAGGATATTAACTAGATAATTGAAGCAGAGAATGTTGAACTGAGAATACTACTACAAGAAGTACAAGAGGAGAAACATGGATTTCAGCTTCAGTTACAAGCCATAGAAGAGGCCTTGGAAAATTTGAAGTGCAATGAAGGCTTAGCAAAGTCATCATCACCCACTTTAGAATCGACAACTGAGGTCAACAGTGTCAATTATTCTTCAGTTTCATGTTCTCATTATGATGATGATTTTGACGCATTTGAAAGACACTCTAAACCCACACAGACAAGAGAGTATTCAAGTTAAAAATATGAGTCAGTAAAATATGTTCAGAGTGCATCACAACCTTCTAGTGATACTGAGCATTTCAGAGGAAGATCTATGTCAAGTTTGTCTCGCCAGAGCCGCACTAAAGAAAACCATTCAAGGAAGGATATGTCTCCTAGGAAGGAGACACAGAAGTTCAATAAAGTTTGAAGGAAGAACAACCATTGCAACCATTGCAACAAGGGTGGACATGATAAATCCACATGTTGGAATATCCATCGATATCTATGCCCAAAGAAGGAAAAAAAATCCTATGAAAGCACCTATGAAGGAAGTAGTTGATGAAGTTTTTCAACAAGGAAGAAATCATATTAGCCTACTTAGGTAAGAGATGAGTAGTGTTTTAAAGTAATTGAGCATGAACACCATTGTTAGTCACATGTTTCTTTTTAAGACCCCATAGATGGGCACAAACTTGTAAAAATGATGAAGTGTATAACATTACTTGAATATGCAACATTTTATATTTAATCCTTTATTTGGATAGCAACGAGTATGGGTTATATTGTAAAAATTGACCATGAGTGTTTTTTAAACTCTTGGAAAGTAATTTCTTGCAAGTTGTGAGACATGCATTGGCTGCTACAAATTTGCACATGGATACAAGTGTCAGCTTCATCATTCTAATTCTGAAGTACAAAGGTGAAGGAGAAAAAATTATTTCCTGTTAGAGATTGTTGTGAAACCAGCTCAAAAAGAGAAGAAGAGAGATATCAATGCCTTAGAAATAAGCCACTTCGAGGGGGCAACCTCCAATACATTACATGAATGAACAATTCTTGGATGATACAAATGAAAAAACCTCCTTTCTATATATAGGAGTCCATGGGGCCACAATGTAATCCTAGCCGACCTAACAATAATAATTTAATGTTGAAAATGGCAACAAGAAACAGTGAAGGAGGCCTCCTGAAACATCTTTCCTGATCCTAGTTGGAAAGTGATCACCTAAAATAGGTGGGGACCACACATGTGATTTTTGTCGAAAAGTCTATTTTTAGACTATGTCTATTTTTAGACATATGGATCATGGACCGGGAGCTGCAGTATGCTATTCTTGGATGATTGGTCATGTTGGTAAAAATAGATGGACCTCTATTTTTAGACATTCAGGTGGTTTCTATTTTTAGACTGCCGAGCTAAAAATAGAACAGTCAAATATTATTTACCCTTAATAATATTTGGACTCTAAACTTCAGTTTACTCTCTTGGCGCACTTTAGTTTGACCCCCGGATGTGGGTCATGCAGCTTCCAGAAGGAAATACACTTTTCTTATGGGTTAGGTGGACTAATGCATGGTTGACTTCAGTTAGAACTCAAGTGGCGGAGTTTGGTGGAGTTGATGCGACAGTTAATGGAGATGGAGTTCCGGTTAACTAGTTGAACTAGTTGTGATCAGTTTAACTACATATTACACTGGAGATGAGTTGGGTGAATTAAATATTATTTAATTCACTGATTATTAACTTATTATTCAACTAAAAGAACACATCAGTTAACTCAGTGCATGGACAGTTCAGTGAAAGACCAGTGGAAGAGGTAGATGAAAGGGTGAGACTGACAGCAGTTGTACATTAGTTGTGCATGAGATTTGCACAATCAGTGGGATGATGATGCCAATGATGATTGCACTGTACCAACTAGGTGAATTCGAATTCCATTCAGATATATTCACTTTTTGGATTGCGCAGTAGAGGCAGGCAGAGCAGCAGAAGGATTTGAACCTGTGACTAGTTTCAGATCTAGCTAGTTTTGTGTTCAGCATATGAGATAGTACTGAGTACTTGTGAGGAGTATTGTATTATGTATTGCTGAATGTTTCTCATCCATTATATGATACATATAGCTGGGGGTTTTAAGCTATAAGCTTTCCCCGTACATGCTGCGTTCTATGTGTGTGATTTAATGTTCTGTCGCTTTGTTTTATTTTCCGCATGTGACGATTAATGGTAGAAGCGATTATGTGTTATGCATGCAATTCGAATTGATGTATGATCAGGTTAATCACAGTGAATAAACTTCATTATTCAGAAAATTTCTACATGGTATTGGACGAAATTAATCGTCGAGATCTATTACGGTGATTGTTTATTATTTCCTCGGACAGAGCCTGCATGCGGGCCAGGTAGCCTCCGGAATATTCATCCTTCTTTGTAAGGTGAAAGATCTGGTGAATGCCCATGCAGTCAATCTCTGATTTGGAAATAATTAGCTCTCAAGTGTAGATCGGAAGCGATCAAGTTTATCAGCTCTTGGTGAAATTCGAATTTGCAGATTTGTGTTCTTGGTGCCGAGGTGAAAATGTCTTTCAACGGTTTGCGACTCGAATATGCTCTTGATGGCAGTTCGAATTATGTTGCATGGAAGGACCGCATGGAGGCTGTATTGGATGATAATGGGCTGTTGGAATTCGTGGAGAAAGAGATTCCAAAGCCTACTTCTACTGATGTTGCTGTTGTGGAAGCTTGGCGAAAGAAACAAGCAAAATGTCGAAGGATCCTGTTGGAGGGTGTAAAGGATCACATTGTATCCAGTTTACACGTGAAGGCCTCTCCATATTTGATGTGGAAAGCCTTGACGGATCTGTACCAAAGCAAGAGTGATTAGAGGAAGCTGGCGCTCAAAGATAGACTCAGGAACATCAAGTGTGAGAAGGGGGAAAGTATGCCGAAGTACCTCATGAGGTTCACCCAATGTCGGGATGAGCTGGGAAGTGTTGGTGTGACGGTGGAGGATGAGGATCTGGTGAGTTTGGCGCTTCTTGGTTTGCCGAAGAGTTGGCATGCATATCAAGATAGTGTCAATGGTCGGGAAAAGTTGTTGAGATGGGAAAGACTGTGGTCTGATCTCGTGCAAGAGGAGATCCGGCGAAATACCAGAGATGGATCTTCATCAAAGGTATCTGATGAAGAAGACTGTGCTTTGGCTGCCAAAGCAAGGAAGGGGAAGGGCAAGGAGAAGGCTTCTCAATCTGGTGCGGATGGTAAAGAGCGTGACATGTCCAAGGTCAAGTGCTTTCATTTCCATGATCATGGACATTACGCCACGAATTGCCCCAAGAAGAAGAAGAACAAGCAGGCTGCTGGATCTGCAGCTGGTGAGGCTCTTGCCTCGCAATTTGAGCTGGACTTCTCATTGATCACATGCATGTTGTCTAGTGCATTGGGATCGGGGTGGTATATTGATAGTGGCGCTTCCTTTCACATGACGGGAGATGCAAATCTTTTCAGTGACTTGGTGGAGAAAGGTCTCCGGATGCATGTTGAGTTGGGCGACGGTGGACGATACAATGCGACCGGTATTGGTACCATAACCTTTCAGAGGGAGTCAGGTAAACTCATTCTTTTACAAGATGTATTGCATGTACCAGGTCTAACCGAGTCGATCTCGATCCCGCAATGTTAGAGGATAAAGGGTATGAAGTTGTCTTTAGAGAGAGGAATTTTCCTTGACACATCACAATGGGACAGTCAAGAAGGAAAAGATTCGACGAAATCTCTACAGACTTGAAGTAGATGGGATGTCTACGGAGCTTCCTATTGTTGGGAAGCGGGAGAAAGACATGCAACTGAAGCTTGAGAGGGAGCAAGTGTTGCATGCAGGCGAGAAAGACATGCAACTGAATCTTGAAAGGGAGCAAGTGTTGCATGCAGGCGAGAAAGACATGCAATTGAAGCTTGAGAGAGAGCAAGTTTTGCATGCAAGTGATAGTGAACCTCGGGATGTGGAGCAGCCACAAGATGAGGATCATGGAGTGGGAGAAACCACTCATGCAGAGAAATTTTGTGCCAGATGGGCAGAAGGAGTGCATGCAGCTATACCACCAGGTGAGAGGTGGGGCAACATGCATGAATAATCCCAAGAGGAGATTTCTGGGAAGAATTCATGAGATGGTGTGGATCTCATGAATTGAACCTGGCTATGAGGTGCCCATAGCGCAGCAGTAGCAAGGATCAGTTGGAGATTGATGCAGGCATATCAAAGTGACAGTGTCGGATACTAGAGCGCGGATCAGAGTTGACAGCAAGTGCAAGAGTGCATGGGTGTAAAGAGTTCAACAGCGCAGTGGTTCCTGATGACATGTGCAGTAGCTAAGCAGAGGTCAAAGACTTTGATGATAGATGCTAGATGCATTAGACTGATTGAGTTGTTTGGAGCCTATTTAGTTTCAGAGTAGTTGCAAAGCAGATGCATGAGTTTGCATGGCGCATGCAAAGGGTGCATGGCGAATGCATGGAGTTGCATGTCGCATGCATGGAGTTGCATGGCGCTTGAGAAGGTTGCAGGGCAAATGCATGGAGTTGCATGTCGCATGCAATGACAGTCCTTTCTTGTTGAGAGAGAGTGTTGAAAATGGCAACAAGAAACAGTGAAGGAGGCCTCCTGAAACATCTTTCCTGATCCTAGTTGGAAAGTGATCACCTAAACTAGGTGGGGACCACACATGTGATTTTTGTCGAAAAGTCTATTTTTAGACATATGGAGCATGGTCTAGGAGTTGCGGGATGTTATTCTTGGATGATTGGTCAAGTTGGTAAAAATAGATGGACATCTATTTTTAGACATACAGGTCGAAGTCTATTTTTAGACTGCCTTCCTAAAAATATGGAAGTCGAATATTATTAGCTCTTAATAATATTTGGACTATAAACATTATCTTATTCTCTTGAAGCACTTCAGTTTGATGCCTGGATGTGGCACATGCAGCTGACATAAGGAAATTCGAATTTCCTATGAGTTAAGTGAGCTATTGCATGTTAGACTTCAGTTAGACTCATGTGGCAGAGTTTTGGTGGAGTTGATTGAGGAGTTAATGGAGATTGTGTTCCGGTTAACTAGTTGAACTAGTTGTGATCAGTTTAACTGACGATTACACTAGAGATGAGTTGGGTGAATTAAATATTATTTAATTCACTGATTATTAACTCATTATTCAACTAAAGAACACATCAGTTAACTCAGTGCATGGACAGTTCAGTGAAAGACCAGTGGAAGAGGTAGATGAAAGGGTGAGACTGATAGCAGTTGTACATTAGTTGTGCATGAGATTTGCACAATCAGTGGGATGATGATGCCAATGATGATTGCGCTGTACCAACTAGGTGAATTCGAATTCCATTCAGATATATTCACTTTTTGGATTGCGCAGTAGAGGCAGGCAGAGCAACAGAAGGATTTGAACCTGTGACTAGTTTCAGATCTAGCTAGTTTTGTGTTCAGCATATGAGATAGTACTGAGTACTTGTGAGGAGTATTGTATTATGTATTTCTGAATGTTTCTCATCCATTATATGATACATATAGCTGGGGGTTTTCAGCTATAAGCTTTCCCCATACATGCTGCGTTCTATGTGTGTGATTTGATGTTCTGTCGCTTTGTTTTATTTTCCGCATGTGACGATTAATGGTAGAAGCGATTATGTGTTATGCATGCAATTCGAATTGATGTATGATCAGGTTAATCGCAGCGAATAAACTTCATTATTCAGAAAATTTCTACATTTAAGGGCACAACAATAACAATATGGGGGTTACAGGGGTACAACAATAACAATAAGGGAGTTTCACTAACAACAATAAGGGACTATACTAGTAATATAGAGACCTAACATGCTCCTCTCCTTCAAAAAAGTGTTGTCCTCAATGCTTGAGTAGCTCCGGGTGCTTTTGTATAAAATTCTCATCCTCCCATGTAGAACCTTCAGTGGGTAAGTTCTTCCATTTTATGAGATACTCTGAAATTGAATCATTTCGTAGTTATCGAGTTCTTGTTTCTGTGACTATTTTTTTCGGAATATCTCCAGTCTTCATTCTAATTTGATGATATCCTGACTGAAGATCCAACTTGGTAAAATAAATTGCTCCATGTAATTCATCCAATAATTCATCAATCACAAGAATGGGAAATTTATCTTTAATAGTGAGCTTATTGATCTCTCTATAATCTGGATACATGTGCCATGATCCATCTTTCTTGTGCACCAATACTACTGGAGCAGAGAAATAACTTTGACTAGGTTGAATTATACCAGCCTCTAACGTTTCTGCAATCATATGTTCAATTTCGCTCTTTTGGACATAAGGATATCTGTAAGGATTGATGTTTGGAGGACACTTCCTAGAATCAAATGAATAGCATGATCATGATCACGAATAGGTGGGAGTCCTTTGGGAGTATCAAAAACCTTGGAATGATTGTCCAAGACTTTTTGGAGATCTGGAGAACTAGATGATTTTGATGTTGGAACTTCTAGTGAGCATAATTGTGCAATTAATCCCCATTTTTCTTTCTTCAGAAGCTTTGTCATGACATTAGAGCTTATTATCTTTCTTGGCTTCCCTTTTTTGTAGATGATTTCAAAGTCAAAAACCAACACCTTTGTGACCCATTTTTGCTGCTCTTCTGAAGATAGTCTTTGTTCCAAAAAGTATTTAAGACTATCATGATCAGTTTTTCTACTGATGTTCTTCAGGATTTCGGCTTCGCTCTCTAAAAATTTCAGCTTCTGAACCTTCTTAGAAAAAACGTTATAGAAAAAATGCCATGATGACATGTTTGGATTAAATTCAAGAGCCTTAAACAATCCCTAACGTGCACAGATCATATCTCTGAAAATATTGCGAACCAAGATCTGAAATTTTGCAAATATCTTCCTCCAGATTTCGGCTTCCCCCTCTAAAAATTTCAGCTTCTGAACCTTCGTATAAACAAAGTTATAGCGAAAATTCCACGATGACCTGTTTTGAGCAGCGAAACCCTAGAATCCAAAGCTCTGATACCAAATGTTGTGAAACCAGCTCAAAAGGAGAAGAAAAGAGATATCAACGCCTTAGAAATAAGCCACTTCGAGGGGGAAACCTTCAATACATTACATGAATGAACAATTTTTGGATGATACAAATGAAAAAACCTCCTTTCTATATATAGGAGTCCATGGGGCCACAATGTAATCCTAGTGGGGCCACAATATAATCCTAGCCGACCTAACAATAATAATTTAAGGGCACAATAATAACAATATGGGGGTTATAGGGGTACAACAATAACAATAAGGGAGTTGCACTAACAACAATAAGGGACTATACTAGTAATATAGAGACTTAACAGAGACATTTATTATGCCGATCGAGAAACAAGGAAGTACATCATATTTTTATACCTCTTTATACTTTTGTGGACCAAAAGATCCTCGGTGGGGAGGAATGATCCAGGAGGATCCCTAAAATGCCTAAAGTTCAAAGTCCTTGAATCTCAATGAAACTAGGACCAATTCAAATAGCTCTTCGTAAGGAATCCAATGGTGTAATCGATGCCTCAATCTGAGTTCTTATGTGAAATTTATGCTCAAGTTCCCGTCAAACATGGAAAAAATACAAGATTTAGTTGGCACCAAATAAATTTGGACTAGTGCCAAAATGGTAGTTCGATCAAATTGGTAACTAAAGTTGCTAGAGTCTCACTAAAATTTGCAGAATATTTATTTGTGACTAAAGTTGGTGAAATATCCAAATCTGGAAACATCTACTAAATTTGGGGGCAGTTGAAGTGGCCTAATAGCATGGGGCCACATGGACCAATCAGATGGTGCCAAATGGAACCTAGCTAAGGGTCAGTTGGGTTTAGTCAAATTACGAATCAGTGAATTTCTAAAAATATTGGTGGTTTCATCCGTTGTTCAACTATTATGGTGATGATTTATTTTTAAACATTTAAAAAATATATTGTAATGATGGTTAGTTATAACCAACGATTTTTTTATATATAGTGGGTCCACGAGGTTGGAACTCGTGACCCTGATAAATGATAACACCTTATACATATTTGGTCAAGCTAGGATGCCAAACATGCAAGCTTTGTATTTTTTGTCGGCACCCTCCTACATAAACTTGTCATTTCATTCGAACTGGGGATGAGCAATCCATGAGCGAATGCAAAGCTGGTGGGCTATGAAACCAAGATATATGTGGAACCATGATGGACCAAGGAACTAGGAGAGTCAAAGCCTTGCGCGGGTGCACATTTTGAGAAGGAATATTCCTAGGTATATTCCCTATAATATTCACAGAATATTCCTATAATATTACCATACAAAGTCTATTGTGGAATCTGAAGATTATGGGGTGGGGGGGGGGGGGGTTAGAGTTGACGGTGGTGAAATATAGTTGATTTTATACTCATTGTACTTAGAGTTTCGCACGGATTTCACTAGTGCAATTTTTTTGGATCTAAGCACCCCATTTTCAAGTCACTCTTAGAAATGGAGGCTTAACGATGTATTTTTCCATGTACTTACCTTTATTTTCTCCGAGATGAATGAGGAGGCCTCTCCACTTTGAAGTTGGGCCGAAATATGTATCCCACATTGGGTTAAATCCATTATCAAACATTAGGTGAATTTTTTTTTATGGTCCCTTTTTATGTGTCTTTTCTATCTTTAAGTGTTTTCATTTATTGTTTTCCATGCTCTTTTATGCAATTCTACAAACATCATCAAAGAAAATGTCCCAGATCATTTATCAAGGCCCAACGGAAGCCGAATAATTTCCCTATTTCTTTTTCTCTTGATCAAATGGAAAATTTGGGCCCCTCCCCTTTTACATATAATATTCCAGTATGGTTAAATGAAGAAGGATTAATAGATCTAATCCGACAAGTTCGGGAAAACCCGGTGACTCGATCGTCGACTTACATATGGAAGTTAAAATTAAAATATATTATGCAAGCCCCAAGGCTTTTGCTTAAACATAATGTTGATTGAAGAAAATAACGTAGAATTGTGGCACTTTGAAACAGAGAGGGAGTTAACAAAACAAATTTGTGTAGTTCGTATATAGGAGGAAGAATTATGGAAACTAAAATCATGAAGTATATGGCTTCAAGCCGGTGATCAAAATGCATCTTATTTCCATAATTAGGAAAAATATAGAGAAGTAAGGAATAAGGTTAAATAGATAGCTCTTGAAGGAAATATTAAAACCACCTTCTTTGATGAGATAAAACATCAATCTTTTCGCCACTTTTGAGCCCTTTATTAGGAAGATAAAGAGGTTGACGTGGATTTGGATTAGAATTTTCCTCACTGTGTACCCTCTATTATTTCATCTTTAGTGAATGAGTCCCTTGTTGGAATAATATATGAATAAAAGGTCTTAGACACAATTTGGAATTTGGATCCAGACAAGGCTTTTGCCCCAGATGGATTTACTATTAGTTTCCTCAAGGTGTTTTGGATCCTGATAAAAAAGGATTTGATGTGTATGCTGAAAAACATAAGAGTAAAAGAAAATTTGCGTGGCTCCAAAAATTCATGTTTCTTGGTGCTTATCCCTAAAGAATCGAATCCAACGAACTTTTCTAGATTTCATCCCATGTCTCTTTGTAAATTTGCATATAAAATACTTACATAAATCATAACATATTTTCTGAAGAAGTTGCTCGCAGGATTTATCTCTAAGAATCAAGGGGGATTTATGTAGCAAAGTAAAATCTTGGGTAATGATATTCTAGTTTAGGAGGCGATCCATTCCACTAAGGAGGCAGATGAGTCGGGAGTGGTGGTAGAATTAGAAATGGAAAATGTATTTGATCGGGTAAGACACTCTTTCTTATATCTAATGCTTGAGAAATTGGGATTTAATAAGAATTTTATGAGATGGATCAAAGCTTGCATTAGTTCTCCATGGATAGAAATGTTGGTAAATGGTTGGCCTACTCATTTCTTTACAGCTTCCATAGGGTTAAGACAGGGTCATTATTTATTATTTTTTGACGGAGCATCGAAATTCAACCTCGGGGAGGCAATATTGGGAGTGATTATCTTTTGACCCAAGAAATAAAGGGAGAATCAATTTTCCTGGGGTTTAGGGGTCTATACAAACGACCAAGCTAGATTTTGGCTTTGTGGCAAGGCATGGACCTATATTACTCTAGGGGGATTCGAAAATTGATGGGTTTTGGTGACTCAATGATTGTTATTTAACATGTGAACAAATTAAAAGAGAATATAAAGCATACCTCAACCCATATCCTGCATATAATTAAATTACTAATGGATAAATTTGATTTGATTGAGATCTTCCATGTCAAGATAAATTTCAACATTGTGGCAAGTTCTCTTTCCAACCAAGGATTTCTATTACAGCAAGGTGTTTTGAATACTGATGAAGGGGACTTATTTAAAAAAGAAATGCCATGGGGAGCATAATTGGAATTTCATTGTTTCAAGAATTCCTTGGAATTAAATTTGAGATAGGGTGCATGTCTTATCACTTCTTCTGTCCAAGTATTATTTTGAACTATTATTAATCATTATAAATCCTTCAACATTGTGGCAACCATATCTGACATGAAGGGACAAGTTTGTCCACCCACATTGGTGGTTTTTCATGCCTTGTAGGCTAAAGGATAGATGGAGAAATGAATCTATGTTTGATAAATTAGTGAGAATGTGAGGCCTTTGTTTCAACATTTGAGATGCAGATTGCATGTGTGAGAACCTTTCTTGTACTAAATTTTTCTTCAAAGATCAATATTTCCATTATGGTTTCATATTTTCATGATTATATGGGGTTTTAGAATTGATGTGGAATTAATGGCGAAGGTAGAGGTCTCAAATCACAAAGAATTTGCTCGATGGATTATATATAACAATGGTGCGATTTTGAAAGCATAGAACTCATGGCTAGATCCATACTTTTCCAAGTTCATTAGTAGGTTCAGTGCAAGTTCAATTACATGGAACGAGATTATGGAGTTTGAGAGGAAGAGGTCAAAATTTATTTAGTAAAAGTGGAAAGTGATATGGAATTACTTATAGCATTGGTATCAAATCATGTTGAGATTATTGTGTCTAAAGTGCAAGCCCAATACGAGCTTCTAAATCAGAAAAAGTGCATACTTGAGGTCAAGTTCAACATTCTACAATTAGCAACTGAAATGATATGTTTTTGTGTCGATAATTTCCCCTAGGCAGAGGATGATAATGATGGGGCTCATAATAGCATAAATGAGGAATTAGTGACATAGAGCTTTTGGAACTCAATGTAGCATGAGGAAATTTCTACAGTAACTTTCATTGTTCATGTATTCCCCTGGGCTCAGCTGGAGCCAGAAGAAAATGAAGTCCAGGTTTACACTGTCATGGAAAATATGTAATGATTTAGTAATGTTATTCATTTTTTGGAGACTGTATGGTGAAAATCAATTAAGACCTATAATCTGTAGCCAAGGTTTAAATTGTGTCAACGTCACTCCAACCCAATATGGTAGAGATGTTGTAATGTAATGTTTAACATTTTTAGTAAGTCAAATTCATAAAAATAAAAATAAAAATAAAAATGACCCTTGGTATTGAGAACCCATGGTATTGACCCATGGTATTCATGTGGAATATAGCCTATTTAAAGAGGGAAATTAAAGCAACATAAATCCATCTTTACTCCATATCTACCAAGTGTCATTGTTATAGCATCATTTTCTACCTCGTTATGCTTGATGTTATGATTTATGGCCTTGGGAAGCCCTTTCCCTTCAGACGTGGTCCTTGATCTAAAAAAATATTATTTTGAATTCCATACACGACTCTGCCCTTTAAAAATTGTGTGCACACATTGGTCCAGGCATACCCAACCTGCGTATATAATTTAAAATATAAAAAATATAAAATTCCATATTTTCTGGGTGAGGTTTATGGGTTACACTAAAAGCCTACCTACCGAAGCTCGTGGCCTAACTGTATCCCAACCGAAACAACTATTTTGGGGTGGTATAAATACACCTCATGGGAAGGCCTTAAGGGGAGAGAGAGATAGGTGCTGATATTATAGCCATTTAGTCCCTGTTCAAGTCTGATATATCCTTGTGCCTCCTACACTCCCATATTGTGGAAACCCTTGTTTCCCTCACAGAGATGTTCATTCCTCTTATATGACATCCATGTGTATGCTTTTGGAAGGATATTTTTGAGGATTGGGCTGGATGGATCCAGAGGACGGTTTCTCTTGGAGCCGTGGTTGAATCAGGTGGTATTCCTCCACATTTATTTGAATTCATCAATATATAAGATCTGTCACGATATTGATGTTCATGATATTGATACTTTATACATTTTATGATCCAATTATGATTGATTTCATGTTTTTATGCTTAAATGCTTATATGATCTAACACTAACATATTGAACATGCATTCAGTTATTACTAGTATATGTGTTTTTCTTGAGTGAGTTACAGGCTTCAGAGCACTAGGAGAAGTAGAGGGTTTGAACCCTACGGGATCACCTTCAAACGTAGGACCTACAGGTACTACCCCTTCTTCCCATTTTACTAGTTTAAGTATTAGGACTGTAAATTTGTATGTTTCTTTTTTATGTATGCTTCTTGGTCTATTGGGATTCCCAAACCAGACCCTAGGGTGCTTCATCCCGTAATAGAATCAGTGACTTCGCTAGGGATTACATTCTTGTAATTCCTAGTTTGGGTTGTTTCACTCTCGATCTAGGCTTTCTTTTTGGTTTGACCACTTTTCCAACTTCTTTGATTCATTATCAATCTAGGAAAATGTTTTGGCCTTTTGGATCAAACTTGGATTTTTAATTGTTTTCTTTACTTCCCTTTTTAAATGTGCTTTCTAGTTTACAGAGTCACATATACATGCATTTTGTCCAAATAAACACACACATACGCGTGTTTCCTTGTGAACAGTATCATATACACGCAGGTTGATCACTTTTAGGCCACATATTTCCAGCTTCAAATGAAATTTTTAGATTTTGAGTCTAGCAAAGCTTTTTTCCTGCTTTCGATTGCTTATGTTTAATCATTGATGTTCTTGGAAAGTGTTGCTTTTTGCAATTTGTCAATTTCCTATCTTTCTTGGTGAAAAACCTAGTCAACCTAGTGTTTTCCATTTTTGTGAAGTTTCAGTTTTTTGTTTGAGACCAGGGCTTCTCACCGAAGTTCTTGGCTATGCTGAGTGATCCGTGTTTGTCAGAGACCAGATTTACCCATGATTTTTTACTTCTGTGATGTTATTATAATTTCATTTTAAAAGAGCATAAAAGAACACATGTGCATGTTATAAAGAAGGGAAACAAGACAACCATCAACAACATAAAAACGCAAGACATTGATAACGAAGTTCACCCAGTGTGGGCTACGTCTCCGGGCCCAGTGTCAAAATGGGGTAGGCCACTTCATATAGTGTTGGAAATGGGAAGATGTACATGAATGATGTTCATATAAGGATGTTCCCTCAACATGAGTGCCTTGTCTCTCCACGAGACGTTCTAATATAAGAACTCTCACTCGTAATGTACCTCTTATCACCATGACATAATCTCACATGAAGCAAAAAACAAGATCCAACACATGCATCAAGCAAGGATCTAGAAATAATAATATATCTCAGAACAAAAATAGGCACATGATCAAACTGCATATGCCTCACCCCCTAAACTTGGCTGAAGAAGCAGATGCTCAGTGGCTGAATCTGGCTGCATCGTCGAACTCGTGGCATCGAGGGGCATAGAATCGACTATCCACACTCAAGAATCATACACCGTCACTCCAATATGGAAAATGGAAAAAATATGGGAAGATTTGCTGCTGAAATGGACATCGCCATCAGATTCCTTTCACCAAGAGCTATAAAATCAACATAAAGTTTGTCGAAAATAGACTCCACCGAGTTTTGGGCCTCAAGGATCTTTTTGATGCCCTCAAGATTCCCCAAGATTTTTTCCTATAGGGAATCTGCAAATATGTTTCTCAGATGGCCATTTTAACTTTACCATGGCGTTCCCTATGAAATCATGGTTAAAAATATTGTAAATGTCATATCGTTATGACAAAATTAAATTTACCTCCCCATGGAATATTTTAGGAATCAAAGAATATTCTCTACAAAAGATACTCTGTCTCAAAAATCGTGCCCGCACATGATTCCTCCTTGGCCTGACTCGTGGTTCCACACCTGCAAAAAAATATCTTCCTCGAACTCTAGGCTGGTCTACCTTCTCCTCCCCTCATACACACTCAACTGAGGGTTTAAATATAATTTTTTTGGTGGAGTTAACAAGGAGATGGTCATTAGACCATTGGTAAATTTGAGAACTGATAAGCATGGGGTCAAGGGATCAAATCCCTCACATGCCAAACTTGATGTGTATTTTTTTAATCATGCACTATTTGAACTTTGTATTAAATATGGGTCAACATTTTTATGGCACATAATCGTTGTATTAAATTGGAGGTGTGTTTGTTGCATATAGTTTAGGTTTGATTTATTTTCACGTTGCATTTCGGGACTGCCCACTCGAGGGCTACCCACGCGGTCCGGGCGGGTTTGATCCCTGCCAGTCCCTTCCTCCGCGACCTTCGGGTGGCTTATTAATATATATTGCATATATATCTAGTTGTAAAGGTGTGGGTGGGTGGGGTCTCCTCCACGCAGCCCCGACCCGACCCACTTAACACAGATATATGTATTCAGAGTCATGGCAGAGGGTGCGGTGGGCATCATGGCCCGATGCCCCGTAATTTATGATATGGTCATGCGGAGGTGGCAAGGGTGGTGACCCTCCACCCTTATTTTTTTATATTTTTCTTGTTATTTTAAAATGAACTATTCATTTTTTATTTTAACGAAAATAAGGGTTATTGGGAAAATTAAAGAGGCAAAAAATTTTCCCATTTTTGGGTGCTAGGTTTCCTGCCGATTGAAAGTGAATTTGTGGGACCCTTAAACCTAGTCTATTGCCCAACTTTGACCAAAACATTGACTCGCTCTAACTTCTCCATACATGCTTGAATTGGAGATTTTTTCACACCGTTGGAATTAGGTCAGTGAGTACTTCAATTTGATCCTAGTTTGAGAGTCATCTGACCACTTTGAATTTTGACCATTTTTGAGCCCTCTTGATCTTCTGAGGGTGTCTAGAGCCACCAGGATCAATCCTCCCCACTGAGGAGATTTTGGTCCTCCAAAAGCATGAACATAATCTACAACTTCTTTGTACCTTGTCAGCACAACGCATGTCCTGAAAGGTCAACCTTCATTCTCCTTCACCTTTGTCCTTCGGAGCCATAAGCGATGAGCTGACACTTGCATCCTCTGAAAACCTATAGTACAATATTTTGAAAATTAAATTCTTAACTAAGTGACCAATATATGGCCCAATAAATCCCCACACTTTCCACGATTTTATAACATACTCGGTGGTCAAGTTTACATTAAAATGGAACAATACCCAAGTTGTCTATACAAGGCCAAAATGTCATTGTTGCTTCATAAGTGATTCAAAAAAAATCATCAATTTTACTTTTTAAATTGCAACACATGATTTACAAAATAAGGCCATGACACACTACCACACCTAGAAAAACCATCTCTCACATATCAAAGTGAATGGTTCATCTCTCTATGGTGCATTTTCTTGTCGAATAGTTGTTTCATCTGGTTCCTGCACTGATGCTTTGTCCTTAAGGCATTGCTCTGGATGGATCCTCCAACGCGTGGCTCTATGATTTCCACTTTTGTCGCAATGACTGCAATGAGTCTTCATCCTCCAAACCTTTTTTACCTTCTTCTTTTCCTGTGATGGAGAATGCCTTTCATGCCTCATCCTCTTTTGTGATTCCATTCTCTTCCAACACTTAGAAAAGACATGGTTATGTAATCCAAAAAAACTACATGTTTTCTGGTGCCATGATCTATGTTCATTGTTTACGAAATTCTTGTAATCAAAATGAACACTAGAATATCGAGACTTTTTATACTTTTCTTGGTTATCTCTGGTGCGATCATCGTGACGAGAGCTTGCCTCAACTCTTTCACTGCAATGTGTGTTGTCATAGGATGATGGTAAAGTGTTCCCATCATTCTCTTTCCCTAATGGTTTCAACCATGAATTGGAAGCTCATTAGGGAAATTTTTAGGTCTGAAATGGGCCTCCTATGGAAATTATAAAATAATAGTGGAAATAATAAAATAAGATTTGATTACATCATCAAATTTTAGAGGGAAAAAAAGGAAAAAATATGTTTTCAACTCGTATTTTCAACTTATCTCCCTATGGGTTTACTCAAATTTCGAGTGGAAACACTCGTTGGATGCACAATTTGATTTCCCATCCAAGGAGTACCCATGTTGCATACTTTCAATGGGCACTTCTACATGAAAAATGAGAAATACATTAAAAACATGATTATAAACACGTTTTTCCATGTATTTCTCATTTTTTGTGTAGCATGGTCCATCGAAAGTAAGCAACATGGGTACTCCTTGGATGCGGAATTAAATTTTGCATCCAACAAGTACTCCCACTTGAGCTTCGTGTTGATGAGTCCCCACAAAGTGGAACAAAAATCTCCTACAAAGCAAGTGTCTTGATCAGAAATAACGGAAGTAGGTAAACCAAAATCAACCCATACATGTTGAAAGAACATATGTGCCTTTTGTTTTTCATTCAGATGATTTTTGCATGAAACAGGAATGCACATCTTGCTGAAACAATCAACCATGAAATACATGTAATCATGCCCTCTCCCGGACATAGGAAGTCCTCCAACAAAATCCATGGAAATGTTGTCCCATTGTCGCAAAGGAACTGGAAGTGGAATATAAAACCCAATATTTCGATTGCTTGGCTTGATTTTCGAGCATATCACACATACTTTAATGTACTTCACAATTTTTTCATACATGTGAGGCTAGTAGAAATACCTTTGAATTTGTGCCATAGTCTTGCTTACGCCAAAATGTCCTGAAATGCAAGAAGAATGTGTTTCTTGAATAACATGCACCCTTTTTGTCTGTGGTATGCAAAACTTACCCAGATGATATAAAAACCTGTCATGAACATGGAAAATGTCTTCTTCCACCTGAGTACTCTGAGTTAGTGATTCATAAATATCTTTGAAATCAGCATCAGTACTATATTATTCTACATAACTTTCAAGTTTTAAAGAACTATTCTACAACATTACTGAAGCATTCAAAGATGGTCTAGATAGCATATCAGCTACTTTGTTTGTTACACTTTTCTTGTACTTAATTACTAAGTGAAATTGCTAAATAAATCTCATCCATCTGTAATGTCGAGATTGTTGCAACTTAGTTTGTGACTGAAGGTACTGAAGCGGTTGATGATCTATGTAAACCATTGTTTCCTTACCCATTAAGTAGTGTTTCCATTTCTTTACACTTTCAACCAAAGAAAACAGTTATTTATCATATTTCGATAATTTATTATTGCCTTATAAAATGTTTCTAAATGAAAAAAATTTGGTTTTCCATTTTGAATTAAAACTACACCCATTACATAACCACTAGCATCTGTTTCAATTTCAAATGGTTGTTGAAGATCTGGTAAAGCTAATATTAGTGTTGTGACAATTGTTGCTTAAGTGAATCAAAAGTTTTTTTTTGTTTCCCTCCCCACTAAAAGGAAAATTTAGTTCCTATTAGAGCATGTAATGGTGATGCAATCAAAGAAAACTGAGCAATGAATTTTCTCCAATATTGAACTGCACCTAGAAAACTCCTAACTTCAATCACATTCTGTGGTCTTGGCCACTTAACAATCACATCTATTTTAGTTGGATCTATCTTCAAATGACCACCTCCAACTATGTAACCAAGATAAATCATTAAAGTTTTCCCAAACTCACATTTGGACAGTTTAAGGTACAATTTTTCCCTGTGAAACACTTCGAAGACTTGTTTAACATGCCTAACATGCTCTGCCATACTGGAACTTAAAATCATGATATCATCTAAGTAGATTATGACAAATTTATTAATTTTTGGAGGGAATACATCATTCATAACTCACATGAAAGTTGTTGGAGAATTACACAAACCAAAAGGCATTAATAATAATTCAAATAACCTTTGCCTAGTTTTGAATGTAGTTTTCCAAATGTCATTTTCTGCAAACCGAATTTGATGATAGCCACTACACAAATCCAACTTAGTAAAATAGAGAAATTTTTCAACTGATCAAGTAAATCCTATATCCTGGGGAGAGGATACCTATTCTTGATTGTGATTTTATTTAAGGCCCTAAAGTCGACACACATTCTCCATGTCCCATGTTTCTTAGAAACTAAAATTATGGGTGAACCACATGGAGATGAACGAGGTCGAATGAAACCTTTTTCAACCATCTCTTAGATTTGTTTATTTATTTATTCATTCTCTATAATTGACATGCGATACATTCCAACATTATGAAGAGGGGTATTAGACATCAATTGTATGTCATATTGTATTTCCCATTTAGGAGGAAGATGTTCTGGTTCTTTAAATAAGCTTTGAGAAGAATCTACCACTTTGACCAAACTATCTTTAAACTGAGATTCATAACCTGAAAGAGCATCATTTTGATACTTATGTTTTTCTTTCACAACCATGAGTACATATCTCTTATTTGAACTTATTAATCCTTCATCTGATTAGCAATAACTAAATCCAAGTGATTTTTTATTTTATGTGCCTGGACAATGTATTCAATTCCATCTTTCTTAAGGTGATATTTATGCTCTTTCCTATGAAACATTGCATCACGATCATAGAGATAAGGACTTACCAACACTATTACACATATGTCTAATGGTATCACATCTATATCCATTTCATCATGTAACTAGATGTGATGGAAAATTTTAAATGACACTGCATTGTGACATTAATCTGAGTCTTTTATTTTAGCCAACCTAATGGGTATGGTCTTGGATGATTATGTGTCTCCAAACCCAATTTCTTAACAAATTCTTCAGATACTAAATTTTCTTATGTTCCACTGTCAAACACAGTGTCTATTTTTGTGTGCTTAGAAGTTACCCTTATGTGAAATAATTCAACTCTTTTATCTTCATCTAGATGATTTATGTTTGAAGAAGATGCAAAAGTACTAGAACTTGAACTAGCATAAGAACTTCTACCTGTCAAAACCATTGCGGTTATTTTCCTTTCATCACCTGAATTGGAACCCAAATATTTTTGGATTGCACCATTAGCCTTCTTTTCACCTTTCTTCTTCTGAAAATTATTTGTTCTGAGTTCCGGGTGAAGTTTCCAACATTTCGCTTCATCACGTCTGATCCTCTGGTAGTGAGAACAAGTAGGTATTCCACCTTCCTTCTGATTTTTCATTGTTTTCTTTCCCTTCAAATTGCTCATCCTCCTGCTGTCTTTCGAATCCTTGATTTCAAAATGTTTGGATGCTTTCTATGAAAAATTGAATGGTCTGCTACTTGATTCAATATGTATGGCTTGAACACACACCTCGTAAAATTCATTAGGATTAAACATCAATAACATATGTTGTAAATTTGAATGTAAACTATCAATGTAATTTAATAAATTTTCACGTGTATCCAATGGAATACCCAGTGCCAAAATATTTCTTCCTGAACTCCGGAGTAAAATCCTGAAAATTCCGCCCTTTACCTTGCCCCAAATGCTACCAATCAATAACAACTTGCTGCATGTATCCCAAAGGATAGAATTTTTTTTTGAGAGCTTTTAAAAATTTAGACCATGAGGAAATGACTTTACCTTTCCACTTTAAATATACTAAAGTGTTACTTTCCCACCATATTAAGGTTCCCCCCCCCCCCCCATTCTAAGTGTAGCTAACTCAATTTTTGTTCTTGCATCAGAAATGTTCTGAATTATACAATACACTTCTAACTTCTTAATCCAGTTATCTAGTTTCTCTGGGTTCATTTTGCCATCATAAACAAGTAGTTAAAATTTAACATCAAGTTTCAAAAGAGATTTCTGAGGTTTATTTTCTGCTTCAAAATATTAACTAGAAGAAGAAAAAGATGATGAAGATGAATATGATGGAGGAGAAGTAGGTTTATCAGCTTTTCCTTTTCCCCTCTCCTTCTTCGATGCCTTTGAAGACGAAGTTGGATCTATCACCTTCTTATCTTCGTAGATTTCTCCCAACATCCATTGCATGTTAAAAAACATTTTTTGAATATGTTCTTCACCCATTACGTTCACTTCAAGGGTTTCATCTACATCAGTTCTTCCCATTGTCGATTGATGAGTGACTTTTCGGTTTCCAACTTCTGAGTCTATCTCCTCAAGAGTTCCTTCTCCACGTCGCAATCTGGACCTGGTTAAAACTCAATGGAAAAATCCTACAACACAACCTGCTCTGATACCAAAACATATGATCTGAAATAGATCTGATCTAATACTGAAGTAGAACTAATTATTTACCAACAGTGAATTGATTGTTAACTTGATCGATTAATGTGGATGAGTGAAGGAAATAAAATGACTTAAAGACTTAAACCAGAACTTAAGAAGCATATTAAACATGAAATTTCAGCAAAGAAAAAAGATAAGAGACAACAAACATTGATTACGGAGTTCGTCCCTGGTGGACTACGTCTTCGGGTCCGCTTTCAAGATGGGAATATATTTTATTAAGGATTGATCCAAGGAAGCATCTACACAGAAAAAAAATAGATGGATCATGCTCATAGGAGCCTATGGTCACTTCCGATAGAAATATCTCTCTCCTAACTTTCCAACGCCTATCTCTGTGCTCAATTCCACATCCGGACGACCAAGTTACAATGAAAACAAAACAACATCTTCTTCTTAGAATCTGAATACAAAATCACTCTCCCTCTCCATGGTGAAAAGACTAAGTCAAATAGAGAATTCGAACTCAAAAAATGGCATGTTTTTTTACATTTATGGTGATTAGGTGAGAAGAAGGTCTAATTCATGTAGCAACATGACACCTTAGGTTTTAGTGATAAGGTGGAAAACTTTACAATTTTCAAACTTAGCGCAAAAAACCCAATTTAGGACCTTAGGTTATAATTAACCTTGACATTTTTGTAAACCGCATGGAGGAAAGACTATCTGCCACGTGACTAGTGTCAGAACAACCATGCCATGCCACCTAGTGGTCTAGCCCAGCGGTTTCGGTACACTGGCAGTCAACCACCCATGTGGCAACTCAAACCTACCTCCGGTGGTTGTGGTCTGGTCACGTCCAATGTTGCACTGATGGTTGTTTCCATGGTTATCTTTTGTATGTTCACATGCTAGCTCAGATGGTTCCGACATGGTTATCTGCTGGTGGTTACCTCCACATGTTCACAAGTGATGGTGTTCGTTGTGGTCCCCGCACAGTTAGACATATATAGTATTTCATTACAAGGTTTTTAATACAAGGTCCGAAAGGTTTTAAACTTAGGTTTTAATACATTGTGATGTTTTTACACCAATTTTTGCATTAGGTCCTTAGACTTATGATTTAGGTGTTAGGTCTAGTACTTAGGTGTTAAGGCTTAGGAACTTAGGTACAACACTTAGTCCACCATAGTTTTGACCTTAGGAATTTAGGACCATTTTGACCACATAGTATTACATCATTACCATGACATCACATTACACACACCATGACATCAAGCTGAACCATGACATTATTGAACACCATGAAGAAGTGACCCTCATCAGATAAACTGGAAACACTAAATATGAACTAGACATCAGACAAACTGGAGCTGACTAGACCTCACTGTCGATCTTCATTAAAGAAATATCCTCTTGGATCATCGGGTGATGGGTTTCCTTCCAGTTGTCGGTGAATTTTTGGGACCCTTAAACTTGGCCCACTGCCCAAATTTGACCAAAAATTTGACTCGCTCTAACTTATCCATACGGGCTCGGATTGGAGATCCATTTACACTATTGGAATCAAGGTAACGAGTACTTCAATTTGAACCTATTTTGAGAGCCATCCGACCACTTTGAATTTTGACCATTTCTAAGCCCTCTTGATCTCCTAAGGGTGTATAGAGCCACCTAGATCGCTGAGTATTCAAAACAGTGAATTAGTGTTAATCTTCTCATGCCCAACATTCTTACTACTTCACATTTTATTTTTTATTGTCAAGTTTCTTGGGTTTTCTTGGTTTTTTTAGAAAGGTACTTCTGGAAATATTGAAGAGTTTTCTCGATTTTCTTGGAGTTTTCTTGTTTGCTGAAGTTTTGTGCTGCTGATCAGGTCATTTATTTGAGTGTGCTTTCTGCTTGTTAAGTCTTTTCATGCAAATAATGTTTATGGCTTAAGGAACTTGAGGCCTTTTTTGTTCAATTTGGTGATATTGAGGTTTTTAGTAGGTTTTTTCTTTCATAAAGAATTCCTTGCATCCTTGAAAATAAAAAGACATAAAAAAACATCTTTTTTTCCTCTTCTTTTTCTTTTTGTTTTGTTTTAAGGCTTCCTTGTCATTTTTTAGCAAGTGAAAGTTTTTCATTTAGTTGAATTTGCTTGGTTTTGGGAAATGTTCTTGTTTGAATTTGCCTCTTCTTGTGTCAAGTTTTTTACCTCTATTTGGGATAAGTTCTTGTTTTAATTTGTCTGTCTTTGTGTCAGGTTTTTGACCTCTTTATTGGGAAACACATTTTCTTGTTTTTTAGAGTAATCCTAGAATATTGCATTAAGCATTTGTAGTTTGCATTAGAATAGTTGCACCATAAGAATTTTTAGTCTTTTGTGTATATTTTGAGTGTGTGAGCGTGCATTTTGAAAAAAGAAAAAAAAAATCTTTCATTAGTTTGTTTGTAGTTCCCTTTGTGGAAGTCTCTTTTCATCGAAGAAAAAGTTGCATTTTTCATGTAGCCAGGTTTCTATTGATTTCTTTTGCATCCATAACACCATAATTTTCACCTCCATATCACCCTTGACTTAAAAAAAAAACCTTTAAAATAAAGTGATAAAAACTAAAATGAACTAGAATTTTTTGATTTGACATTAAATACATAAACTAGTGTAGGTCATTAAGGACTTGGAATAGGTGCATAGAGAGTTAACTCTCCAAGGCAACTATAAATTTAAACTTATAAGTTGATTAAAAGAGTGAAAGCCAATGTCATTAAGTTGTCCAAGAAATCTCTCCTAAAAAGGGAGTCAAGCACAAGGGCGAGTGAAAGTAAGGAAGAGAGATACCACCTCTCCTACTTGTCGGATCCGACCAAAGACTATTCCGCCTGGCTGTCGATACGAACTGGTGACCTTACTTGTCATTCCTAGGTATTGCATAGGTGACTTTGGGGGGGGGGGGGGGGGTGAATACCCATGGTACCTAAGGCAGAAGTTGCATCACATCCATTAGTACTTCTGGAGGGTGACCTTGCGAATCTCAGGTACATGCACCAACAAAGGATTTGTTGGGTGTGGTGCCTGATTATCTTGTTTACTTTGCATCACAACATTGGACCCCTATACCTTAAAATGGGCGGCAACACCGCCTGTAATTAATCGCTGCCATGGGGGGTCTAGGGGGGGCGGCAACGCTTTTCGGAGCCCCCCCCCTAGCGGGGGTTTTCGGGGGCAACGCCCCCGAAGCTAAAAACAGATGTAAAATTTCCTTGTAAAATTATAGTATTTTCTAGTCAATCTGGGACGTTCATTAGGCAAATGATCTGATGATAGAAGTTATGTTTAGATTAGGTTTTTTTTCCCTAGAAGGCAACCCCTCGCTTTTATGAGGGCATTGTATTGCGGTTGTGCATTGTATGTGTATTCTCGGAGCAAGAAACAAAGAGGGAGACTGTGAGAGAGAACAGAGGATATTACAGCAAATCTACTGTAGGTTTTGTCTCTTCATTTTTGCTGGATAATAGAAAGGAAGGATTGGCTGTTTGGGGTGGATGTAGCCCAAACTGGGTGAACCACATATATCTGTGTCTCTCTAGTTTTATGTGTTTTGTGTGCTTTTATTTTCCGCATATTTTATGTGTTGCATTGCTCTGTAATATTTAATTTTATAACAACTGGTATCAGAGCCGAAGGTATATTTGGCTGATAAACTTGCAGGAAAGAAGGGTTCCTGGTTCGAGTGGGAGCAATGGAGGAAGATGGTAAGTTTAGGGTCAAGAAATTTAACGGCCAAAACTTTCTGCTGTGGAAGATGCAGATGGAAGATTATCTGTATCAGAAATATCTGTACCTACCATTGAGCGGAAGAATAAAGAAGCCAATGGCCATGACAGACGCGGAATGGAACATTCTCAATAGAAAGGCACTTGGAACAGTACGGTTGTGTCTTGCGGCATTAGTCGCCTTCAATATTTCGAAGGAAACAAAAACAGAGAGTTTGATGCAGACGTTGGCGAAACTATATGAAAAATCCTCGGCCTCAAACAAGGTATTTCTTATCAAACGACTATTTAATATGAAGATGTCAGAAGTTGGATCTGTTGCAGACAATTTAAATGAATTTAATACAGTTACCAGTCAGTTAAGTTATGTAGGGGTAAAATTTGATGATGAAGTTGTTGGGGTTCCCATGTTTTGGCAGATTTGGCAATACCAAAAGATGAGACAACATCAAACCACTTTGGGGCCCTAGGATCTAGCCCTCCTGGACTCGGAGAGGGATCTCTCCAAATAGATCAAAGAATGATGTCTCTTTGAAGCTCAAAATGAGGTTTTAGGCTAGGTATGAAGCACAGAGGGGTTTTAAATGATTTGGTTGAAGGGTTGCTGGGTTGGTCAGGAGATCATAGACTGGGAAAGTAATGAGAGAAAGGAAAAAAAACAGCAGGAGGCTTCAACAAAGAGGATAGGCCAAGACAGTGCCATCCATTGGGCTATGGAGTCATGAAAGGAAATTACATGCAACAACTAGCCAAGGCTTTCAAAGGGAAAGTCATCTATACTAAAGGATCTTTTTAGATAGATGATGGGATGGAACATTAAGGAGGAAAGTGAAAGAAGGAAAGAAACCAATTTTCTGTCTATAGATCAGGTCAGAGGTCATTTAACTCCAGACCTGCTTGGACATACTCAAAGGCGGCTCTCAGAGAGACAATGGGGCTGCTTATAGATTGGACCAGAGGTCATTTAACTCCAGGTTTGCTTTAGCAACTCCAAGGGAAAACAAAGATAAGATAAACGAAGGGATCTTAGAAAGGTAAGCTGGTCATGCAAGGATCCTAGTGGACAGGGCTAACACTTATCCCCAGTGCTCCCAAACTTTCCAGCTTTAAACCCCTCAAGAACATCTAAGAACAGCTTCAACCAATTCATACATCAGCCAGCAGGCAATAACATCCACTGCGCTGGTTAAATCAACTAAAAACAACTCTCAGATAGCACATCTAGCGGAAAACATAAAGGTAGGGAGAGCAGACCGCATAGGGCACCTAACAAAGGGTGAATCCTATACCATTATTCTGATGCCTACCGGAAGAACGTGAAACAACATGTAAATGAAATAAACAGAGTTAAGAGGAACATCACCAATAGCAATAGACCAGGATCCTGCGAAATGTGCTTTGATTAATATATGCAAAACCAGTCATGTACAATAAGGCTCAATGGTTGTTACAGTCCAGACTTCTCCTCCCAGCCTATTACATACAACTACTCTGCTACTCCCTCCCAAGACTGTTCTAACAGTCAAATGAATCCCTCTAACAGCAAACTACGCAGCAACTGAACAACAACCTTTACAATGTGTTCTCGGGGATTTATTATAGGAGAAGAGGAATAAATAGAAGTAGATAAACAAATAAATGAGACTCATTAAGACAGCAGGGCGGAAGTGTTCACACCCATGCTGCTTAATGGCAATTTTCAGCGCTGTGTGTACTCTGTAGACTGCTTTGGAGATCTCTGTCAGGCCGAAATTGACCTCGGATGTTTCTTTGGGATCCTTTCTGGTGCTTGGAGCTCTGTTCTGCCATTCTGGAATAAATGAACTGGTTCAAAGGTCCGTCTGTCCATCCATGCTTCATTACTGCGGCCTGACAATCTTTTAAGAAGCTCTGTCAGTGTTCTTGACTTTCCTGGGCTCGAGAAGCATGGAGGACGCTGCGGGAAGGTGTACTTCTGGAGGAAACGTCCTGCTGTTAGGTGGCACAGTTATGGCGTTGCTGGTGCGCTCCTTAGTCTTCAAATTGAACCTTAATCCTTTGAATGCGGGGTTAACGTTTGATTTCATTAATAATAGGCACCAACCCCCTTTGAATTCCTTCTACTGGTCACTGGCAATGCTGAACTGGCCATCTCTGTACTATCTGCACACTGAAATAACTCTGTTTAAAACCTGGGAAGTGGCGGCGGAGAAATGCTGTGGAGGCGGAGGAGTGGTGGCGGAAGAGCGGAGAAACGATGGAAAGAGGTGGCGAAGCAGTGGGGAATGGTGGAAAGAAGATAGAGCGGTGGATAAATGATTAATATTGCGTGAAACTCAAATGCCACCACTGGAGCGATTTACATAGGGCAACATGGAAAAACAATGGAGTGAAGCGGTGGAGGTGGGACCCGGCGGAGGCGGAGGGTGAATAAACCAGAACCGTCCGATCTTGGAGGAAACGAACGGTCACGATCCAATCGCACCATCGCAATCGGAGGTCAGAGCAGGTGTCAATCGCAACACACCTCTTGAAAGTTCCGATTGCGATTAAGCATGGAGAAGCGATTGAGCGATGGCCGTCGATCTGGGGGAGAAACGGACAGACAGGATTGAATCAGGAGACGGAGGGAAAGGGATGCGATTAGTGCCAGGCCGTCCGATCGGCTGGAAAAATGGACGGTCAGGATGCAATCGGGAGACAACGGGGGAGGCTTGCGATTGTGATCTGGCGGGGCAATGCGATTGAGCGATGACCGTTAGATCACGGGACAGATCAACGGTGGGGAGAGCAATCGGGGGACGGTGGAAGAACTAGCAATTAATGCTGGACCGTAGGATCAGCAAGGAGATGGATGGCTGCGATTTAATCGGGGCAGAGATAGAAAGACTTGCGATCAGCGATCGGAGGAATGGAGCGATTAGGCGCTGACTGTTGATCTGCGGGAAAGGATGAACGGCTGGGATTAAATCAGCGGACGGAGGGAAGGGCATGCGATTGCGATCGGAGGTCGGGATGCGATTGAGCGCTGACCGTCCGATCGGGGATCAGATCAACGGGTCAGAT
Source organism: Pinus albicaulis (assembly GCA_034641835.2). NCBI lineage: Eukaryota > Viridiplantae > Streptophyta > Pinopsida > Pinales > Pinaceae > Pinus > Pinus albicaulis. The sequence continues at coordinate 248,372,654 of CM076577.1, read as the reverse complement.
TCAATCGGAGGGAGAGAAGAGGGGCGGCGAGATGACGATGCGATTGTGCGATAGCCGCTGGATCGCGCAACAGATGGACGGCTAGGATGTAATCGGGGGATCTCAATCGGGGCGGCACCATTGGGCTTTGCGATTGCGATTGGGAATGGGTTTGTGATTAAGCACTGGCCGTTGGATCGGCTGGGAGATGGACGGCCAGGATATGATCGGAGGATCGCAATCGGAGCGCGATGCGATCAATCGGGGGGGTCACAATGCATGTTGCGATTGCGATGAGCGGGGGGCTTGCGATTAACGCTCAGTCGTTTGATTGAAGCAGATCAACGGTGCGGAACAGATCGAGGACTTAACGCTGTAAACAAAGGAAATACACGCCCGCTCGGCTTCCGATTGCGATTGGCCCCCAAGGCTTAAGCGCTTGGTCTTGGGTAAGGGCATATGTGGGGAAGTGGTTAAGGGGAAGGGGCTAGGCCTTAGAATAAGGTCGGAAAGTGGGTTTTTAGCCCCTTTTAATGGATTTTGGGGCTGGGGAGGGGAACGATAGAGAAATAAAGGGGGAAGAAGGGAAAACAAAGGTTAGGGGAGGAAATTAAAGAAGATTTTGGGGGAAACTGAAGGGTAAGAAGGGAAATAAAAGGGGAAGACAAGGGGATGAAAAGAGGCTAAATGAGGGGAAATAAGAGGGAAAAGGAAGCCTTTGGGCATTTCTTCATCAACAGAGAGGCTTTATAAGGGAAATCAGCAGAGGGGATACTATCAAAGGAATAAAAGGCACAAAGAGGCTTCAAGGAGACTGTGTTTTCAGAGGAAATGCATTCCTTGAAGACTCAAAAATAATTTAGCCCCCTATTTGCTTGTCAAAAAATTTATAGGGGGGCTAACAGTGGCTCTACATGGGGATGGCTTCTTCTTGAAGGAGTCAAGAATTCAGAAATCGATCTCTTGGTGTAGGCCAGATGCCTGCTGCTATAAGCCATCTTTCTTCTTTCTTTAGATCAGCTACCACATACTGTGAAGACAACATATCAGCAGTAAAATTCTTCCAAACAACTACCTACCCACACTATAGTCCTAACATTTTTTCTTCTTGGGTGCATTTGGACTTGCAGACCCTTTACATCATCAATCTTTTCAAACAGGAAAAATAAACCTATTCTACCTCTACCCTTATTACTCCATGAGACCAGATTAGACTGTTGGCCTCATATGTTTCTCTACCTACACTACTACCTGCTAGGATTGGACTGTCTAGTAGGTTTCTTCTCTACATTCTAAGACAGAAATTTAAACAACTAACTACATGCTCATAGGCTGAGCTTTATTGAGCTTCCTACCTACCCTACCCTAACCGGAAATCTCTAATGTTCTAGGTGATATGATAAAGCCAATACATCCAGTCAAGTAGTAGTGAAACAAGATATGAGCACTGGCTGCCTGTCAGAGATAACCACAGGGTGCTCTGCTTGTGGTTCTTCAAAACTGTGGTCACCATCAGTAGTGACCATTCCTGATGAATCTGGCCCGTGCTAAGGATCAATGCTGGAGCGTTCGATCATATCAGGGCCTCCATGTACTCTGCCACAGGATCAACGAACACTTGATGTATGCTTTCTTCTTTTGGGCCTGCCATGATTGGTAGGTTGTCTACTTCCTGGGAAGCTTCAATTATTGCACTTTCCACTGCATCCTCAGTGTGGCTTATGAAAACCGGACCCTCTTCTTCTTGTATTTCGAAGAGTAGTGGAATTTCTGTATTTTTAGGGGGCGAGAGACTTTCCAAAAAGGCTCTCGGGTCTCTGAACTCATATGATATCTCTTGCGAGCTCAAAAGTTCAATTTCAGTCTCATACCTCTCCACCACTAGATCTAAAAACATCTTCTTAAGCGCAGGTTGGGCATTGAGGTGTGAGCTAAGAAGGTCAACCACCTTTGGAAGGTCCTCCCCTTCAATTTCTGCCAGTACACTTGCTACTCCACTCCGAAACTCTGCTATGAGGCTTGGATCTATTTCTGCACATTGTTCAGAGTCCTCTATTAGCGAAGTGACTGGATCTTCAGCATGGATGATGTTGTACTGCGACATGGTCTCCCAGTGGAGTATTATGTGAAACCAAGATAATCAGTGGCCTGCTGATCACCAGTGGAGTCTTTTTATCATTCAAGAATTATGGAGTCGCCAGGTGGATGATTTACAACTTACTGTCCACCACAGTGGTTTACCAAATCAAAGCTGACTGATCTGTCCCCAGTGGAGTCGCCATTATGTTGGTGACGACAATGGGAAATAGACCAACTATCAGCGGTTCTTGACTCTCAGATTCGTCCCTAGCGGAGTCGCCATTATGTTGAGTTGGGAGGTCTGTACTAGGTAGTAAACTATCTTGTTGTTCGTAGAGGCCATGGATGTCAGGGAGGTGGTTGGCTTGCTGTTCTTGTTCTGTTTCTGTTTCACTTGGAGTGAGAGATCCACCACAGATCTTACAGGCTTCATTTCTGATTTCCTCTTCATTTTCAGTGTGCTGCCCATGGTATTCCTGGTCATATTCTTCCAGAGTGGCCATTATATGGAGGTCTATAGGCTCGGTGTTCTCGTTTGTATGCCTATTCTAGGACTCTGGCTCTTCTAAGGATTCATCATTAAAAAATATGAAGGAGTCAAGGTCGGTATGCACATAATATAATGGTGAATTTTCAGGTTTCTCGGGGCTGCTGACTAGGAATTTCATTTGGGATTCTCTATACAGTCTTCTTAATTGGCCAAATATAGGGATAGTGGCATATGAGCCATCCATCTGCATGGTGCCTTGCATCTTGGCTCCCCATGATCTTGACAACAGCATGCCATACTTGGGTGGCACGTCTGCCACCACTACATCCATGACCATACATTTCACAGGAATTTGGGTCAAACTCACACACAAGTCTTTGATCAGGCCAAGACATTTTACTCTGCTCAAGTCAAATGAGTATAAGTCTTTGTAGGGTCGGGTGATTTCGAGGCCTAACTTCTCCATGACTACCTTAGGCATTAGATTGTGTGATGCACCGGAGTCATGCATGGCATTATGAAGGATCTTGTCATGAATGTTAAGACTAATATAAAAAGGTGGAACTACCCCTTCCTGAAATTTCCCCTCAATCTTGGGACCGAATAAGAGGGCAGGATGATCATCACTCAAATTTACAGTGTCATTATTTATACTCAGATTTAATGCTTTCAAAATCTGGCCCTTATATACATCCTGAGAGGCCAGCTCAGATAATGGTACAGAGATTTTGATTTTTGCAATCTCACTTTCTAAATTGAAAATGGATTGGCTTTTGGGAATGCTAAAATCTGTTTTATCTGCCACTGTTTTAGTGGCTGAACCAGTTTGTGTTTTCTCATTATGTACATGTGTAGGAATAGTTTTTTCAGGAGCACTAACTGAGGTGCTAGTGCTACTGGTTGGTTGACTTTGTTTTTCATTGTTTTGGTTGCCTTTCTGTTGGTTTTTCTCAGAACTCTCAGCTGTTGATTTATCGTTTACAGTAGTTACTTTAGAAGGTTTTTCAGGCCTCTTTTTGATGGTCACCTCAGGAGTTTTGGTTTTGGAAGTGTCTTGTTTCTTTTTGCTCCTGAGCCCATATTTTTCTCTGACCTGTAACATGGCATCTTGATACCCAAGTCTATACTCTTCAGTTTCTAATCTTTCCTCATCCCAATATGAAGATGAGGGCTGATCATCCTCTGAGTCACAGTTCAGAATTGAGTCCTCTGTTTCGAACATGTTTATCACATTCCCTTCAGACTCTTCTATGATTCCCTCATCCTCATCAAGAAATTTTTGGAAGGGGGGAATGACTTGCTGATCTGACTCTTTCTGTCTGTTGGGGGTGTTGTTGTTTCTTCTAAAGTTTTGGTTTTGGTTTTGATTTTGGTTCCTGTTCTGAGTGATAGCCATCTTTTCCACCATCTGGTATAGCTTATCCACATTCTTAGACAATAGGTCAACCTTTGGATCTGAAGTGGAGGCTATAGTGTCATCCTTGTATGTTACTCTCTTCTCAGCTCTTAGTTTTTCTCTTTTCTCGATCAGGTTTGCTTCTATGTTTACTGCCCCTTTCTGCATATCCTCCAATGTGGTATATTCTTTATCTCTGAGCTCATAGGCCATGTCAGCATCAAATCCATCAGGATATTTGGCCAGGGCCATACCTTGTGGAGTTTTCATGTGTGGGGGAAGAGCGTTGTAAATACTGTTGAATCTAGTGGTGTAATCATGAACACTTTCCCCTACGTTCCTCTTAAGGGACATGTATTCTGCTAGGAGCTGGCGAGGGTTTGCTCTAGTTTTCCATTTGTTGATGAAAGTCTGGTATAAAGCAAGGAGATCTTGGATACTACCAGCAGGTAGGTTTTTAAACCACTTTTTAACCTCTCCCCCCAGGCTCTGCGCAAAAATTCTCATTTTGATTGTTTCATCATCAACTTCCATATAGTCGAAAGAGTCCTCCATTTTATCTACATGTTGTTGTGCAGTTGTAGGCTCTTTAGCAGGGAAGTGTGGGATTTTTGATTGATAATCATCTGGTAAGGGCAGTAGAGGCTGAGGTAAAACTAGAGGTGCATACCAGGCTGCCATGATGATGTTATGATGAGGTATAGGGTTGGCTTGAGCAGCTGGTAGTTGGACGACAGGGATGGTAGGACCAGTAGAAGTATGTTGAGCAGATATAGGGTGAAAAATCCCCAAGTTTTGGAGAAAGTGGAGATCAGGTGGTGTGGAAGGAGGGGTTTCGCCGTCCCTAGTGTCTGGCTAGTCTGAAACACTGAATGACCTAGTTCTAGGTAATCTGTTTTGGAGGTCTAGGTCGAAGAAAGGGTCTAATAGAGCTGCAAGATCTTCTGGTGCAGAATTGGCTCTATGAATGTTGCTGGGAATAGTTGATCTCCTACTCACAGGTGTTCTTTTAAGGATTTTCTCAGGATTATCAACTGTTTCAGGTGGGTTTGGATCAGGGAAAGCTCTTGTATGAATGGTTCTGTGAGCCAGAGTGTTGTTTATAAGCCAAGCAGCTTAGCCCTACTTGTTACTTCTACTTTGTGGTTAATGTTGTCTTGGGGCCCGGTCTCAGTGGTCGATGTGGCTTAGAGATAATCGTGAGCCTCTTACGATCACCAGTGGAGTCTTTAACGTTTAGGAACAATGGAGTCGCCAGGTGGAGGGTTTAGGATGATTCTAGGGTACACTGTCCACCACAGTGCTCAGGCACTATCACCTTTCATGAATCTCCTCTAAAGCCACAAGCTCCAACCAGAGATTGACTGGGAGGGCATTTACCAGATATGTCACCCCTGAAGAGAGGATGAGATCTGGAGGCTACCTGGCCCTTTCCAGGCTCTGTCTAAGAGTATGGTGGATATTCAATAATGGAGGCTGATTCAAGAAAGGTGTGACTTACCGTCAACCTAGCCAGAGTTCTAAGTTTCTGAGGTTTAAAGGGTGTTTAAGACGAAATGTACTCAGAATTCCCCAGCGGAGTCGCCATTATGTTGGGGTTCCCATGTTTTGGCAGATTTGGCAATACCAAAAGATGAGACAACATCAAACCACTTTGGGGCCCTAGGATCTAGCCCTCCTGGACCCGGAGAGGGATCTCTCCAAATAGATCAAAGAATGATGTCTCTTTGAAGCTCAAAATGAGGTGTTAGGCTAGGTATGAAGCACAGAGGGGTTTTAAATGATTTGGTTGAAGGGTTGCTGGGTTGGTCAGGAGATCATAGACTGGGAAAGTAATGAGAGAAAGGAAACAAAACAGCAGGAGGCTTCAACAAAGAGGATAGGCCAAGACAGTTCCATCCATTGGGCTATGGAGTCATGAAAGGAAATTACATGCAACAACTAGCCAAGGCTTTCAAAGGGCATGTCATCTATACTAAAGGATCTTTTTAGATAGATGATGGGATGGAACATTAAGGAGGAAAGTGAAAGAAGGAAAGCAACCAATTTTCTATCTATAGATCAGGTCAGAGGTCATTTAACTCCAAACCTGCTTGGACATACTCAAAGGCGGCTCTCATAGAGACAATGGGGCTGCTTATAGATTGAACCAGAGGTCATTTAACTCCAGGTATTCTTTAGAAACTCCAAGGGAAAACAAAGAAAAGATAAACGAAGGAATCTTAGAAAGGTAAGCTGGTCGTGCAAGGATCCTAGTGGATAGGGCTAACAATTATCCCCAATGCTCCCAAACTTTCCAGCTTTAAACCCCTCAAGAACATCTAAGAACAGCTTCAACCAATTCATACATCAGCCAGCAGGCAATAACATCCACTGCGCTGGTTAAATCAACTAAAAACAACTCTCAGATAGCACATCTAGCGGAAAACATAAAGGTAAGGAGAGCAGACAGCATAGGGCACCTAACAAAGGGTGAATCCTATACCATTATTCTGATGCCTACCGGAAGAACGTGAAACAGAAAGTAAATGAAATAAACAGAGTTAAGAGGAACATCACCAATAGCAATAGACCAGGATCCTCTGAAATGTGCTTTGATTAATAGATGCAAAACCAGTCATGTACAATAAGACTCAATGGTTGTTACAGTCCAGACTTCTCCTCCCAGCCCATTACATACAACTACTCTGCTACTCCCTCCCAAGACTGTTCTAACAGTCGAATGAATCCCTCTAACAGAAAACTACGCAGCAACTGAACAACAACCTTTACAATGTGTTCTCGGGGATTTCTTATAGGAAAGGAGGAAGAGACAGAGGTAGATAGAAAAATAAATGAGACTCATTAAGATAGTAAGGCGGAAGTGTTCACGCCCATACTGCTTAATGGCAATTTTAGGTGTTGTGTGTACTGCGCAAAGTGCTTTGGAGATCTGTCAGCGAAATCGACCTCGGATGTTTCTTGGGATCCTTCTGGTGCTTGGAGCTCTGTGCTTCCATTCTGGAATAAATGAGCTGGTTCAAAGGTACGTATGTCCATCCATGCTTCATTCTTGTGGCCTGACAATATTTTAAGAAGCTCTATCAGTATTCCTTGACTTTCACACAGACTCGAGAAGCATGGAGAACCATTGCGGAAAATTAGCCACACGGAGGATATGTCTGATGATGAGGTAGTATGATTATAGCGTTCTTGAGTGCGCTCATAGTCTTCAAACTGAACCTTAATCATTTGAATGTGGGGTTAACATTTGATTTCATTAATAACAGGCACCAACCCCCTTTGAATTCCTTCTCGGTCACTTGTAATCCCAGGCTGACCATCTATGTACTGTCCCCCACTTTGCCAGAAATAACTTTCTGTTTAAAGCCGAGCGATGGCGGCGGAGAAATGTTGTGGAGCGGAGGAGTGGTGGCGGAAGAGTGGAGAAACGATGGAAGAGGTGCGCGAAACGGTGAATAGTGGAAAGAAGATAGAGTAAGTGGAGAAATGATTCGCTGTTAGTGAAACTCAAATGCCACCACTTGGAAGGCATTTACATAGGGCAACATGGAAAAATGGAGTGAAGCGGTGGAGGTGGGACCGGCGGAGGAGAAGGAGCGAATAAACCGGGAATCATCAGATCTTGGAGGAAACGAACGGTCACGATCAATCGCACCATCGCGATCGGAGGTCGGAGGCGGGTGTCAAGTCGCAACACACCTCTTGAGGATTCAGTGCGATTGAGCATGGAGAAGCGATTGAGCAATGGCGAAATCAAAATCTAGGAGAAACGGACGAGCAAAGGATTGAATTGGGCGACGGAGGGAAAGGGATCGGTCGCGCGAGGCGTCCGATCGGGCTGGAAAAATGGACGATCGGGATACGATCGGGGAGACAGTGAGGAGGCTTGCGATTGCGATCGGGGCGGAGCAATGCGATTGAGCGATAGCGGATTAGATCGCCAGACAGTCCGCGGTGGGGAGAGCAATGGAGGGGATGGTGGAAGAAACTAGCGATTGTGTTGGGCTAGTAGGATCGTGAGGAGATGGACGGATGCGATTGTGGGCGAACGAAAGACTTGCGATCACGATGGAGAAGGGAATGGAGCGATTAGCGCGACCAGGTTGATCTGCGGGAAAGGATGAACGATGAGATTCAATCGGACGAGGGAAGAGCATGCGATTGCGATCAGAGGTCGGGGTGCGATTGAGCGATGACCGTCCAATCGGGGATCAGATCAACGATTCAGATTCAATCGGAGGGAGAGAAGAGGGGCGACGAGATGACGATGTGATTGTGCGATAGCCGTTGGATCACGTAACAGATGGACGGCTAGGATGTAATCAGGGGATCTCAATCTGGGCGGCACCATTGGGCTTTGCGATTGCGATTGGGAATGGGTTTGCAATTAAATATTGGCCCGTTGGATCGATTTGGAGATGGACGACCCGAGGATATGATCGGATAAATGGAGACGATGATCAATCGAAGTCCTGATATGTTGTGATTGATGACGGGGGCTTACGATGCCTTCAATGGATTCGATCGAAGCAGATCAATGGTGCGGAACAGATCAAGGACTAAACACTGTAAACAAAGGAAATACGCACCCGCTCAGCTTCCGATTGGGATTGGCCCCCAAGGCTTAAGCGCTTGGTCTTGGGTAAGGGCGTATGTGGGGACATGGTTAAGGGGAAGGGGCTAGGCCTTAGAATAAGGTCGGAAAGTGGGTTTTTAACCCCTTTTAATGGATTTTGGGGCTGGGGAGGGGAACGATAGAGAAATAAAGGGGGAAGAAGGGAAAACAAAGGGTAGGGGAAGAAAATAAAGGGGATTTTGGGGGGATTTGAAGGGTAAAAAGGGAAATAGAAGGGAAAAACAAGGGGATGAAAAGGGGCCAATTGGGGGAGAAATAAGAAGGAAAAGGGGGCCTTTGGGCATTTCTTCACATAACAGAGAGGCTTTAAAAGGGAAATCAGCAGAGGGGATACTATCAAAGGAATAAAAGGCACATGGAGGCTTCAAGGGGACTGTGTTTTAAGAGGAAATGCATTCCTTGAAGGCTTAAAAACAATTTAGCCCCCTATTTGCTTGTCAAAAATTTCATAGGGGAGCTAACAGAAGTTAGAGCTCTATTATTCTTGTGCTCATTGCCAGAGAGTTGGAATGGTTTAGTAATGGCCATTAGTAACTCTGTCTCTGGATCTAGTACTTTAAAGTTTGATGATGTTGTTGGTGCTATCCTTAGCGAGGAAATGGGACAGAAAAGCTTCGGTGAGACATCAGGTAATGCTTTGAGTGCAGAGTCTAGGGGAAGAAGAATGGAAAGAGGAAAGAGCTCGGGATATCGCAGTAAATCAAGGAAAGGCAGATCCAAGTCCAGATCGGGGATAGTGTGCTGGAATTGTGGAAAGAAAGGACACCTAAAGAAAGACTGTAGATCTCGGAAGGGAAAAGAAGGGGACACACAACAAGAAAACAATCATGAAGCAAATGTGACAAGTGATGTGTTACAATATGCTTTGATTCTTTCTTTCGAAAATGTTACTGATTCTTGGGTTTTAGATTCAGGGGCTTCATTCCATGCCACACCTGATAAGAAATATTTTCATGACTATGTTCAAGGAGATTTTGGATAAGTTCGTTTGGGTGATGATAAACCCTGTAAAATTTTTGGAATGGGTAAATTTCTTGTAAAACAACAGAATGGAAACCAATGGCTACTAAAGGAGGTAAGGCATGTTCTAGATCTGAAGAAAAATCCGATTTCAATAGGGTAGTTAGGCAGTGAAGATTGTGTGACAAATTTCACAGATAAAACTTGGAAGGTCACCAAAGGAGTGCTGGTAATAGAAAAAGGTGAAAAGGTTGGTACATTGTATTTATGCAATGGTATTTCTAACTCTGTTAATGCTTTAACTTCCAAAGGAGCAGATGTAGCATTATGGCATCATAGGCTCGGACACATGAGTGAGAAGGGAATGAAGATTCTTCACTCAAGAAATTTGTTGCCAGGTTTGAAGAATGTTGATTTGGATTTCTGTGAGAATTACATTTATGGAAAACAGAAGAGAGTCAGATTTCTCAGAGTTGGGAAAGAAAAGAAGAGCGAAAAATTGGAACTTGTGCATACAGATGTATGGGGACCTGCTCAGGTATCATCTCTCGGTGGCTCTCGTTATTATGTTACTTTTATTGATGATGCAACTAGAAAAACATGGATTTATTGTATTGAGAATAAATCTGATGTATTTGATACTTTCAAGAAATGGAAAGCTTTGGTTGAGATTGAGACAGGAAAGAAGTTGAAGTGTCTCAGATCAGACAATGGAGGTGAATATTGCAGCAAAGAGTTTGATAGGTACTGTTCAGAGCATGGAATTCGTAGAGAGAAGGCAGTTCCAAGAACACCACAAGAAAATGGTGTGTCAGAAAGGATGAACAGAACAATCATGGAGTGTGCAAGGTGCATGAGATTGCATGCAGGATTGCCTTTACAATTTTGGGCAGATGCTGTAGATACTGTTGTTTATCTAATAAACATAGGGCCTTCAAGTTCCTTGGATGGTGGTATTCCAGAGGAAGCATGGACAGGTAAAAAGGTAAACTACTCTTTTTAAAGCCTTTTGGTTGTGAGGCCTTTGTCCATATTAATAAAGAAAATAGAACAAAGCTTGAGGCAAAATCAAAGAAATGTACCTTTATTGGATATGGTGTTAATGATTTTGGATATCTCTTATATGATTATGAAAATCACAAAATCATTAGGAGCAAATATGTAATATTCAATGAAAAGGTCTTGTATAAGAATCGGTTGCGGGAAAAGAAACAGCAAAAAGAAAGCAAGGAATACACGGTTCTTGATGAGATAACTGAAAAAGTAAAGGTGCCTGAAAATAATAATAATCAACAACCACAGCAGCAGCAACCACCACAACAGCAACAGGCACCTCAAACACCTGAAAGTGGTGTTAGAATATCTACCAGGATAAGTAGACCCCCTGAACGATACTCTCCTTCATTATATTATTTATTGCTGACTGATTCTGGTGAACCTGAATGTTATGAAGAAGAAATGTAGGTTGAAAGTAGGAAGAAGTGGGAGCTAGCCATGGAAGAAGAGATGGAATCCTTAATGCATAACCAGACTTGGGACTTATTCAAGTTGCCTGCAGGTAAAACTACATTGCAGAATAAATGGGTTTACAGGCTGAAGGAAGAAGATGGAGGAAAACATAGGTACAAAGCTAGACTTGTGGTGAAAGGGTTTGCACAAAATAAAGGTATTTATTTTGATGAAATATTTTCTCCTGTTGTTAAGATGAATTCAATCAGAACTATCTTAAGTCTTGTAGGAGTGGAAGATTTACATCTTGAACAGTTAGATGTAAAGAACACATTTCTCCATGGAGATTTGGAGGAAGAGATATACATGCAGCAACCAGAAGGATATGAGGTAAAAGGGAAAGAAAAATTGGTGTGCAGGTTAAAGAAGAGCTTGTATGGCTTAAAACAGGCTCCAAGGCAGTGGTATCTAAAATTTGACAAGTTTATGTGTGAACAAGGTTATACTAGATGTCACTCTGATCATTGTGTTTATCTAAAAAGGCAAAATGATGGCAGCTATATTATATTGTTATTGTATTTAGATGACATGCTTGTTGCAGGATCTAACATGCAGGAAATAAATGTGCTCAAAAGAAAATTGGCAAATTCATTTGCAATGAAGGATTTGGGAGCTGCAAAACAAATCCTTGGTATGAGGATAACTAGAGACAGGAAAAATCGTAAATTAACATTGTCTCAAAATGAGTACATAGAAAAGGTGTTGAAAAGATTTAATATGCACAATGCAAAACCTATTAGTACACCTTTTGCTAGCCATTTCAAACTTAGTAAGGAGATGTGCCCAAAGACCCAAGAAGACATGGATTATATGTCTAAAGTTCCATATGCATCTGTAGTTGGAAGCTTAATGTATGCAATGGTCTGCACAAGGCCTGATATTGTACATGCAGTGGGAGTTGTAAGCAGGTACATGAATAATCTAGGAAAAGAACATTGGATGGCAGTAAAATGGATTCTCAGATATTTGAGAGGTACCACAAATCAAGTGTTATGCTTTGGTGGTTCAAACATTGCTCTACAAGGATATGTTGATGCAGATATGGCAGGTGACAGAGATAACAGGAGGAGCACTATAGGATATGTATTTACTGTAGGTGGAACAACTGTCAGTTGGGTTTCAAAAATCCAAAGTGTTGTTGCACTTTCAACAATAGAAGTAGAGTATGTTGCTTCTACAGAGGCTAGTAAAGAAATGATTTGGTTACAAAGGTTTATGGGTGAATTGGGTAAGAAGCATGATATGGGCACGCTATACAGTGATAGCCAAAGTGCCATTCATCTTGAAAAGAACTCAAAATTTCATTCTAGGACTAAACACATACATCTCAAGTACCATTTCATACGGTCAGTATTAGAAGATGGAGAGTTGAAGCTGGAAAAGATACACACTAACCAGAATCCTGCAGATATGCTAACAAAAATTGTAACCAGGGAGAAACTGAGAATGTGCTCAGTTTCAATTGGTCTTCAAGGATGACGATGAAGATGAGGAACAACCAGGTCCAAAGAGGAGTCATTGTCTAGCAAATGAAGCAGCGGTGGAGTTGCTACAATCAGTCTCCAAGTGGGAGATTGTTGGGTGTGGAGCCTGATTATCTTGTTTATTTTGTATCACAACATTGGACCCCTGTACCTTAAAAGGGGCGGCAACGCTGCCTGTAATTAATCGCTTCCATGGGGGGTCCAGCGGGGGGCAACAATGCTTTTCAAAGGCCCCCCCCCTGACGGGGGTTTTCGGGGGCAGCACCCCCGAAGCTAAAAACAGATGTAAAATTGCCCTGTAAAAGTCTAGTAATTTCTAGTCAATCTGGGCCGTTCATTAGGCAAATGATCTGACGGTAGAAGTTATGTTTAGATTAGAGTTTTTTTCCCTAGAAGGAAACCCCTCGCTTTTATGAGGGCATTGTATTGTGGCTGTTCATTGTATGTGTATTCTCGGATCGAGAAACAAAGAGGGAGACTGTGAGAGAGAACAGAGGATATTACAGCGGATTTGCTGTAGGTTTTGTCTCTTCATTTTTGCTGGATAATAGAAAGTAAGGACTGGCTGTTTGGGGTGGACATAGCCCAAACTGGGTGAACCATGTGTTTGGTCAATTTAGTGTGTCCTAAATTTCTACATTAATTTATCAATCCAGGATTCGTAAGCTGATGAAGTGCAGCGCACTATATGTGCAAGATAACCTATTTCTTAACTTTTTGTCGTTTTTGGTTTTCTAAGGTGAAATGGAAATTCTAAAATAAAAGAAAGTATGGTTATGTTTGTTCAAGGAAATGATATCCTCTATAATGATTTACCAACTTGAAACTTAGAAAGGAATTTGAAACTTACAATGACAAAACTTGAAAGGAAATGAAAATGTGATACTGAAATGAAAAGGTGCTGCTAGTCTAATAAATCAAAACAGTGAACTATTGAGCATGAAAACCAAACTATTCTTGCTGCTGTCTAAACACAAAAGAAACTATGCTTAAATAAATCCAAAATTGCAACAAAGTAAATCTAAATCAGATTACATCAACTTGTCTTCTGATCCCTCATCATTAGTCCAGCTATGATTTTCGGAAGTAACCATAAACAAATTGAGTAACTGATATCTAACTTGCAGAAAGTAAACTAATATCAAACCATACATTCATAATTCAATCCCTCACCATCGGTCCAGCTGTGGCTTTCGGAGGTAACTGAAGATGTCATGCACAATTTAATATTTCTAACTTGCAGAAAGGAAACTAATACCAAACTACACATTTCATAATACAATCCCTCACCATCAGTCCAGCTGTGGCTTTCGGAGGCAACTGAAGATGTTATGAGCAGTTTAATATATCTAAATTTTCAGAAAAGAAACTAATACTAAACTACACATTTCATAATACAATCCCTCACCATCAGTCCAGCTGTGGCTTTCGGAGGCAACTGAAGATGTTATGAGCAGTTTAATATATCTAAATTTAACTACTGAAGCAAATAAGCAAAACTGAATTAAACAAAGCAGTACTGAAATTAAACAGAAACTAAGAAAATCAAATTAGCAGCAGAACAATGTTAATTTCATGTCATTAGTCAAAAAGTTATGCAAATGCCCAGGCTGCCTATTTATAACCTGAAACAAGAACACTGATCAGTGATTAATAACATAAAACATGAAAGACAGAAGTAAAATGGAAAGCATGAAAGATTATAAACAGAAATGAAGCATATATACCATGAAATATGCAATGTATAAACATGTGAATGGATTATGGCACAATGAGCTTTAAAGAAATAAAACAAGAACTATACAATAATGCATAGAACCTTGGCAAGTGCAGGGGCCCTCTACACCAGCCTTGGCAACAATCTTCAAGTACGAATTACGTTTGGAAACAGTCTTCTTATATTAAAATGCAGTCATAATAGAAAGGTGATATTACAGCACAAGTGCAACGTAATTACATTACAGAGCAGACTAATAAAAGATAACAGAGACTAACATCGACTAATCCCATATGCGTATGCAAACACATTATTTATAACAAAAGAAACATAACTAATTCCTAAAGTTTATGCTGATGGAGAACACGTAGACCATTACGTCCACAGATCTAGGATCATGGTCGTATTGAAAAGTAAATCTATGAGGATTGGATGTTTGAATTCGGCTATGGAGCCATGTACAGATGTTGATTTGTCCTCCACAATTCAGAAATGGCCATATGAACCTTCACGTGACACGAAACAGAGTCTTGTCACCGTGGGACTCTACGGTTGACTTCCATTTGGACACCTTTGACCGCAGCTTCTTTAGATGAGTTTGCTCGAGCCAATAGGACACGAACCATGTCCACATCATTTCTGACTTGCCCATGTGGCTCGTTTTTCTTGTAGACACCTGTAACATAGAGTTTCACAAAATGGCTGCGGAAAGTTGCAGCAGCTGCGGAAAGTGGCAAGATTCCGCAGCTAAATGAGAAAAATCTAAATCAAACAGCAGACACAAAAATATAGTTAAAAACCATGTTAGATGCTCTTTTGCAATTAATATACAATGATATTGACAATTTGGGAGGTTCAGGTGAGTGAAAAAGGTATAGAAAAGTGTATGGAAAATATGCAGATTTGAGACTCAACATACCCCCACTGTGAAGGTGTTGCATGTCCTCATGCAACCAAAATTTTGATATTCCTTCCTTAGTTCATATGCCTTGACACTTCAACCAGCACATCCAATCCTCTCCTCCTCTTCCTTGGTGCTGCCAACATTCTGGGTTTCTTCATTAAGCACCTAAATTTGATATTAACCAGTGCTCTGCTTAACTTCTAGCATTTCCTTTTCAATTTCTTGTTCTTCTTCTGCCATATTCCCAGATGTAGCATGGTATTATCATGAATGATTTTGTCCAGTTTGCCTTGTTCCTTGAATGTCTCATTTTCATTTTTGATGTGTCTATTTAAAAGCTCTAGCTCAAATATTTCTTGTTTTAGTGATTGTACTAAATCATTTTGTACTGTGTGAGGCTGAATGGACGAAGTACTAGGACCTGTAGCTGCCTTTTCCAAAGATTCTATATAGTCATATACTTCCTGCTGCTTGGGGTCTATTTCAGGTGTCATTTTTATTGGGTTGTCCCCAAAATGCCGTGAAGGAGAGTTATCTTCAAAATCTGGCTCAGAAGGGCTCACATCAATATCTTGCTGAGAATGGGATGGAGTATGTTCAATGTCTGATTGGGAATGAAATGAACCAGGTTCACTAACTGACTGAGATGGACTATGGTCAGCTGGGGACTGTTCAGATGTTTCCTCTCCCAAATCAATGAAATGGGGACCCTTCATTTGCGTTTTCCTCAATTTCCCCTTAAGTCTGCTGCTTCTTCTCACACGCTGTGGTACACTATCCTTTTGTTTTTGTTTTCCTTTCTCTGTCTTCTTGGCCATAGATGACTGTTTTTGAAGATAAACTAATCTTTCAGATAACACTTGATGATCTTCTTCTTCAGAAGAAGGGTTTGATGTATAGCCTCAATAGTTTTTCTCTCTTTTGGTGTTATTGGCTTCTTACCCTTGATTTCTTTCTTCTTCCTCTTTGACAGTCTCTCTTCCCTATCAGTTCTTTCAATTGCAGTAGTAGGAGTATTTTGAATTTCATCAATTGTTCTTTTTCTCCTACTTCTTCTTGCTGTGCTACCTTCAGGAATTTCCTGAGGTTCCTCAAAGAAATTTCTAACCAGAAATTGTTCCCATGTGTCTTTCTTTTCCTTTAACTCTTTTTCAATCAAAATTTTTACAAGACCGTGGTGATATAGATGTGGTTCTACATCTCCTAAATGCTTCTGAATAGTCACAGACATTTTCTTCAAACTATTTAATAGAAAATATGGGAGATTGAGAGCTTGATTATCTAGAAAATTCATCAGCAATCTGGTATGGTACATATACATGGACCCAAAACGACCTTCACAGGTAATGAATTTTTGAACAACTAGCAGCAAAGTAGCCCATTCCTCTTTCAATGCATGAACATGAATTCCTCTTTTAAAAATAGTTATGTCCATACCTTGGTTTCGTAATATTGTTCTCCAGGCTTCATCACTGATGCTTTTATTCTTAAACCAACGCTCACCCTCTTGAAGAAGTTCTGTGGCAGATGCTATAGATGCTTCATTGACCGCAAACTTAAGGTCTCCAATCTCTACTTCCAAGCCATTAAACGACCTTGCGAATGCTTTTGTCACTTCTTTATGATAGCCTCTGAATTTTTGGATAAACCGCAGCCACTTTGCTTTCTTCAATATATCCTTTACTTGCGGATATCCCTCCATGAACTTAGGTCCTTCCGGTTCTGCTCTTAGAAATTTACCCATTCTTCTTTCTGCTCTTCACAAATTTGCCTGCGTGAGGGTTAAATGGAAATAGAACGGTTGAATGCACAGAGATGAGCACAATGACTGTGGGTAAATATCAGAGAGTGGGTATACAGACTATAGCGTAATAGAGAACGAAATGGAGTGAACAAAACAGAGAGGGGTTTTCGTGAGCACAACAGAGACACGGCTGTGAGATTAACAGAATATAGCACATCCGGCAATGTTTTGAAATTTGGTGGCTGCGAAATAAATGTGAGCACATTTAAACAACGGCTATGGATATATGCGGCTGTAAGAGTCCATGGTCAAATCAATTACGTCTCATTGTCACCGGTGGAATATAGGAATATGAGTGAAGATCAGGAGTTTAATTATGGAATCGTTTGAGAATGATTGCGGGAGGATCATATGGAGATCGTGAAAGGGTTACGGAAGTTGTCAATATAATCATTGCACATAATGGATGGAGCTTATGGTTTAGAACTATATAAAAATGTGTTTTTCAATGCTATTTGAAATGAATTTTACTCATACCTTGGAATCCTTTTCCTTTTCCCTTGGTCTTCAACTAGTTGCTCTTTATTGGTGTCTTGAATGCTCCATGTATTCATTTTTTATCCTCTCACCTTCATTTTATTTCATGATTATGAAAATAACATCTGGCTGTACATTCTTTTGAAAACAGAGTTGTAGCTGCGGAATCTGCTTCTGGCTGCGGAAACTGGAGTCAGCTGCGGAAACAGATGTCAGTTGCGGAAACTGACACAACTATTATTTGGATGAATGAACATGAACGGATGACAAATGACTAGATGGAAATGGTTATGAAAAAAAAGAATTTTAATGATGAAATGGAATGAAACAGATAAAATGAAGTGGAATGGAGTGAAATGAAATGGAATGAAGTGGAATGGAATGGAGTGGGTGGTCACAAAACTTGTGAAATGAAAGAGAGAATTTTTTTTCGGAAAATATAGAGTGTCAGGCGTTCCTGATTTTCACCCTATATTTTCTGTATAAGACTGCCAATCAATGATTGGTTTTCAGGCTTATACAATTTTTTTATTTTTTTTTTAAACTGAAAAGAACAAAAGCTAGGCTGGTGGAGAAGAAGAATTCTTCTGTACCATCCTGATTGCAGAACTTTATTGAAACATTTTGACAAAATCCTCTTTTGAGAGTGGCTTATGATAAACTTTCAATCTATGGCCATTCACAATAAGAGGAGTTTGAAACTCATCAATGGTCTTGATTCTTACTGCTCCATTGTTAAAGATCTTGTCAATCTCATATGGCCCAAGCCAATGAGTCTGAAATTTTCCTTGCAAATCTTTAAACTTGGAATCAAATAACAATTCCCAATCTCCTTCTTGAAACTTTTTCTCTTTGATGTACTTTTCTTGCCATTTAGCTCTTTGATATTGAACTAGATCAGTTCTTAAAATTGCCTCTTGTCTGATCTCATCTAGCTCATTCAATTGCTCCATTCTATGCTTTTGGGCTTCTGATAAGTCCATCCCCAACTGAACTGCTATCTTGAAGGTCTTGACTTGGAACTCAATGGGGAGCAAGACTTCTTTCCCATAAATAAGTTCATAGGGAGAATGTCCTGTTGTATTCCTCCATGTAGTTCTGTAGGCCCACAAGGCTTCTGGAAGCCTTTCTGCCCAATCTCTTCTATGTAGATGAACAGTTTTGGTGATGATACTTTCAAGAACTTTGTTTGTGGACTCCACTTGACCATTTGCTTATGGATGGTAAGGAGTAGATCTTCTGTGCTTGATTTTGTATTCTTCCATCAACTTCTCCACCAAATTTGATGTGAATTGGCTCCCCTGATCTGTTACAAATTCTCTTGGAACACCAAAGCGAGTAAAAATATCCTCATAAAGAAAATGAACAACTGAATTTTCAGTAGCAGATACTAATGCTTTAGCTTCTACCCATTTAGTAACATAATCAGTACAAACTAATATATACTTCTTTTGCTTAGATGGTGGATTAATAGGTCCAATGAAATCTAAAGCCCATTTTTCAAAGGGTTCAATGAGTACCTGTGTTTGCAATGGCATTTCATTTGAAAGGGTAGGTTTCCCTACTCTTTGGCAACTGTCACACCTTTTGACCTATTTTTTTGCATCTTTGAAGAGGGAAGGCCAATAATATCCTAAAGAGAGGATTTTATGGGTCGTCCTTTTGTCTGCAAAGTGTCCGCCGCATGGTTCATCATGACATGCCTTAAGAATATTAGGCATTTCATCTTCCCTGACACATCTTCTGATCACAAGATCTGGCCCTGTTTTAAACAATTCATTAGAAATCCATGAATATTTTGAACTCTCCTGAATAATTTTTCGTTTTTCACTTGGAAATAAATGTGAAGGTAGTTTCCATGTAACCAAATAGTTAGCAATATCTGCATACCAAGGAGTCTTAATAGTTACTACAAACAAGTATTCATCAGGAAACTTATCCTCTACAGGAGAATCTTCTTTAGTATTCTGAATTCTAGACAAGAAATCAGCTACTGTATTCTGTTTTCCTGGTCTATCCAACACAGTAATATTGAATTCTTGCAAAAGTAAAAGCCATCTTGTCACTCTGCCATTAGTAACAAGTTTGTTCATTAAATATCTAATTGCAGAATGGTCAGTATGAATAAAAGTTTCATAGCCTGTTATGTAATGTCTAAACTTATTAATTGCATGAAAAACAACTAAAAACTCTTTTTCAGTCACAGTATAGTTCAACTCTGTGGGAGTCAAATTTTTACTGGTATAATAAATGGCATAAGGAACTAAATATTTTTGACCCAACACAGCTCCTAGAGCTGTATCTGAAGCATCCGTAGAAATATGGAAAGGGAGTTTCCAATTTGGTCCTCTCAAGATAGGTGCTTCAGATATTATTGTTTTCAAAGTTTCAAAAGCTAATTGACAATCAGGATCCCATTTGAATTCACAATCTTTTGTAAGTAATTTGAAGAGTGGAGATGCTATTTTAGTGAAGTTTTCTATAAATCTTCTATAGTAACCAGTAAATCCTAGAAAACTTCTAACATCTCTTTGACAATTTGGAATAGGTAACTTGGAGATGACTTCAACTTTTGATCTATCAACCTTAATCCCATCTTCTGAAATATGATGTCCTAAAACAATCCCTTCAGTAAACATCATAAAGCATTTTTCATGGCTTAATGAAAGGTTTGTTTCTTTACATCTTATAAGAAATTTTTCCAAATTTTCTAATGCCTCTTCAAATGAATTACCATAAACTATAAAATCATCCATATAAACCTCTACACAATCATGGATTAGATCAGAAAAAATTCCTAGTACTACTCTTTGGAACGTTGCGGGTGCATTACATAACCCAAAAGGAAGCACTCGGTAGTAAAAAGTTCCCCATGGACAAGTAAATGTGGTCTTATCTTGATCTTCAGGTGCTACCTGAATTTGATTATAGCCACTAAAACCATCCAAAAATGAAAAGTACTTTTTACCTGCTAATGTATCTAATACTTGATTGATAAAAGGCAAAGGAAAGTGATCCTTCAAAGTTGCTTTGTTCAATTCCCTGTAATCAATGCATACCCTCCATTTACCATTCTTTTTAGGTACTATAACCAAAGGAGAAACCCATCGGCTATCTGAAATTGGATAAATGAAGTTTACATCGAGTAGTTTTTGGAGCTCTTCTTTCACTATCTCCCTAAGATTTGGATTCATCCTTCTTTGAGGTTGTCTGATTGGTCTACTGTTTTCCTCAATATAGATATGATGGATGCAAGTCTTAGGATCAATACCTTTCATGTCAGTATACTCCCATGCAAATGCGGTAGAATGTTTTTGCAAGATTTTGGTTAGTTCTTCTTGTTGTGACTTTTCCAAATGTTTGTTGATATTCAATGTTTTTCCTGGAAAAATCTCAATAGTAGAACTACCAAACTCTTCCATAGAGTAAAGAGACATTTGTCTTGATGATAAATATTCTATGTTAGATTCCAACTGAAATTCTATGAGGTCATATTCTGAAGATGTCTCAAAATTTTCTAATGTGTTCAGAATTTGACTATCCTCACTGATTTCAGAAATGGTAAAGATAGGTTGTATAGTGTCCTCATCATCAACCCATTCATTGTCTCCTACTTCTATGATTTCTTTTGCTGGAGGATACAAATTGAATTTCTTTGTCGAATTACCATTAG
Source organism: Pinus albicaulis (assembly GCA_034641835.2). Classification (NCBI taxonomy): domain Eukaryota; kingdom Viridiplantae; phylum Streptophyta; class Pinopsida; order Pinales; family Pinaceae; genus Pinus; species Pinus albicaulis. Next base: position 248,351,543 of record CM076577.1, on the reverse strand, counting down.
AAATGTACATGTCCCCAGATCTACAACTAATAAAAGCATCAGCTGTGGCTAGCCAAGGTCTTTCCTAAGATAAGTGGGTGCCCTCCTAGATTACTTTTGGGAGTCAAAATCATAAAATCTACTAGATATTCCCAAGAATCTAAGGAGACTGAAATATATTCTAATACACCATCTGGTTTAATAATTGATCGATCTGCAAGTTGCAGTAGAGTAGGTGTAAAAAGAAGGTTAGGAAGTTTTAGCTGGTCCATAGTCTGTCTACTCATAATGTTGATAGCAGCCCCTAAGTCAATCAATGTGTTTGGAATTTCTATCCCATTTATATGTGTCTTGACAATTGGACTTCCCGGATCTACATACTTCTGCATGGTAATTTTTCCCATCATAATATCTGCAATCTTTCCTACCAGGTGGATTCTTCTTGTGTCTTTTAGTTTCCTTCTTGGTCTTTTGAAACTCAACTCCTTTATGGTTTTTGCTAGAATAGGAATCTCTCGAATGGCTTGTAGCAAGGGAATCTTGATACAAACATTCTTCAATTCATCTAGAAAGTCATAGTTAGGCAACAAGATTTGTTTTTCCACCCCCTTGTCAATTTGTAGTCTTTTAGGAAAAGGAGGTGTAGATAAAGATGCAGGTTGCTCAACTATAGGAGTTGTGGGGGTTAACTTTTATTTTTCTTTTTGAATGCTTGAATTTTGAAGAGATGCTTCCTCAGAACCCTTATTGACTTGAAGAGAATCCTCCTCAGAGGTATCTTGCTCTTGAATATCTATATAAGGTTTTTCTAAAACTCTACCAGATCTGAGTTGTACATCATTGAGAGGAACAATCATATAGGTAGGAAATTGTTGTCCTTCTATCATGTAAGTATTTTGAGGATTTTTATTGTTAGGATTTGGCAATGGCTGAGCTGGAAGTTGATTTGTCTTTTGTTGGTATGGGAGCATGAGTTGAGGATTTGGATTTTGTTGAGAAGGTTGTTGTTGTGGAAATGGCAATGAAAGCTGTGGGTTTGGGTTTGGAAGTTGTGGAGCTTGTTGATTTTGAAAATATGGAGGATTTTGATAAAATTGAGAAAATATCCCATAAGGATTTTGCATCCCTTGTACCCATGGCTGATATGGATTCTGATGTTGGGGCCAAGGTTGTTGCCAAGGATTCCAATTTGGTGGGGTTTGAAAATTCATAGGGTTGTTAAACCCTTGAGTTTGTTGTCCCTGCCAAGGTCTTCTTGCAACAAAACAGAGAGATTCTACTGAATTTGGGTCTTCTTGAAAGACAACTTTGAGTCCTGGAATTGAAGGACAATCCTTGATCTCATGATTCTCTGAGAAAATCATACATGTTTCTACAACTTTTGCATCAAAGGGACATTCCCTTAAAGCATGTTTCTTCCTACATTTCGGACAAAAGATGGCTAAAGCGTCTGTTTCTTCTTTCTGCTTGTTTTCGATTTTAAGGGTGTCTAGTTGTTCACTAAGGCTCCCTAAGATATCAGTTTTGAATTCATCAAGCATGTTACCAATCTCTGCCCTACTTACTGATCCAGTTGCAGATTTGTTAGCCCTTATAAGAGAAGGATCCCTAGGCCCTTTTCCTGTTTTATATTTTCCTCTTGAGAGATGGACACATAGTTCTGTTATGTCACGAAGTGGAAGTTGAGAAATGTCTCCTTTCCCCATCATGTTTAAAATATCTATCCATTCATCTCTAATGGATTTAATATGAGGACTTTCAAGGTTTCATCATCTAAGTTTCTCATCTTTTCTCTTTTCAAGTTGTATTGAAATCTTTCAAGTAAATCTTCCAAGTTTTCGTCTTCTTTTTGCATCATTTTGAATACCTCATCCTTGTGATTGGTGGGCATACAATAGTCCAAGTATCTATCCAAAAATGTTTGTTTCATATCATTCCAAGTCCTAATAGATTGAGTAGCTAATCCCATGAACCATTTCAAAGCAGCTTCCTTCAATGTTGAAGGAAACAGTTTGAGTTTTTGAGAGTCTTCCATATAGTCATAGGTTCGGCACACGACTTCAAACTCAAACAAAAATGTTTCAGGATCCTCACTTCGCAATCCATAAAAGTTAGGGAGGACATATGGTGAGATATTTTTCATCGTTGTATGAGTTTCCTCATCAACTATAGGGAATCCAAACAAGTTGTCTCCTTCCCTATTTCTACCATTATTTCCTTCACCATTGTTATCTCCATTGTTTCCTCCTCTTCTACCTCTACCTCTACCTCCATCTATTACTTCCTCTGCCATGATAGTTTCTTTAGAGTCCTTAAAGTCCTCTAGTTCTTCTACCAAGGGAGGATGAGAGAGAGTCTCTTTGTTTTCTAAATGGGTTTTAGTAGGTGGTATAGAAGAATCCTCTAATTCAGCTGTTCCTTGACTTCCAAAAATCTTAAGGCTAGGGGTAGATGGTGGTGAATCTGGTCTATGCCTTGAAGAAGATGGAGTTGTGAAATCGAACTCTTGGCTTTAGCTATAAACCTTCCCCTAGAATCTCTTGCTCTATGCATGTCATTTTTTTTATTTTTTAAAAAGTTGGGCTAATAATTCTCTTTCTGATCTTCCAAGTCACACTAGGTGCAAGAAGAGAGCATACTTAAGAAATTACTGAACCAATAACTCTCTTTTCTGATCCTCCAGATCACACTAGGTGCAAGAGGAGAGCATACTTCAAGAAGTTATCAAGTTTTCCCTTCTTTTATGATTTTGTCTTTTTTTTTTTTAAGCAATTGGCTACCTAGTTACACTTCCTCGGCAACGACGCCAAAATGTTTGGTCAATTTAGTGTGTCCTAAATTGCTGCATTTAATTTGTCAATCCGGGATTCGTAAGCTGATGAAGTGCGGCGCACTATATGTGCAAGATAACCTATTTCTTAACTTTTTGTCGTTTTTGGTTTTCTAAGGTGAAATGGAAATTCTAAAATAAAAGCAAGTATGGTTATGTTTGTTCAAGGAAATGATATCCTCTATAATTATTTACCAACTTGAAACTTAGAAAGGAATTTGAAACTTACAATGACAAAACTTGAAAGCAAATGAAAATGTGCTGCTGAAATGAAAAGGTGCTACTAGTCTAATAAATCAAAACAGTGAACTATTGAGCATGAAAACCAAACTATTCTTGCTGCTATCTAAACACAAAAGAAACTATGCTTAAAGAAATCCAAAATTGCAACAAAGTAAATCTAAATCAGATTACATCAACTTGTCTTCTGATCCCTCATCATTAGTCCAGCTATGATTTTCGGAAGTAACCATAAAGAACTTGAGTAACTGATATCTAATTTGCAGAAAATAAACTAATATCAAACCATACATTCCTAATTCAATCCCTCACCATCAGTCCAGCTGTGGCTTTCAGAGGTAACTGAAGATGTCATGCACAATTTAATATTTCTAACTTGCAGAAAGGAAACTAATACCAAACTACACATTTCATAATACAATCCCTCACCATCAATCCAGCTGTGGCTTTCGGAGGCAACTGAAGATGTTATGAGCAGTTTAATATATCTAAATTTGCAGAAAGGAAACTAATATCAAACTACACATTTCATAATACAATCCCTCACCATCAGTCCAGCTGTGGCTTTCGGAGGCAACTAAAGATGTTATGAGCAGTTTAATATATCTAAATTTAACTACTGAAGAAAATAAGCAAAACTGAATTAAACAAAGCAGTACTGAAATTAAACAGAAACTAAGAAAAACAAATTAGCAGCAGAACAATGTTAATTCCATGTCATTAGTCAAAAAGTTATGCAAATGCCCGGGCTGCCTATTTATAACCTGAAACAAGAACACTGATCAATTATCAATAATATAAAACATGAAAGACAGAAGTAAAATGGAAAGCATGAAATATTATAAACAGAAATGAAGCATATATACCATGAAAGATGCAATGTATAAACATGTGAATGGATTATGGCACAATGAGCTTTAAAGAAATAAAACAAGAACTATACAATAATGCATAGAACCTTGGCAAGTGCAGGGGCCCTCTACACCAGCCTTGGCAACAATCTTCAAGTACGAATTACGTTTGGAAACAATCTTCTTATATTAAAATGCAGTCATAACAGAAAGGTGATATTACGACACAAGTGCAACGTAATTACATTACAGAGCAGAATAATAAAAGATAACAGAGACTAACATCGACTAATCCCATATGCGTATGCAAACGCGTTATTAATAACAAAAGAAACATAACTAATTCCTAAAGTTTATGCTGATGGAGAACACGTAGACCATTACGTCCACAGATCTAGGATCATGGCCGTATTGAAAAGTAAATCTATGAGGAGTGGATGTTTGAATTCGGCTATGGAGCCATGTACAGATGTTGATTTGTCCTCCGCAATTCAGAAATGGCCATATGAACCTTCACATGACACGAAATAGAGTCCTGTCACCGTGGGACTCTATGGTTGACTTCCATTTGGACACCTTTGACCGCAGCTTCTTTAGATGAGTTTGCTCGAGCCAATAGGACACGAACCATGTCCACATCATTTCTGACTTGCCCATGTGGCTCATTTTTCCTGTAGACACCTGTAACATAGAGTTTCACAAAATGGCTGCGGAAAGTTGCAGCAGATGCGGAAAGTGGCAAGATTCCGCAGCTAGATGAGCAAAATCTAAATCAAACAGAAGACACAAAATATAATTAAAAACCATGTTAGATTCTCTTTTGCAATTAATATACAATGATATTGACAATTTGGGAGGTTCAGGTGAGTGAAAAAGGTATAGAAAAGTGTATAGAAAAGATGCAGATTTGAGACTCAACACCATGTATATCTGTGTCTCTCTAGTTTTATGTGTTTTGTGTGCTTTTATTTTCCGCATATTTTATGTGTTGCATTGCTCTATAATATTTAATTTTATAATAGGATTTTGTCTGGAGGTCAGCGTAACTGATTCTAATACCTTCGCTAGTAGGTCTGGAGTGTAATTATCCCAGAATATTTATGGAAGGTCCTTATATATTCACTTTCTTGTATTTTGGTGTCCAGTCCTAATAACCCGGAGCAAAAATACCTAGGAGTTGCTTGATTGGTTGCATCTTTAGGGACATTTTTAGAGAGTTATATTTTCTCCTAGACTGCCATAGCTTTATAATTTTTTGATTATATATAAGTTCTCTTAATAATTAAAAGTGGCTTATCGATGAGTTCATCAATCAAGGAGGCTTCGTGTGCTCTCACTTGTGAGTGCCAAGGATTCTCCTAGAAGGCAAAGGATAAAATATGTTGGTGATTTTCAATCAGTAGCAGTGAACGCACCATCGAGTGATCCTCCGCTTAGGGCTATAATTTGACAAGGTGATTTTTGTGAAACCAGCTCCAAAAAGAGAAGAAAAGAGATATCAACGCCTTAGAAATAAGACACTTCGAGGGGGAAACCTCAAATACATTACATGAATGAACAATTCTTGGATGATTAAAATTAAAAAACCTCCTTTCTATATATAGGATTCCATGGGGCCACAATGTAATCCTAGCCGACCTAACAATAATAATTTAAGGGCATAATAATAACAATATGGGGGTTACAAGGGTACAATAATAACAATAAGGGGGTTACACTAACAACAATAAGCAAAATATACTAGTAATATAGGGACCTAAAATTCCCCTCTCCTTAAAAAAAATGTTGTCCTCAACGCTTGAGTAGCTCTGGGTGCTTTTGTATAAAATTCTCATCCTCCCATGTAGAATATTCAGTGGGTAAGTTCTTCCACTTGATGAGATACTCTGAAATTGATCGATTCCGTAGTTGTCGAGTTCTTGTTTCCGTGACTGCTTCCAGTTCCAATATGATTTTTCCTTCCTCATCAAGTTCTGGCAATATTGTTTGAACTGGAAGATTTTCACCTATAACCTTCTTTAAGCACGAAACATGGAAAACTGGATGTACTCGCGAAGAAGCAGGAAGCTCCAATTTGTATGCCATAGTACCAATCTTTTGCAACACCTTGTAAGGACCATAGTACTTGGCGATAATTTATTATCCTTCTTAGCTTGCTTGAGGGACATTTGTTTATATGGTTGTAGCCGTAAAAATACCCAATCTCCTACATCAAAACTTCTCTCGTTGTGATGTTGATCTGCCTGTTGTTTCATTCGATTTTGTGCCAAATTCAGGTTATCCTTTAAGAGTTGGAGAACTTCTTGCTGATGCTCGATGTGATCTTCCACTGCTTGAACCTTCGAATTTTCCCTTAAAGATGATGTGATGGATGGTGGATGATATCCATAAAGTGCCATAAATGGGGTCATTTTTGCTGCAGGATGGAAGGAAGTGTTATACCACCATTCAGCAAGAGGTAACCACTTGACCCATTGTGTTTGTTTATCAGATACAAAACAACGAAGATATCCTTCCAAACATTTATTTAATATCTCAGTTTGACAATCAGATTGAGGATGATAAGATGAGCTATGAGCTAATTGAGTACCGAAACAAGAAAATAACTCCGTCCAAAAATTTCCAGTAAAAATGGGATCTCTGTCGCTCACAATAACCCTTGGGCTTCCATGTAGCTTTTGAATTCTATCCATAAATGTAGTAGCCACTGTACTTGCTTTAAATGGATGAGATAATGCACAAAAGTGTGCATACTTGGTAAGTCTATCAACTACCACCATGATGACACTCTTTCCTTCGGACTTAGGTAAACTAGTGATAAAATCCATTGAAATCTCCTCCCAACGTTGACTTGGAATGGATAAAGGTTGTAGAAGTCCTGGGGTCTTAATTGTCTCCACTTTATTCTGCTGGAAAACCAAACATTCCGCCACAAACTTTTGAATATCAGATTTAAGGCCATCCCAAAAAAATTCTTTCTTCACCCTGTGGTAACTTTTTAAAAATCCTGAGTGTCCTCCTAAAGGAGAAGTGTGCAATTCCAGAAGAATCTTTTGTTTTAGTTGGGAATTCTTACAAAGATATAAGCGATCTTTGTACCATAAGGAATCATTTTTCCAACTAAATGTATCAGATGTACTAGGATCTTGCTGCAACTTTTGAATGAGCGTCCACACTTCTTCATCCTTCTTCCATTCATCTCTTGCTTCAGTTATCCAATCTGGTTGGATAATAGAAATGGCACAAAGCAATGCTTCCACCTCTTCATTCTTTCTTGAGAGTGCATCTGCAGCAACATTTAGCTTCCCTTTTTTGTAGATTATTTCAAAGTCATAACCCAACATCTTTGTGACCCATTTTTGCTGCTCTTCTGAAGATAGTCTTTGTTCCAAAAAGTGTTTAAGACTATCATGATCAGTTTTTACCATGAAGTGTCTTCCCATTAGGTAAGTTCTCCATTTCTTTAGTGCATGCAGTATTGCTAACATTTCCTTCTCATAAATAGGTTTCTGTAAATACTTTCCTTTGATTGGACGACTTTCAAAAGAAATGGGTCTTCCTTCTTGCATTAAAACAACACCAATTCCATTTCCTAAGGCATCATATTCCACAATAAAGGTTTTTGTGAAGTCTGGCGTAGCTAAGACTGGTGCTAGGCACATTGCCTCTTTAAGATGTTCAAAGGCCTTAGTTGCTTCAGGAGTCCATGAAAATGCATCTTTCTTCAATAATATTGTTAGAGGTGCTGTTATTCTCCCATAATTCTTAACAAACTTGCGATAATACCCTGTTAACCCGATAAATCCTCGCAACTGCTTTATGGTTGTAGGGACTTTCCATTCCTTAATGGCTTTAATTTTTTTAGGGTCTACTTTAACACCCTCGTGAGATACAATATGACCCAGATATTCCACCTCTTGTACTCCAAAGAAACATTTGGATGTTTTTGCATATAATTATTTCTCCTGCAATAGTTTGAGCACCCTTTCAACATGTTGAACATGATCCTTCCAAGACCTATTGTATATTAGTATATCATCAAAAAATACTAGCACAAATTTTCTAAGGAAGGGTTTGAAAATGGAATTCATCAACCCTTGAAATGTAGAAGGTGCATTGGTAAGGCCAAAAGGCATGAACAAAAATTCATAACGACCCTCATGAGTTCGAAATGCTGTTTTTGGAATATCTTCAGTCTTCATTCTAATTTGATGATATCCTGAACGAAGATCCAACTTGGTAAAATAAATTGCTCCATGTAATTCATCCAATAATTCATCAATCACAGGAATGGGAAATTTGTCTTTAATGGTGAGCTTATTGGGCTCCCTATAATCCGGACACATTCGCCATGATCCATCCTTCTTGTGTACCAATACTACAGGAGCAGAGAAAGAACTTTGACTAGGTTGAATTATACCCGCCTCTAACATTTCTGCAATCATACGTTCAATTCCGATCTTTTGGACATAAGGATATCTATAAGGCTTGATGTTTGGAGGAACACTTCCTGGAATCAAATGAATAGCATGATAATTCTCACGAATAGGTGGGATTCCTTTTGGAGTTTCAAAAACCTTGGAATGATTGTCCAAGAAATTTTGGAGATCTGCAGAAATAGATGATTTTGATGTTGGAACTTCTAGTGAGAATAATTGTGCAATTATGCCTCGTTGTTCTTTCTTTAGAATATTTTTCATGACATTAGAGCTTATTATCTTCCCTGGCTTCCCTGCAATACCCTATAATTCGACTTCCTTTCCTTCTGAAAAAAATTTCAAGAAACGTTTTTGAAAATTAAAAGCTACCGTCCCCAAAGATTGTAACCATTTTACTCCTAGTACAACATCAGCACCTCCCATAGGAATGGAAAGCATTGGACTATTCAATACATATTCCCCCATGGTTAGCTTGATATTATGGCATTTTCTAGAGCATTTTATAGTTCCTTCATTTGCAACCATCACTTGACATTACGTGGTCTTGGGTATAGAGAGCTTGATTCAATTCCTTGGCTACCTTACAATGAATAAAAATATGGGTACTACCTGAATCAATCAACACTATTACCTTTTTCTTCTTGATATGTCCTTCTATCTTGAGAGTTTGAGGAGTGGTAATTCTTGCCAATGCATTACATGATATGATCGGACTCATTTCTTCCTCCTCTAGGGTTGGTTCGTGGTGTATACCCTCTTCTTTTGAAGATTATTGTTCATTTTCTTCTTCCTCTTCACAATCTATGTAAAATAATTTCTTCTGAGCACACTTATGACCTTTATTGTATTTTCTATCACAATTGTAGCAAAGCCCTTTTGCTCTTTTTTCTTCCAATTGTTGTGGTGTCAACCTTGTAGGTTGTGGAAATCTAGGAGTAGCAACAATTCCCTCTTTATAGAAGTGAGTGGTAGGCTTCCTTGTCACCATAATTTTACATTCAATTTTTCTTGCCAACCTAAATGCCTTCTCCAATGAATCAGGTTCCAAAACACGAACTTCATGTTGGATTTTATCCTTTAAAGTACCTAAGAAGAGATCAATCTTGTGTTCCTCTAGAATATCAGTTACCCTTATATTCAATTTTTGGAAGTCCTCAATGTGCTCCCCCATTAAACCATTTTTTTTGAGATTTATCAATTGGCTAAAGAAGGTGTTGCTCTTTTTATCCTCATAATGTGCTATCATTTCCTCCATAAAAATTGACCAAGTGACAATTTTTTTACAGGAGCAAAGCCATTGATACCATAAAAATGTATTTTGTTCTAAATGTAAAGTTGCAATGTGTAACTTTTGTGTGTTTTTCACATTATGGAGATCAAAATATTGCTTCATCTTTAGTATCCATGTTACAAGATCCTTTCCATCAAACTTCCTCATATCCATTTTTGGAATATGGTGGTTCTTCCTGCCAACATTAGATTTTATGAAATCATGATTAACATTTATTTTGTTCTCATCATGAGTTTCCTCTACAATCTTTTCACCATTAGGAAACATTTCTTATATCAACTTTGTCAAACCTCCCATGTCTGCTTTTAGATCATTCTTCATGTTTTCCATTTTAGATTACATGCCAAATTCCATGCCATCTATCCTAGATTCCATGCCATCCATCTTAGATTCCATGACATTCTTCAAACCATCCATCTTAGATTCCACGCCTTTCTTCAAACCATCCATATTAGTTTCCACGCCTTTCTTCAAAACTTCCATGTCATTTTTTTGTTGCTCTTTGCGAGAGAAAAATTTGTTGCACTTGCTCTTGTAATTTTGATATGTCATGTTGTCATTATTCATCTTCATGAGTCATAGTAGAGATTTATAAAGGCTTAATGGGTGTTGAATTCTTTTTAGGGGCCATTTTAGAATCCAATACTGATATATATTCTATAATATGCCCTTGGAATCAATTCAACTTTATTCTTCAAACAAGACTTATGCAATTTGGAAAAATAAAAATACACACATTTTACTTGCTTTTGAGGAACTCGATATTGAAATTGAATTATCTCTATAATTACAGATCCTCAATATCTGAAATTCAGCCCTGTAGTAGCCCTCTGAATCTTCTTTCAAATTCCATAGGTCTGATATGATTTGGATTCTTCAAGGGAAAGTTATGTCCAATCTCCCACAATGACCCAATTTTGGATTGGTTCAGTAGAGCGAACTTGTACGACTTGCCACATGTCACTGTTTCCTCCTTTGGCTCTAAAATTGATAGACCAAAAGCTACAGTCCGTGCACTTGCAGCCCCTTTTTACAACATTCCAATCCGATGCTCAGAGAGAGAGGTATGAAGATTTTCCTACGATCACCTCTTTGGGATGAAATTCAGAAGCCTCAAAAAGCCCTAACTTCCACAGATCATATCTCCGAAAATATTACGAAAAAATATTTGAAATATTTTGATGATGTTCCTCAAGATTGTGGCTTCGCACTATAAAAATTTCAGCTTCTGAGCCTTCGTAGAAAAAAAATTATTATGAAAATACCATGATGACCTGTTTAGGTTAAATTCAGGAGCCTGCAAAATGACCTAACTTACACAGATCATATCTCCAAAAATATTGCGAACCAAGCTCTGAAATGTTTTGAAAATTTTCCTTAGGATTGTTTCTTCGCACTCTAAAAATTTTAGATTCTGAACCTTCATAGAAAAAACGTTATAGCGAAAATTCCACGCTGACCTATTTGGAGCAGTGAAACCCTAGAATCTCAAACTTCTGATACCAAATGTTGTGAAACCAACTCCAGAAAGAGAAGAAAAGAGATATCAACGCCTTAGAAATAAGCCACTTAGAGGGGGAAACCTCAAATACATTACATGAATGAAAAATTCTTGGATGATTCAAATTACAAAACCTCATTTCTATATATAGGAGTCCATGGGGCCACAATGTAATCCTAGTGGAGCCATAATGTAATCCTAGCTGACCTAACAATAATAATTTAAGGGCACAATAATAACAGTATGGGGGTTACAAGGGTGCAATAATAACAATAAGGGGGTTACACTAACAACAATAAGGGACTATACTAGTAATATAGGGACCTAACAATGATCCTAGTGTAAGTTGTGATTTGGATAGGATTAATCCACTCCTTGCTAGGGTTCTTTTTTCGTCCGAACATGAAGTTGAGGTTGAAGAGATTTCTGAGCCTTCTGTCACTCCTTCTTCACCTCTTCCTCCTAATTTTTTGGGTGTTATATTATATTTTGGGACCCTGAATCATAGTCCAACAAGCCCTATTGTTTCTCCTCCTTTTCTTTCAATGACCACTGCTAGGAACACTGTTTCGACTCAGAATAATTCTAGTGTGCATACTCCTCTTTCAATAGAAAGAGGAGGTATAATTTCTATATCAACTATCACTCTTAGTACTGAAATATTTTTCTCTACCTCCATTCCATCTTCGAGTGGAGGCACCCAAGTTTTTTCTTCCCACACTGGTTAATTTTCATTTGGGATGCCTTCTATTGAAATTCCCTCAATTCCTTTCACCATTTCATCTGATGTCTCGACACCTATGTCTTCTATGGCTAGTGGTTAAGCCTATTTTCAGGGGTTTCCCTTTGGAAGTGGTCATATCCCTCATTCTAACCCTTCTTTAGGTTACTTTTCTTTCTCCGCACAAGGTTAAGGATTCAATCCTTTTCAAGGAGGTCACACAATCAATCATTTTCAAGGAGGTTAAGGTTTTAATCCTTTTCAAGGCTTGAACCCTGATTTTGGTGCTTTAGGAACTAGGAATCAGCTTATGTATGGTAAATAGGGGATCAGGCCCCTCTCCTTTATAGGAACCTCTCAGGTTTTTTCTCCCTTCGCAAATGCGTGGAACCATTACCAAGGGCTATCATCTCCTTTTAATAATTCTATTGGGGGGAACATTCCTGGGTATGGTAACCCTTCAGTAGGAGAAGGTCCAACTATGAATTTCTATGGACCACCAGGTTTTCCTTATGGTTCAGTGTCTTCTACAAACAATCCTTGGTAGCCTAGTGTCTCAGAAAATCCAGGTTATTCTTTTCAAAATGTTTGGAATCCCTCTCGTGGTGGGTGGAATTCTCAAGGTACTTCGTGCTTACCATTCCTGGAAACTCTAAATTTTCCAAATATTTTGAAGTTGACTAACTATCCAATTTGATATAGCTCGGCTTGGCCTCCGGTTCCTACCAAGATTCCATTGTACATTCCAAAATTCGAAGGGAAGACTCAAGAGGATCTGGTTGACCATGTAACAACTTTCCATTTGTGGTGCTCATCTAACTCCCTTATTGATGATTCAATTAGCTTGAGATTATTTCAATGCACCTTAACTGAAAATGCTGCCAAGTGGTACACAGAGCTTACTAGGAATGCCTTTGCTTCATTTGGTGAATTATCTACTATGTTCTTGAATCATTTTCAGTTGCACTTTTGGTATGATGCTGGAACAAAGTTATTGGCCAACTTACAATAAGATAAGGCAACTCACATTTCTGACCATATTCAGGAATGAAGAAGAAGGAAGTGGATAATTAAAGCCTATTTTCCTAATGAATCCCTTCTAGAATGGTTCTTAAAATATTTACAGCCAGAAATATCTAAGGATGTATCACTTTCTGTGTATTTACCAAAGAGCAGGCTTTCTTCATAGCCCATCAATTAGAACCTATATATTCTCAGTGTGGGATGCTTAATAAGATTTTTCTGTATGCTCCTCGATACAAGATATATTTAGCCAAACCAAAGCTAGGTTCCCATGCCGACGAGCTAGTTGGGTCAATCGATAATAATACACATAACCTCATAAATCAGTTGCAACAATTGTCTTTACAAACTACTTCTTCAATTCAAGCATCACCATCACTATCTATGCCTTCCCAACCATTAACTATTAATGTTGTCCAATCCTCTAAACCAAAATAAAACCAACAATATGATGGGAATAAGAAAAGACGTAATAAGAAAAAGGATGAGGATGGGAAGGATAATGCAAACAAACCTAGCAATAATGTTGGGGATGGTAAAAAATAGTCGAAAAAGAAAGTTAAGTTTCCTTGAAATTTTTGCACTGGAGACCATCTAACTCATCTTTGACCTAATATTCAAGATGCACAGTGCTTTTTGGCTCAAAAGGGTTATTCTAGCTCCAAGGATATCCTAACTAACCCTTTTCCCCAAGGGAAACAAATGCTTGCTGGTGCAAATGCAAATACCGGAGTTCCCACAAGGGGCAACTAGGAAGGGGAAATCCATTAAATGTTTAAATGATGAGTTCTCATGCTGAATTTGCATCAAGGTCATGTGATTATGTTTAAATGGAATCCTCTAAGGCTAATGCCACTCCTGGTATTTTAGAGCCACAACATATTGAGAGGCTCGCAGTTGAGCCTATACCTCGAATGTCAAAAGGCTCTTCTAAACGTTTGACGATTAAACTTGATGCCAAGGCAGCCCAAAACTACTCCATTGTAGAAGATTTGGCTCAAATTCTTTGTGTGATGTATGCATTAGAGGTAATATGGTCGTGCCTAACACGAAGGAGTGCACTACTCACCATGATCAGGGCGGTAGATCTAAAAACCTCTCTTATCATTACACTTGACATGTCAAATATTAAGAAGATACTTCCTCATCATATGGATTTTCAAATTAAATCTACATACCGAAAGATGAACATTTTTCAAATTGTAGTTGATGAAAGAGCTTCCACATGTGTCATGTCCATTTCATGTTGGAAAGCGATTGGATATCCTCAATCCATTCCTTCACCTACTCTCTTGACTACATTTGATGGTCATTATCATAGGCCACATGGCATTGTTCCAGCCTTTCCCATCTGTGTTGGGGGAAAGGTGGTCAATATCGAGGTAGAAATAGTCAATGATAATTTGGATTATAACCTTCTATTGGGATGAAATTGGATTTATGAAATGGATGCCCTTTTATCATCATTATTCCGCATCATATGCTTTCCCCATGAAGGGATAATCATTACTGTTGATCAAATGGATGATGTCCAAAATATTCCAATGCATCCTATGATTCGACTGTTACCTTGGTGAAGAATGCCACGAAACCCGTTGAGAATATAGGAGTCAGTATGTATTCCTCATTGATGGGTATGTTTGATCTTCTGTCTCCTATTGCTTAGATAAATTATATTTCATTATCCAAGACTTCTTTCGAAAGAGACATATTCGAACTCATTATTCTTCAGATCCTTGGCACTTACCCTCTTCTATGAAAACAATAGAAGAAGGGAAACTGGGTGGAATAGCATATCCTATGTCTGTAGCTGAAATTTCTTATCAATTTATTATTAACACTGCAGATTCTAATCTGATTCCTCTTTCGTCGGAGGATTTGGATGGAGATGTGGCTCCAGCTTGGACTCTTAACTCAACTTCTTCTTTGGACTACCTTGATAATGTTTTACCATCTAAGGAGGTAATCCTAGAAGCGATGACAGGTGTGTAAAGACCATGGGATGATTTTCATCATCAATAATACTTTCACCTAGACTTACGTGAAGTAGATTCAAGTTTGTCTAGCATTCTGTTAACTGGTAAACTTCACACAATTCTAAATCCTTTGGATCCAACACATATTTTTGTTGAATTTAATATGTCTATCATTTCAAAAATGATTTCGGTGAACATCTATAGGGATCCAAATATAATAGAGAATGTTTTCATTGGAGCCGAGTGTTCCCCTGAAAAAATTCAAATCTATATCGATCTTTTAAAATAATTTAGTGATGTGTTCGGTTGGTATTATGAGGAAATTTTGGGAATTGATCCATCAATTGGCCAGCATGAGATCAATAATTATGATAATGCTAAGCCTATACGGCAAAATATTCAGCCGGTAAATCGTAGGAAAGCACCAACTATCAAAGCCGGGGTTCAAAAGTTGCTTAAGGCAGGTTTTATATACCCCGTTCCTTTGACTGAGTGGGTTTCAAATCCAATTTCGGTTGATAAGAAATAAGGAATTATCCATGTGTGCATAGACTTTAGCGATATAAATAAGGCTTGTCGTAAATTTAATTTCCCTGCACCCTTTATCGATCATATTATCAATGAATGTGCAAGGAATGCGATTTTTTGCTTCATGGACAATTTCTCGGGTTATAACCAAATTAATATATGTCTTGAAGATCAACATAAAAAAACCTTTATCTACCCCTTGGGTACATTTGCATATAAAAATATGCCTTTAGGTCCTAAAAATGCTGGAGTCACTTTCCAACGGGCCATGTCTTATGCTTTCAATGATATCAAGCATATCATCTAAGCTTATTTGGATAACTTAGCTACTCGTTCTCGAAAGATAATTGATCATCCCCATCATCTTCGGTTGATTTTTGAAAGATATCGTCATTATAAAATCTGGTTGAATCCGAATAAGCACATTTTTCACGGTCACATCCGATCGATTATTGGGGTTAATAGTGTCTACTGAAGGGATTCATGTAGATCCTTTATATCCTTTCAAGTTTGAGGCAATACTTCAGTTGCCTCCCCCGTCTACCATTCGTCAACTTCAGAGTCTCCAAGGAAAAGGCAATTCCTTAAGTAGATTTATCTTCAATTATGCCGAGATTACGAAGGGATTTATGAGATTATTGAAAAAAGGAGTTCAATTTCTGTGGGATGACTTCGCTCAATGCTCATTTGATGCTTTGAAAAAAGAATTTACCTATGCTCCTTTATTGAGTCCACCTAATTATAACAGGGATTTCCTCTTATATCTCGCTGCGACAGAATTAATCATAGGTATGGTTCTGGTTCAGGAAGATGATGCTATCTACCAGCATGTTATTTATTATCTAAGCTGAGGCTTAATAGGTCCTGAATTACGACATTCTCCTATTCAGACATTATCTCTGACAACTATTCATGTTGTCCAACAGCTTAGAAATTAGATTCTACTTCAAAAAAAAAAAAATTGGCAGCTGTCAATCCATTTTAGTTTGTTCTCAGTAGGCGAGTGATTTGGGGAAAATATAATAGATGGATTATTATTCTACAAGAATGTGATCTTGAGTTCTTGTCTGCTAAGTCCAAGGAATATTTAATATTAGCAGAATTAATCTCGGAGTTTCCTTGTGAAGAAGAAATAGTTTAAGAGGAATCATTCCCAGATGAACATATTTTCCTTATTTCTTCAAGATCCTTGTTATGGGGATATTATTAGATATATTAAGACTTCAAAGTTTCCCCTCACTTTTTCGAAGGATGAGCAAATAAAATTGCGTCACTTGGCTAAAATTTATGTTATCATTGGTGACACTTTATATCATCGAGGGGTTGATTCAATCCTTAGACATTTCTTAACCCTAGAATAATTTGAGTTAGTGTTGAATGATTTCCACAGTGGAAATTGTGGTGGTCATTTATGAGGGCTTGCTACAACCCAAAAAATTCTACGTGATGGATATTTTTGGCCTTCGATCTTCAAATATTGTGTTAAAGCGGTCAAGAAATGTCATCCTTGTCAATTATATACTTGGAAGATGCACGCTCATCCAAATCTTATCTTTCCTGTGATTACCTTCGGTCTCTTCACAAATTGGGGAATCGATTTTACAACTTGTAACCCGCCTTTGGCAAAGGGTCATAAGTATATCATTGTAGCAGTGGGTTGAGGCTATGCCTACCTTTGCGAATGATGGTGAAACAAAAACCCTATTTATTTTCAACCAAATCATTTCTAATTTTGGTATTCCTAAAGAGATTCTCACTGACCATGGTAGTCAGTTTCAGAACATCATGATGGTTGAGTTTGCTCTCAAGTTAGGTTTCAACAAGGAGCATTCATCTCCTTATTATCCTCATGCCAATGGGTAAGTAGAAGCCATGAATAAATAATTGAAGGTTATCATGAAAAGGACAATTAATAAATCTCGATCCAATTGGCACATTATCTTTTATCTCGTGCTTTTGGCATACCAAATGTCAGTTAAGACTACAACTAGTTTCACTCCTTTTCAACTAGTTTACAGGTTGGAATCAATATTCCTCGTGGAATGTGAAATTCCTTCTCTTAAGATAGATGTTTAACTTCTTCCAGACATTACCAGTCTTGAAAAACTCCTCATTTATTTATAACATCTTGATGAGCAACATCGAGACCGAGCCATGATTAGCGAAGCTCATAAGAAGAGGGTGAAGGTTAAGTATGATAAAAATGTACCCCCTAGGGTTTTCTTTGAAGGAGACCTTGTCTTGGTCTATGATCAAGACAAGGATGCCTTAGGGGCAGGTAATTTTAATTCCATGTGGTATGATCATGTCATTTTTAAAAGAGTCTTGAAAAAGGGTGCTTATGAATTGGTTGATTTTAATGGAAACAAGCTGGCGGAGCCCAGAAATGGGCTCTATGTTAAAAAGTATTATGTCTAGGCTTGTGCCTAGCATTTACTTTGGTTTTTTACACATTGTATATTGTTGTGCATATATGTCTATAGGTTTCATTGTGACGTCGATGTTTTTTATTTGCCTTGGCAAGTATCTATGGATGATATGATCTATTTAGGATTTTTCGATGGTGCTAGTCGACATACCCAGAATTTGTCTTCCACAGCTTGGGTAATTTACTATCCATCCAGTCAGTTGTTAGTCACAAGGGGCATATGTATCAGTCCTTCTTTGAATAATGTTTCTAAAAATAATGTTGTTGTTAACCTACTATCTGAAGCAATATCTCTTGGTGTTGGTTTGTTAGTAGTATAATTGGATTCACAACTGGTGGTATCTCAATTAAATAACATTTATCGTGTCATGGATCCTTATTTATATCGCCAATTTTTTAGAGTGTGGTTATTACAGAGATCATTTTAATTTAATTTTATTACATTTATTCATATTCCACGATCAGAAAACCCATTTGTTGATTCAATAGCTAATCAAGAATTAGATTGGCATATAATTCATTCATCACATTAAAAATAAAAAATAAAAAATCATCATTTGTATATATGAGTGTCGCATCATAAAATTGTATGTATATAGATAGGAGTCATACGTTCAAAATTTTATACAAAATTGGGACAAAACTTTCCTACAAAATTAGGGCTTAAGCTCGATCATGTCTATCATAAAAAATATCAAGTCATCCTTAATCTATGTCTGAGGGCCTTTCCCTGGATGTGCATCCTGGAAAAATACTACGATATCTGCCCCACATCAGAAAATTCACACCCACTCCCATGGTACACCAACCATGTGCCTTTGCATAGCCTCTGGTAGATCCTCCACTACCACTATAGGCACTTGGCGAGTTAAACCCTCCAAGTTCCTTTGTACATCATGAAGGACTCTCTCAGTATCAGCAACAAAATTTTTCGTGTCTATTCTGCGACGCCTATGCCTAGGTAGAACCTGAGCTCTTACTAGTCCCACATCTCTGTCATGATCATCAATTTTGTAAGAATTTTTTCCTATAAAAAATAATTTCATTTCATATTTTTTAAAATCCAAAAAAATCAAATGATATCAAAATCTCAAAAACAATTTTACCAATGGCTCCCCATGCAGCACCGGGTGGAAGCGATAGATTTGGATCCACTCTGAAGTCCATGAATGCGTAGGTGTAGTCCTCAATGAAGATGATTTTCTCTCCACACCAAAGGAAAAAATCTTCATCAAAGGTAGTCCTAGGGACCTCTCCACCCATTAGTATTTTCATCAAGTCAGCCCACTTTGCTATGCGTGGATCTCTTGGGTTGCTGATAGTAGAAATCACCTTGGGTCAAAGACCTGGTAATCTCTCAAAAAATAAAGTAAATTATTGTACCATATCCAATTTTTTTGGTTTTGTTCTTCTGAATAGAAGTTAATTGATTTTTTGGATTGGTAAGTAGAGTTGTGCACCAGTCATACAATGTGCTTAGAAAATATGTCACCAAATTCATTATAGCACATGATGCTTGATGCAAATATTTTGATCTAGATACCCTGACAATTGTGAAAATAATAATTCTCATATGTAGTCCCTCTACATCTCTGATTGGCATATATGTCCCTACCTTTAGGGTATCTTCTGAATAGTAAAGACAAATATATTCATCCACATTGAGACCTCCTGGGGCATTCCCTTGCAAATTAACTAGCTCTCCTCTTTGTGAAAGTCCAGTGATGAAACATATATCCTCTACCTCGATCTGAAGGGGAATCTAATCAATCATAAAAGCATCCTCTTCTAGATCTCAGTAATTTATAAGAATTTATAGAAACCTTGTATTTGTTTTCATGTTCGGCATTTTGAATAATTTGGGAATTTTGCTTCTGTGATCCATAAAATGTGTAAGAAATTATTTCAGTGAAAATCACATGTAGGGAATTTTTGCCGACGCGTTTCGAACCAGCTAGTGTGGCTCATCATCAGGACAAGATGAGAACTCTGACTGACCTCAGACATTGTAGATCTCGGTCCTCTGCCTTAGCAGAGCATGCCGATAAAACTAATCATCACATCTGTATTGAGGATGTTGAGGTTATTGCAAATATTGACCATTTCCACCACCGCAAATTGAGGGAAGCCTTGGAGATCGAAAAGAGACCTCTCAACCTTAATAGGGACGATGGGTGCAGTAGATGTTGGATTCCCGCACTTCACTCTTTGTTGCCTTCTATATATATATATATATATATATATATATATATATATATATATATTTATTTTTATTTTTATATTTATTTATTTATTTATTTTTTTCGCTTCGCTTCCTTATTCCTGTATGAATTTATTTAGCTATAAAATTAAGTTATTTAATATTTTTATATTTCTTTTTACTATTTTATTTGTTTATTACTTATTCTATTTAATTTGTTTATTAAAATTGATTTTTCTTTTAGAGTTTTAATTTTTGTCTTTATTTTATTTTTATTTTTATTTTTATTTTATATATTTATTTTTTAATTTTATTTTTCATTTATTTATCTATTTATTTATTTTTATTTTTATTTTTATTTTATTTTATTTATTTATTTATTTAGTTATTTTTATTTATTAAATAAAAAAATAAAAATAAAAATAATTGATGGGATTATTTATTTAGTTAAGTGATGGGATAGGTTGTTTTTCAGGACAATTGAAGACTTTGAGACATTTTTTACCACTTCGATTCCATGACCACTGACCTGTCATGGAAGGTATCATTTTCAACGCTAGCATATAGGTTAGGAAAAATTACTTTTCCGTTGCATTCTGCATTCTAGCCTCCATACTGCGATATTTTTCCATAGGGTCAATCCCATCATGTTATGATTCTTAAAATAAATTTTCACTCGTCGACTTAAAAATCATGACATAATGATAGATCCATCATTTACATGGGCTTCCTAGTTAGATCCTCGCTAGCATATGTTTCCCATGCTGCAAAAATTTTGTAGGCTTGGGAGTTCTCTTTAGTCCTATCATGACCTTTGCGATGAAGCTTCATTCTCCTTCTTCTTCGCTATCTTTCTAGATTTATACCCTATAGGCTCCCTCTTGTTGAGTTGTTCTGCTTCATTGCATGTTGACTATTTTTATCCTTTGGCCTTAAGACGACTTCACTTGGACTCATGTATAAGCCAGTTTTTGACCATGTCTTTCTGCAAAATCAACCTTTCAATCACTTAGCACCTGCAACTTGAGACCCTTTTCCCATGGAGAGAATATTCCCTTGAGTTTCATTTACCAATTTCGACACCTTTCATTGATCATAGGAATGTTCCAATCCCAGGAACTAGGGCATCTGTACCCCGACGCTCATTCATTCCACTGTAATATATGCATTCTTTTATTCCTTTTTAGGCTTTTTATATGAAAACGACATAAAAATTACATATTTCAAAAAATATTGGGAATGAGAAATTACTTCCATAATTGATGGAAGATAGATTCATTTGTTTCTCCCTTGAACAAATCACTAAAAATAAAAGTATTTTATCCATTGGGATGGGCCTTAGTTTGAATTAGGAGAGCCATAACCCTGTTATTGAGTTAGTAATCCCCCAGTTGGTTATCTCTTCCAATCATATGGAGGGCTTTTTTATGCCTCCTGAATGACAAACTTATACAAATTTATCATATACTGCCATATAGTCACATTTGAGTCATGTTTTTGTTTAAGGGAAGTAAATTCATTTTTTCAGTTGGCCATGCCTGGTCAGTCAGAGTTATGTTGTATCACATAAGCTATTTGGTCCTTTGTTCATGCTAGTTGTTGAGTCCCAAATTTGCATCTTTTCCATACATTTTTCCATACCTTTTTCACTCTCCTAAACCTCCCAAATTGTCAATATCATGTGCAAAAGAGCATTTAACATGGTTTTTAATTATATTTTTGTGTTTGCTATTTGATCTAGATTTTGTTCATTCGGTGCGGATCCTTGCCACTTTCACTTGTTGCTACAACTTTACGGCTATTTTGTGAAACTCTATCTCTGAGGTGTCACCACAAAGGAAAGCGACCATGGAGCGGGCTAAAGGAATGGCCGTGGACCTCGGTTCGTGTCCTATTGGTTCAAGCAAACTCTTCCAAGAGCCGCGGTCAAAGCGTCCACATGAAGTCAACCTTGGAGTTTCATGTAAATGGGACTACATTTAGGCTGGCACATAAGAATTTATCTGGCCATTTCTAAGCCTGCGGAGGTTAAATCGACATCTGTGCAGAGCTCTGGAGTCGAATTCAAGCATCCACCTTCCGTGGATTCACTTTCCAACACGGCCATGCTCCTATATCCGTGGACGTAGTGGTCTACGTGCTCTCTGCCAGCATGAACTTTAGGAGACAGTTACAGTTTGTTGTTATATATATAGTGCATTTTCATACGCACAAGAAGTTAGTTGTTAGTTGATGTTCGTGAATAGAGCCTCTGTTATCTTTTAGTCTGCTCTGTAGTGATTACGCTGCACTTGTGCCGTAACATTACCATTCTGTAATGACTGCTTTTTAATATGAGAAAACTCTGTTTTTCAACTTAATTCGTATTTGAGGACCGTTGCCAAGGCTGTGTAGAGGGCCCCTGCTCAGCTAAGGTTTTGTGTATTAGTGTATATTTCTCATTTTGTTTCTTTAGAAATCATTGTATCATAATCCATTCATATGTTCATACTTTGCAGTTGTTTCATTTCTATTTATACACTTCCATAATTTCCATTTCATTTCTGTCTTTCATGCTTTATGATTGTTAATCACTGATCAGTGTTTATGTTTTTCAGGTTTTAGATAGGCAGCCCGGGCATTTTCATAGCTTTTTGACTAATGACATGGAACTAACATTGTTCTGCTGCTAGTTTGCTTTTCATAGCTTTTGTTTAATTTCAGTATTGCTTTGTACATTTCAGTTTTTCTTATCTGCTTCAGTAGTTAAATTTAGATATATTAAGCTGCTCATAGCATCTTCAGTTGCCTCCGAAAGCCACAGCTGGACTGATGGTGAGGGATTGTATTATGAAATGTGTAGTTTAGTATTAGTTTCTTTTCCGCAAATTTAGATATATTAAATCATGCATGACATCTTCAGTTGCCTCCGAAAGCCACAGCTGGACTGATGGTGAGGGATTGAATCATGAGTGTATGGTTTAGTATTAGTTTACTTTCTGCAAATTAAATATCGGTTACTCAAGTTGTTTATGATTACTTCCGAAAATCATAGCTGGACTAATGATGAAGGGTCAGAAGATAAATTGATGTAATCTGATTTAGATTTATTTTGTTGCAATTTTAAATTTCCTTAAGCATAGTTTCTTTTGTGTTTAGTCGGCAGCAAGAATAGTTTGGTTTTCATGCTCACTAGTTTACTATTTTGATTTATTAGATTAGCAGTACCTTTTCATTTCAGGTAAATCATTATAGGGGATATCACTTCCTTGAACAAACATAACCAAACTTGTTTCCATCTTAGAATTTCCATTTCACCTTAGAAAACCAAAAACGACAAAAAGTTAAGAAATAGGTTATCTTGCACATATAGTGCGCCGCACTTCATCAGCTTACGATTCCCGGATTGACAAATTAAATGCAGCAATTTAGGACACACTAAATTGACCAAACATCATGTCTACTTGTCTTGAGAAATTCCCTTCCCATGCTCCTTCCCATCTGCTTCAAATGCCCATCTTGACACATGAAGTGTTTGCGGAAGGTAACATGGAAAACATTACGCAAGTGGTGCCTATTGACATCTCCTTTAAACCGAGGGTTGTCGAGAACATCGAGATTGGGGTGCCCTATTCCCCTGACGAGATAAAGGTATATACTAGTCTCTTACGACAGTTTCGCGACATTTTTTCTTAGTCCTACGAAGAAATTCCTGGCATCGATCCGAGTATAGTTGTGCACGAGGTCCCTACTTATCCTGACATGAAGCCTGTTCACCAAAATCTTCATCATGTGCACCCTAGAAATGTAGCTGCCATCAAGGGATAAGTTAAAAAACTTCTCAAATTTGGCTTCATTTATCCGATCCCCTTGACAGAATGGGTTTCTAACATTGTTCCTGTGGATAAAAAGCAGGGTACTATTCGTGTCTGTGTGGATTACCAAGACATCAACCACGTTTTCCCTAAGGATAACTATCCCACTCTTTTCATCGACCTGATCATTAGTGAATGTGTTGGGAGTGAGATCTTTTCCCTTATGGATAGGTTTTCTAGTTGCAACCAGATCAACGTTCTTCTGGCTGATCAACAAAAGACCGCCTTTATTTGTCCATGGGGCACCTTCGCATACAAGAAGCTGACTTTTGGCCTTAAGAATGTTGGTGCCACTTTGCAATGAGAAATGTCGTATGCTTTCCATGATATTAAGCATGTTGTTCTACCTTACCTTGATGACCTTCTGACTCATTCTGCTAAGCGTAACGACCACCCAGATCACCTTTGTCAAATATTTCTTTGCTGTAGATGCTACAACATTCAGCTCAATCCACATAAATGTGTCTTCTGCGTCGATTCCAGTAGACTCCTTGGGTTTATCATTTCTAAAGATGGAATTCGTTTCGACCCTCTTAAGGTCAAAGCTATTGTTAATCTCCCCTCCCCTTCCTCTTTACATCAGTTGCAGAGTTTGCAAGGGAAAGATAATTCCGTGCGCCATTTGATATTGAACTATGCTGAAGTAGCCAAAGGATTCACACAATTTCTTAAGCAAGGCATCCCATTCATCTGGGATGAGATGGCCCAAAAATATTTCGATGCACTGAAGACATTCCTTATCAATGCTCCTCTTTTACATCCACCCAATTATCATCGTGACTATTCCCTAAACATGGTTGCCACATTTAGCACTATTGCCATGATTTTGGTACAAGACAACGATGATGGTGACAAGCACGTAATTTATTATTTGTGCCAGAATCTTCTCGATACTGAAACACGTTACGCTCATGTCGAGAAATTGGCGTTGGCTGCTATTCAAGCCATCCAACATTTTTGCCATTATATTTTACTTCACACAGTAACCTTGATTTTTTATTGCAACCACATGACCTATATATTGAATCAACAATTTCTGGGGGGAAAATACTCAAATTGGATAGTTATCCTCCAAGGGTTCGATTTGGCATTCACTACCGCCAAATCCAAGAAATCATTGGTTTTTGCCGATTTGATCTGCTCTTTACCTTCTTCCTCTACTCCCTCTAGTTTTTAGGAATGCATTCTAGAAGACACTCTTTTTATGATTAGCACCCTCGATCCATGGTACGGTGATATCATCATTTATCTCTATAATTCCACCTTTTGGTCTAAGTTGACGAAGGATTCTTGTCGACGTATCCATCATCATTCGCAACATTATCACATAGTCAGAGATACTCTATACCACATTGGAGATTATTCTATTCTCCACCGGTGTTTAACCCTCAAGGAAGCTGAAAAAGTCCTCAATGAATGCCATTCTGGCGCATGTGGAATTTACATGTCTGGGTATGCTACTGCATAAAAAATGCTTCGTGTTGGATATTTATGGCCTACCATTTTCAAAGACTGTATTGTCGTTGTTCGTAAATGTCATGATTATTATATTTACAAGTGCAAGATACGTAAGACACCCACTCACCTCCATCCCATCATTATCGTTGGTCCCTTTGCAAAGAGGGGCATCAATTTTATGACGTGTAACCCTCACTCGGCTAGGGGGAATGCTTATATTAGTGTAGCTGTGGACTACTTCAGTAAATGGGCCAAAGTAATGCCTACACTCACAACTAACTGTAAGACAGCTGCACAATTTCTTTTCAATCATGTGATTACCAGGTTTGGTGTCCCTCAAGCTATTGTCACCAATCATGGCTCTCATTTTCACCATTATATGATGGCTGAGTTGACTTATAAGTTGGGTCTGCGTCACGACATCTCAACGTCATACTACCCTCAGGCCAATGGCTAGGTTGAAGCCATGAACAAGGTTCTAGTCACTATGCTTCAGCGTATGATTGGGATGCACAAGTCCAACTAGCATCTCATGTTGGTTTCAACTATCTAGGCTTACCGAACCTTGGTGAAGGATGCAATCGGATTCACTCCATTCCAGCTTGTCTATGGTCTAGAAGCTACCCTTCCAACTGAATGTGAAATCCCTTCTCTCAAGATAGTTGTTGAATTACTTCCTAATACCTCGCTGGAGGAAGAATGTCTTTTATATTTGGAGAGGTTATATTAAACTCGTCGCTTTTCTACTCTAGTTATAGAAGCATAGAAAAAGTGGGTCAAAGCTCACTTTAACTAGATAGTTTCCCCTCGTACCTTGGAGAAGGAGACCTAGTCCTCTTGTATGACCAAGCTCATGATAAGCTGGGGGGCAGGAAAATTCGAACCCATGTGGCATGGGCCCTATATCGTTAAGCGCATTTTTCAGAATGGGGTGTTGAGATTCAACAAGATGACGAGCTTAGTGAAAATCAATCACCTTCACTAAGTGGGCCCTGTTACACCATTTTTTTGGTCATCTAACCTATTATCATTAGATGAACCCAAGTACACCATGTAAGACCGATTTTACCCTAAGTAAAATTGCTTTCACCATGTGAAATAACATTTATCTATATTTCCTAGTCATATTTAACCCAAAACAAGGAAATTAATTAAAAACTACGTTTATTTGATTATTTCCTAGGAATAAGTTATTTAAATCATTATTAAAATAATATTCCTAGTTAAATTTGACTAAATCATTTTTAAATAATTAAATAAACCATTATTTATTTAATTATATTCCCATCATTTCCCTAAAATAATAAATAAATCATTTATTTATTTGTTATTTATAAATAAAGGAACTGACCCAAGTCAAAAATCCTTTTCCCTCCAGCAAATATAATAAAATATTCCTAAAGGGTGATTCTAGAATTCGATTAATAATATTTTATTCATGCACTGAGTTCTAGAACACCCCAATATTTTGTTATAAATAGAAGGGTTTTCCCCATTTATTAGTGACCTACATTGCATTAGATCACTCTGGATCTATACTTGGTCACATTCTCCATTTTTGCCTTGCGAGCTCCCTTTGAGTTCTATGTTTGTCTAGGTTTTCCACACCAACAAGAGAGAGATTCTAGATCTGAAATGATGAGGACCTCCAAGAACCCATCCCATTGAGGAGAGCTGGAAAACACCTTTCTTGTTTTCCTCTCAGGTGCCCCTTTTCAATATAATATAAAAATTATTTCAAATACATTGTTCTTGTCTTGTCTATTGGATGCATGGAGCCACATTTTACTTTATCTTCTTAATATATTTTATGCTTAGATCTAGATTTGTGCAGCATTATTTAGATCACCTAATTGCATATTTGAAGATATTTGGTAGCCATAATCGATGTTAGGACTATTTTTTATGCGTAGCTAAAGTGATCTTTTACGATGAAAGATTCATACTAACAATTGGTGACTCCACACAGGTTTTCTTTTGCGACCACTGTCATTTTCTATATTCCTGCATATCCATCTATTTCATACCCTAAGGTTTCTCTTCAGTTTTCTATTTTTCCTATTTTTATGGTGCCTTTCACCTCTAAAACCCTCAAACATTAAAATTTTTAACTTCCGTGTGTTTCTGGCCCTATTGCGCAGGTGACAGACATTAGCCGCAGCTAAGACGAAATTTTTTTTCCTGAAATCTGCCGCCGAGAGTGTTGGAAGTGCAGGTCACACTTTTTGGCCCAAAAACTGCATCCTGGAGCTTCAGGTCATGGAAAACAGCCCAAAAATTGTGACCTGGACTTTTTTCTGCAATTTTTCTGAAATTTTTCTAGGTTTTGTCTGAACCTCTCTCAGGGTTTTCTGACCTCCGTCTTCGCCTGTTTAGACCTATTCTTGCTCTTTTTTACTCAACTAAGTGGGAATCTAGCCCCCTAGGGCTTCAGTACCCTCCACCATTTGTGGAAGAGTTTTAGCTGCTGTAAGTGTCTAAATTTTCAGAGTTACAGCCATATCTGATACCTCATTTTCAGATCCCTACAGATCAACTCTTTTCCCTTTCAAAACACCTCATATAGTTTTGTTTGGGTTTATCTCTAGGGTCACCTCTTTGACCCTCCTACCTTTAGCTGATCCCCTCTTGGGTAACAACAACCTTGCCTCTGCCTATTTGCTATTTTCTGCACCTCTTTTCAGCATATTTCTCCTTTAGATCCCTGTCCCTCCTGACCTTAGATCTATTGGCCTCTTTTAGCATGCTTTGATTAGATTTTTTCCCTCTTATAGACTAGTTTTGAGAGACCCACCTTCTTGGGTTAGATTGATGCATTATTAGCTGTTAATTTTCTATTCTTTCAGTCTTATTTACTGCAGATTTATTTTCAGTTACGCACCAGGCTTTTTCTTTTACTCTCAAAACATCTGGGTTTAAACAATTAAAATTAATGCATGCCACACACTGACCCTAAGCGAAGAAGAGCCTGGTTAACACCGCCTGGCAAAGCCTTTAAAATCACTTGACACTGCACCTCTCTACCCTTGTTTCGACATTGACCTCACTTGATTTTTCACTTCCTGCCCTTGTCGGTTTTTCTTCTTCCGTCATCATTACGCCCCCAAGGCGTTTGTCCTGGAGACTTCTTGGCCTTCACCCTCAGTTTCCGGTTAGTTGACTTCCTCCTTCCTATTTTCATCGAGTAAATCCTCCCCCGAGTCCGCACTCTGCCTCTTCTTCTGATTGTTCAGGCTCTCCCCCTCCTTCTGGTTCTCCTCTTCTTACCTTCACCATGTCTAGTTCTGGACCTAACACTAGCGGAAACCTCGCCCCTAATGCTGGAACTGTTACTAGCGGAACTGCCACAGGAACTACCTCGACTGCTCCCTTACTCCCCTTCATGGCAGGCCTCAGTCTCCCCGATTTCAATCAGTTGATCAATGATTCTATCCACCACAATGTTGGTTGGCCTACTATGCCAACCAAGCTCCCTTCCGACATTCCCAAGTTCGAAGGCCTTGCTGGCAAGGATCCCTCCAACCATATCCGATCTTTCCACATGTGGTGTTCATCCCATTCCATTACTGATGATTCCATCCATCTTAGATTGTTCCAATGCACGCTTACCGGTGAAGCTTCTAAGTGGTATGTTAATCAGTCCACTTCCTCTCATACCACCTTTTCGACTCTTGCCCGGGCTTTTTTATCTTACTTCCAGCTTCCCCTTCGTTATGACACTAGTATTGAACTTTTTACTTCTTTCCGTCAATCATCTACGACCCGCCTATCCGATCATGTCCAGGAATGGCGAAGAAGAAAGAGCCTATGTCAATCCCCTACCTTCGAAGACCGTGTCTACATGGACTGGTTCCTGAGATCTCTCTTGCCACCTATCAGGAAAGATGTCACATCGCAATTTCCTCAAATCGAAGAAGCTTCCCTCCAAATGGCGTTAAAATATGACCTGATCTACAGCTCAGAAAGGTTATGTTTATACTGTTCTACCTGATCTCCCCAGACCTGGTAATGCCCATGCATCGGGGGCACCTCATGCTGCCAACAGTATCGTTGGAGCTATCTCTCATCCATTCGCTCAACCTCCCATGAGCTATGGTTTTCCTAGGGGAGGGGGCACCACTTATTGCACTTCTCCCCCTCCCAGTAGCACGCATCTAGGATCCGGCATGCCTCATATTTCTGCCCAACCCCCTGTTACCCAACCTCATTATCATCCATATCCCTAGCCTAGTGTTCCAACTCCTCCAGCATTAGCACCCCCGCCTCCCTTGTCTTCTCAACCCCCACAAAAACAGCCACCACCCCCTCAGGGACAGGTGTATGCACAGCCTAGTGCGACCAATCCTTTCCCACAACAACACTTCGTGGCTACCCAACCACCTCACGGACCGATAACTACTCAACCTCCTCCATCTGGTACCTCTGATTACCAGATCCTCATGATGAACTCTGACCAACCCATAACTGTCGACCTTAACCTTCACACTCAGTCCCTTCCACACCCTCAGCCTCCTGCTCCCTCTGTCCAGAAGTCACCTTCTTTAGGTTCTACAGAGCCTCTTTCAACAACTAATGATCCCTTGCATATCCCTCCGCCCAATGTCGAGGCTCATACCAATATTCCTAAGGGACCATTACGCCGAAATGCTGCTTCTAACCGAGCTGCTTATTCGTTTAGCATAGTAGATGAGCTGGCCCAATCTCCTGTTGTCATTTCAACGCTGGAACTCCTCCAGTTGTGCCCCTCCCAAAGAAAATCTCTACTATCTGCCCTAGGTGCTGTAGATCCAGCAGATGACCAATTGATTGTTTTCAATGCCCATCAGTCAAAGTCTCCTCCTCTTCCTGCTTCTGTAGCTTTCCAAATCTCAGTCAACATCTGGAATGCTAACATTTCCTGGTGCATCATTGATGAGGGGGCATCCACCTGTGTAATGTCCGCTTCGGTTTGGAAACAACTCGAATCTCCTGAGCTGGTCCCTTCCACAATCACCCTTCATGCATGGGATGGCCATGTCTCCCAGCCCATTGGCCTCTTCCGTAACTGTCCTATTACCCTTGCGAACAAGGTTGTTTGTGTCGACGTTGAAGTTATCGATGCCCCTCTTGACTATAACATTATTTTAGGGCGTAATTACACCTATGCCATGTCTGCTGTCCCATCCGCAGTCCACCGGAAGATGTTTTTCCCGCATAATGGAAAGATTGTCACCATCAACCAGTTGACGTATCATGAACCAAAATCTCAGACTTCCCCTGAGTCCACAATCTCTACTGTCACCAATAAGAAAACCGTTGATTCTTTGACCAGTGTTTCCCCTGGCGTCTACAAAGACTCCTCCTTGCTTGGAACCTTCCTTGGTCTTCCTCCTCCTCCTATCTCTGATCCCAGCTTAGTGAATGTTTGCATGATGCAATCGTCTCGGGCTGACCTTAAACAGCCTACTTTGGCTAGTCAGCAACCTCAACCTCGCCTGCAGCAACCTACTCCTAGCCCTTCGCCTTAGCTGCCCGAACCTCTTCCGCCTGGACCTCCGCATCCAGCTAGTACTCATGAGCCTCTTTACCCTCCTAGCCTTAGCCATTTAGGAGCCATCCCACTTGGCCACTACCCCTTTGGTCAGATACCATTCCTAGCTCCCCCACTAGGAGTGTACACAGTACCTGTCATGGCCACCCTCTCTCCTCCTAACCTGACACTTGGGATTCCCGTCTGGTACCTTGATCCTCTAGCTGCAACCCTGCCTGGTCCACCAAAACCTTCTATTTCTTTGACCCCAGTTCAACCGGTCCCCATCACTTCCCTCGCTGCAACAGTGCCTCAGTCACCTCAACAGGAACCACCTCCTATTGCGACCGCTTCAGGTAAGAAGGGAAAAGATCACAAGGGGGCATCAAAGGACAAGGCTGCCCTGACAAACCCTACCCCCCCTCAGCCTTCAAAGCATACCATCCAGTGTGCTTTGTGTGATATTGTCGGTCACGCCACCCATACCTGTCCTGAATTGCCTCATCTCAAGCCCATGGTTAATGTCGCGTTCCCTAAGTCCATGGTCCCAAAAACCTCTGTTCCTCCCGAGACCACGGCCAAGAACCCCAAGACTATTCAAACCAACCACCCCTGTGCTTTGTGTGATCTCCATGGCCATTACACCCACCTTTGTCCCCACCTCGAGGAGTTTCGCACCTCTCTAGCTGCAGTCCGCCAATTCGAGGCCAAGCGCACCGAGTCCACCTCTCCCCTATTTGTATGTTTTGCTTCAATAGAACTAGAGGACACGAATGCTCCCATTGACATTCCCCCTCCTGATGTCGAGATGACAAAGCCTTCATCCACCATTTTCTACCTATCATCATCCATGAGATCCTCGGGGAACATTCCCTCTGAATCCTCCCCTGTTGTTTCGCTTGACCTTCCTTCAGCGATCACCCTGGACTCACAATCGGTAGATCCTTTATCTTCTCACTCTTCTGTCACCCCTTGTAATGATGCGCATGTGAACCTCTCTCCTCATAATGATGAGTCAGGTAGTTTCGCCGCGTCAGGTGGTCTTTCTTCCACCAGTCTCCCCATCTCCTATCACGATGATGACAATATGGAAGGAATCATCTCCCCTGACTTTCTCTATCCCCCCTTACATCAGAACCATGCATTCAAACCACATACCCCTTGTGGCCATTACATTGCAACCCAGTGTTTGGGTAAGGGGGCACCCATATTTGAGAGCCCAGGAGAAGTAATTCTCCACAACTCTCCTAGTGTATCTAGTCCCGTCGACTCTAGTACCATTATCATTCCACATTTAGACGAACCTCTAGAGTCCCATACCACTTCAAATCACTCTCGGGATGATACCCCTTATTGTTCCCTCATTTTACATCAACAACCCAGTCTCTTAGACATTTTTTTTGACCAACCTATAGGTTTTCTAGGAGAGCATCAGTTCATTATCTCCAAATCCTCTCTTTGGGATAGTGACACCAAGTATGCCAACCCAAAAACTTAAAGTCCATTTGATTCATATATGCAGTACTAGAAAGAGATTGGTAATCCTCCATTCCCTTTCTCAAACTGCATAACCATAATGAAAACAAATAGGCACACCATATCATTAAAATCTGTTTAGATTCCCCTTTTTTTTAAATACATTTTTGCATGACCACAACATGCTTGGGGGCACCTATGCCCCTCAACCATAACCCTCCTCAAAATCGAATTTCCTCACTTACAACACTTGTACTGAGGGCATCACTTTGCCTCCATACTTGTCCATGTTCGTGTCGATTTTCATCATGAGATACCATCTTGTACTCATGTTTTCATGGTCCCTCTTGACCATCTTCATTTCATTATCACTGTATTATATGTCCGTCTCACATCGCTTCTACTATTTTCTCTCTATTTTGCCGGGGGTTCCCTTATTGCCTCACCTATGGCTGCTAATCTACCACAACATCGCCTCATTTACCTGCATGTGTCTAGGGGGCAGTGTACTTTGGTTCCAGCTCTTCTCAGCATGATCGTGATCTATACACTTGATGGTCCAGTGATGCAGCAACAGCTATTGGTGATTCTCGAGCGTGTGTGAGATGTCTCAACCCTCATGAGGGGGTGGCCCTGCAGGTATCCCCCCACATGCCCGGATGACTTTGTCATTCCGCCCTTGATGCAGCTCCTCCCATTTGATGATATCGGCCTCAACCACTTGCAGCGCCTCTTTGATTTGCATGTATCAGTCAGATTTTGCGAGCCCTTCCCCATGTGTAGGGGGCATTTGGGTGTCTTTGTATCTCATGTACTAAAATATTCTTGTATAAGTCCTGACGGTTATTCCAGGCATCACATGTATGTGGGATTCATCATTTTAATTCTCTGGCTCATATTTAGGTCAGCACATGCTTCCTTATTGCGTTCTGTGGTTTTCCGGGCACTTTATTCGCTGTACTCTTGTCTCGGCGGGCATAGGTATGCCTCCCCTGCCGCCTTTAACACTAGTACCACTTCATCAACTAGAGACTTGTTGCACCTGTAAGTCTCGTCTCCTTCGGGTTTAGTCCTTTAGCACATTAGACTACCTTACATTTCTCTCTCTCACTCCCCTCTTGATGCCTAGTGATTGAGTTCTTACAACGTACTTCGGTCATACGATTTGCTCCTAACACTCGTATGTTGGGGGGCAATCTGTTACACCATTTTTTTGGTCATCTAACTCATTATCATTAGATGAACCCAAGTACACCATGTAAGACCAATTTTACCCTAAGTAAAATTGCTTTCACCATGTAAAATAACATTTGTCTATATTTCCTGGTCATATTTAACCCAAAATAAGGAAATTAATTAAATAAATCATTATTTATTTAATTATTTCCTAGGAATAAGTTATTCAAATCATTATTTAAATAATATTCCTAGTTAAATTTGACTAAATCATTTTTAAATAATTAAATAAACCATTATTTATTTAATTATATTCCCATCATTTTCCTAAAATAATAAATAAATCATTTATTTATTTGTTATTTATAAATAAAGGAATTGACCCAAGTCAAAAATCCTTTTCCCTCCAACAAATATAATAAAATATTCCTAATGGGTGATTCTAGAATTCGATTAATAATATTTTATTCATGCACCAAGTTCTAGAACACCCCAATATTTTGTTATAAATAGAAGGGTTTTCCCCATTCATTAGTGACCTGCATTGCATTAGATCACTCTGGATCTATACTTGGTCACATTCTCCATTTTTTCCTTGTGAGCTCCCTTTGAGTTCTATGTTTGTCTAGGTTTTCCACACCAACAAGAGAGAGATTCTAGATCTGAAATGCCGAGGACCTCCAAGAACCCATCCCATTGAGGAGAACTGGAAAACACCTTTCTTGTTTTCCTCTCAGGTGCCCCTTTTCAATATAATATAAAAATTCTTTCAAATACATTGTTCTTGTCTTTTCTATTGGATGCATGGAGCCACAATTTACTTTATCTGCTTAATATCTTTTATGCTTAGATCTAGATTTGTGCAGCCTTATTTAGATCACCTAATTGCAGATTTGAAGATATTTGGCAGCCATAATCGATGTTAGGGCTATTTTTTATGCGTAGCTAAAGTGATCTTTTACGACGAAAGATTCATACTAACAGGCCCGCTGGCTATTTTTAAGTGTAAGTCTATTTTTAGACTATGTCTATTTTTAGACATGGTGATGACATTTTAGAAGTTGCAGGATGCTATTTGTGGATGGTTGGTCAAGTTGGAAAAATAGATGAAATTCTCTTTTTAGAATATTGGGTGAAGTCTATTTATAGATCTTCAATCTAAAAATAGAAGTGTCAATTATTATTAGCCCTTAATAATAATCAGACTCTAAATATCAACTTATTCTCTTGGAGAACTTTATTTCAGTATACAGATTTGGAAAATTAGTGGGCTGAAGGAATTACACAATTCCTAGGGTTTATTGGTGGTTCATGCATGGAGGACTCAGTTAGAACTAATGTGGAAAAGTTATGACAGAGTGGGAAGATTAGTTCATGGAGTTGTTATTCAGTTTAACTCAGTTAATGGAGTTAAACTCAGTTTAACTCACCATTAGGATCATAAATCACCATTAGGTATATCTTCTGCAGCTTCGGTGATTTATGATCCTAATGGTGAGTTGATATACCTTCAAGGTATTTGTCTAAGACGAACTAGCAACAATGTCGCTGAATACAGTATTGTCATTGAACTCTTAACCGAAGCCATTGCTCTCGACATTCATGAATTAAGGGTGAACCTAGACTCTCATCTTGTTGTTTTCTAGTTGAATGGGCATTACTATGTAAGAAATCCTTAGATTTTAAGGTTTCATTTGTGTGTTCATTTACTAGAAAGGAATTTTGATTATATCACATATCAGCATATTTCTAGAAGAATGAATGTGTTAACTGATGCAGTAGCCAATATTGTATTAGATAGACATTTGTGAAAATTGTAAAAGAATTATCATCACATAATAAGATTTAGATAGGAAAATAAGGATCTATATATATATATATATTGTTTGCATCCACGTGCATCATAAGTTCAAAAAATATGTGTTTTGGTTACATCCCGAGACATCATGTCTTTTAAAAAATATGCAGAATTAAAGCCTAGGCATCTAATCAACATGGTGATCATGATAGCATGTCACTGCATGCACAACCTGCTTTAGTAAATGGTGGATGTGGTTAGACTCCCCTGCAATGTGCCTCTGATATGCACGAGGAAAATCCTTGAATCTCAGGTAATCTGGGATCCTGCTTGTGAGTCCCTCCAAGTTACACGTGATCTCTTCTTCCTCACTTCCCTCACCTTGAGGGGCCACCTCGAAATCGTGTGGGATCTTCTATGCTATCGGTGAAATCCATATAGGTCTCTCTGGGCCAACATCTGCAATGCATGGATAAATAATCAGAACATATATTAACAAAAAAGCATAATACTCATCAAAATCAAAAAATGAGTTTTTACTCAAAGCTTCATCGCAATCCTCTCCTTTCGGGAGTGGAAGGTCTGGATCACCCATGAAGTCGGTGTTGGTATATGGCCAATCCTTTGTGACAATGAGTTGTTGGCAAAGCCAGTCAAAGAATTCCAGCTTCCATGAAGTATGTTGACCACCTCCCGATCGAGGCATCAACTCTGCCCAGCGGACCATCCGTGGCTCTTGTGTTAGTGGTGTAGGTAGTATCACCTCCTAGCATTAAAATATTGGCAATCATTCTAGGATGAACGGTATCAATATGGACCCGTATCCAAATTGTTTTAGCTTTTCGTTCATGCACATCATTAACTGGTGCTACATGTCGATTGTTACAACTTCCTCCTAGTTGAAAATGGTTGGAGCCATGCAATCCATGGCAAGTTGAAGCTCTGTCTTTGTAGCTTCGTGAGGGACCTGAGATCTAGTGGCTCATGTTATAGTGTGCAACACTACTCTTAGTGCCAAGTCAGGTATTGTTTGGATATCCACCTTGCAGCTCTTTGATCCTTTCTTTGCTCCTGGAAAGACTTTGTCTATTAGCATGCCCATGCTCTCACCAAGGGTCCGGGTACCTGTCAGGATCGGTTTTTCTCCCCTTCGTAACAATTGAGTGATGAAATATATGTCAGAGACTTCTATCTCTAACTCTTGGTCATGAATCATAAATATTTCTCGATCGGTGTCCCACACACTGATAAAGTACTATAGTAATTCCAGCTGAGCTCATAGACACAGTGTTAGGAAGAATTTCAAGAGCCTAGAGTCTCTCAGGGCATCCATACATGCTTTGTTTTCCATGGCTTGTTCATCTTCCTCCCCGTGTTCTCTTTCTTTCCATTCGATGACCATTTTGGCTTTTAATTACCGGCAAAACTATAATTGAGACTACCATAAGCCACAATTTTGATTTTTGAACCGCTTGGATCGGGCTATTTAGGAAGAATTTTGTCCATTTATTGACCACGGTGTTTGGTGCTGCTGTTTTACAAACAGCGGCACTGATTTGCACCTCCCCTTTAGAATTTTAGGCAGGTTGGCGCGACTCCGTGCCTGGAACCCGTGCCGATCACTACGACCAATCCATAAGTAAAATCCCCCAAATGCATAAAAAATTAAGAATATAGGAAATGAAACATAGTTTAAAATGTAGGAAAATATGAGAGATTTTACCTAGAGAAAGTGGATTTGCGAATGGCCTCCTAGATTTTCTATTGTTAGCTCCACAATATCATAGTTAAAAATGGTAAAAATTCTCACAAGGAAGTGAAAAGGTGAAAAGTAATTTTTTTTTACTATTTCTGTCATTTTATAATGTTTTCGAAACCCTAATTAGGTTTTTAAGTTTTTTTTTCGATTATTTTAATGGTTTATATCGAAAAATGGGTTTTACGATTGTTTCTTGTGCAGCAACAGGTCCTAAACATGCTGACAATGAAGTGACTAGTTGTATTTTATTACTTTTTCAGACACGGTAAAAATGTGAAAAATTCACCCCCTGGAGTCATCTTTCAGCTCTTTTCTGACTCTCGAAAATTGAAAATATTTCCGAGACTCTTGTCTTTTTTAACTTGTTAAAGGTTGTGACACGTCATTTTCCCAATATACGTTTACCCCTTTTTCGGGCTGGAAAAAATTATTTACGAAAAAGGAATACCTTAGCCAAATCGCTACTAAGAGGTTCTCTCAAACATTGTTTTCTACCTTTTCGGATCTGTGAGTACCTACGAAAAGGGATCTGCTGGAGTTTTCTTTTCTGCTTCTTTTCAAACTCTATAAACATGAAAAGATGTCGAGTTCTTCCTTTGTCAGACTCGTTAAAACCTAATGACATCGGAACCGTCACCATGACATCTCGTAAAATGTACTAGGGTGGATTTGTCCAAAGGAAAAACTTATATGAAAAGAATATGCTATCCCCTTCAAGCTTGTTTCCAAAAATAATTGGGGTACTTGCCATAAATGGTGGAGGAAAATGGAACTAGTTCTCAGCTGTGTCAGCAGTATGTCACTCTTGAACATGACACTTGTCTGCAATTAGTGTCGGGTTGGGGACATCCCACATTCGTCATTTTTCCTCCACGGGTTTGGGTTATCTATTTTGACCTCTCATTTGCTCTTTTGCACATCGCCATGACCTAAGATCCCTTGATTTCAAATAATTCCAAATTCTGGAGTCATGTCACCAATATGTTCAAGATAAGTTCCTTCTATAGTTTTCAACGCCTGATCCTCTGTTTATTTATGATTCACTATCCTCTGTCTCGTGTTGATGATGTGGGAAAAATTATGGCCCTCCTTTTACCGATCACTTTCTGTCGACTTCAGCTCATTATCCAGGAAGCCGATCTAGAGACCCTCTTCTGGTACCTTAGAGCTTGCATGCCTTAATGGAAAGTTCTTCGCATTCAACGACAGGTTCTCATCATTGGCCTTTGATCGAGTTATTTCACAGGTGTTTGTCTCTAGCTCATTGTTCACATTCCATGGATTGTACTAGTTGTACCTTGAGAACCATCGTCATTACTGGTGGTTTTTCTCACGCCTGTTAACAAATTTCATCATTGGCTGGTAATCAGGTGATTTTATTGCATGTTCAACTTCAGTTCATTCATTCACATGCTTGAATTTGTACTTGTTTAGGTTGAGATGGAGCGCAAGACCTTGGGTTTTGTCTGGTAAAATCTAGGTTGCGAGACGATTTGGTTTATCATGACTATATGCATGAATCTTCTGATTGGATGGCTGCGACCATACCTGAGTCTATTTGATGATCCTTCTTACTGAATGGCTGTGTCCATACCTCAGATATTATTATTGAATGTACTCTATTATGGATGACTATGCCCATACCACATATTCATGTATCAGAGATATTAGTTGTACTTGTTCTTGCAGGTCTTCTGACGTCGATGTTTTGGTTTGGGCATGTTCTCATAAAGAATTTCACCCCTCCCCCTATCTCGAACCTCATGCTTTAGGGGGCATATGTTACACGGTATTTTTTCATCATCCATGCAATCCCCATTCTGAACACTGGAGGACCATTTTAGTGACTTTTGTGTACTATCATACATTTCCATAAATGTCATTGCATCCTTTATCATGTCAAGAACATATTCTTCGTTTCTCATTCCTCAAGCAAACCTTCAAAAACATATGATTTTGGGTCAGTGCTAGTAGTCATTTATGGCATCATGCCCATGGAGAAATTAACACTGGGCCCTGTGCCTTTTGGTGCTCTGTCTCATAAGGGCACCTGCACCGAGCTATTTTTGGAAAGTTTTTAAAATAGAAACGAATTTTTCATGCTTAACAAAATCGTGAGCATAGTCATCATGGTTTGTTTGACTGAATCACATCGAGTTTCTCCCTTTGGCTTCTTGGTTCCTACAATTGTGAAACTCCCCAAAGGGATAGAACTCTCTTCCACCTTATGAGGGATCCCAAACCACCTCCTCCTCTCCTATAAATTCTTCTTCCTCCTCACATTGATTCAACTAGCTGAAGAGTCACTAGTATAGATGGTGTGTATAAGAAGGTAGAGAATTAGCCATTGTTGAGAGAGATTTTAGGCCCATTTCCTAATCGAGTCCAATCCCGAACGAGTGCTTGAGACGGCCCTGACTAAACCCATCAAATGAGATCTTCAACATCAAGGCATAAGGTTGTAAAATTCTTTTTCTCTATCAATAATACATGACTGGTTTCTGGTTCCAACTTTTTTTCCATTTATATGCTAAGTGTTTAGATCTCCTTGACTAGATAAATAGTTGTAGAGGAATGTATATGATTGTATGTTATCATCGATTGTTTGGTATTTGTGCAAACACATGAACATTGTCACCAACACGGAGCGCAAGGCATGAAGACAAAGATCGAAGTATTGCTACCACGTGCCACGAAAAAAGCATTGGACCAAGGTATGATATATGTTCTGATTCATATTTCATTTATAAGCTATGAATTCAGGAGTCTAGCATGTTCCCTTGTCGCTAGATCCACCCTAGGGCTAGAGGGATCGCCTCTGTCCACAGAGGGGATTTTCTTGCTCAACAATAAGTTGAAAATATGAGTTAAAAAAATAGTTCTTTTCTTTTTTCCTTCCAAAATTTGATGATGTAATTTAATATTATTTTATAATTTCCTTAGGAGGCCCATTTTAGACCTCAAAATTCCCCTAATGAGCGCAACGTCTATTTCAAAATAATGGCGAAAAGTGTTTTATTGACCCCTTTTTTGACCTTTTATCTCCACCAGATTGCTGAAAAGGCACCCCAAGTGGATAGATGAGATGTAGGGGTCAGTATATATCCAGGCATATAAGCTTTTTAGCATTTTTATGCTTGAGTAAAAAGCGCAGCGCCATGGCACCACGCTTTTCGTTGTTCTACAATTTCCAATTTTTCCAAAAGATACAAAAAACCAAAAATTTCCAAAATTTCTTCAAAACATCACCAAATTGTTCCATGGAGTCCTATGATGATGTGTCATGCTATGAGGGATGCTTCAGCAAGAAAATCCAACTTATCCATTTCTTTTTTCCTCATTAGGGTTTCCTTGAGCTTTTTTTTAACTGCTTGATTCTTACCTAAGAGACCTGATTTCTTGTGTAGTAATGAATGACCATGTGTATTTGTAGGTTTTTGTTCCTATTTTCCTTCTTGAGAATCATTTCCATGTGGAAATTTACTCTATCAAGCCATCCTACCTTGTCTTTTTCAATTTCTACCAAGATGAGCTCATCAACTATCATTTGAGTCCTTGGTGGAGATGCTTCTTTCTGATGCTCAAGCGCCCTCTTGAGGCCCCTTGTCCTTGGTATCTTTCTTCTAACCTTCTCTTCCTGATCATCTAAATCCTCAATCTAAACCACTTCCTTACCCTTTATATCATCCTTGCTAAAATCAACCTTGTGCTTATTCAAGAGTAGTCGATTTACCTTTAATTGCATATTCTCTTGTTGTAAGAATGAAACCAAGAAGTTGACCTTTGACAAACTCTCCTTAAGTTATTTTATCTCAACATCCTTCTCCAAAATTATTTGCTCCAGTGTTTTTTCTCTTCATTCACCTCCAAGTGTGCCATGTCAATTTCAAGATGGAATGGCTCCTCATCTTGCAATGGTGCCTCATGGTGTGATAATGATCAGTGTTCAGCTGATGTAGGCTTGGCCCTTTTAAAAATATTTTGAGCAAACACAAGCCTCTTACCTCTGACATAAGTTTGTGTCACCTTTGCCCTAGGAACTATTTTGGTAGGTTTTCTTGAGGAAGCAACCTCTTGATATGTTGGTGAAGCCAAGGGTGTAGAGTGACTGCTAGTTTGAGCTAGAGAAGAAAAAAGAGAATTGGAATAAACAAGACCTTCCCATCACAAATTGACCCATGATAGTTGATGGCAAACCAAGTCCTTCACCAAGCCATGATGAAAAAAGCTAGCTTGATGATTGTCTCCCATTATCCTAACTTATCTGCCATATTTACCATGCTCTTGTATAGGTAATGAGGTAAGTTTAGGGTTTTCACCCTGGTGAAATGCATCAAGAGTCTCATATGATACTGGTATAGCCTTGAGCATCTGCCATCACATGTGAAGTACCTCATGATCAATTTAATGAGAGGCGAATATTTTTCCAGCAAGTGCCTAAATGGAAAGATGTGTTTAGGAGTTTATTTATATGTTGGCTTCAAGTACATTTTGTAGCTTTCAAGGTCAAGGTCTCTACTTTTGAACAATTTTCTCCATTGTTTGGAATTCATGTGGCTGAGGAAATAATATCTATTTAAAGAGTGAACAATAAACACCACCCATGAAATTTTCACCTTGTCTCTCCTCAATCTAGTGGCAAAAGTACTGGTGAGTTTGTCATGAAAACCAAATTCCTCAACCTTTTCGCAAAAGGCAACGCAACCAGGATCCTGAAATGATTTTTTGAGGAAGCGTTAAGAAATGACCTCATTTGTTGAAGTGGGTTCATAATTGTTGATCTGACCTCCCTTGTGCCTTTTCTTCTCAGTGTTTTCAGAAACCATTGCTGGCCCTAGCTCAATGGGATAGGGAATTAGGGTTTAATGAAGGGAAAAACAGGGGATTTGGGTAAATTTTGGGAATGAAGGGA
Organism: Pinus albicaulis; assembly: GCA_034641835.2. Lineage (NCBI taxonomy): Eukaryota > Viridiplantae > Streptophyta > Pinopsida > Pinales > Pinaceae > Pinus > Pinus albicaulis. The sequence continues at coordinate 248,309,594 of CM076577.1, read as the reverse complement.
GATGAAGGTGATGAGGGCTTCCTAATTTTTGGGAAAATTTAGGGGGCTATGGAGAGATGTTAGGGAGTAGGGGAAAGTGAAATTTTAGGGAATGAGTGAGGGGAAGGGGTCCAAGGAAGAAAAAAGCAATCCTACCCTAGAAATGTCTCGTCTAGGCTAGGGTTTGTAGGAAAATAGGGAAAATGAGGAGTAAGGGGTGGGTAAAATGATTAGGTAGGTGTATAATAGGTTAGGGAAGGTGAGTGAGCTTCAAACATAGGGTTTCTTTCAATAATTTATCAATATGAACATGAAACCAAGAAAATGAACTAGAAACCCTAGGAGAGGGAATTTCTTCTTCCAATCACAAAATGAAGAGATGTTTTGGATGGCCCACTTACCTATCATTGATACACTTGAAGCTATTAACTAATGAAAAATCCACTGCAATGTTGATTTGTGCCCAAAATAGAGAAAGTGTGGCGCTCAGGAGAAAGCACAACACCTGCACAATGAATGTGCAGCAAAAGCGCAACGCTGAGGAGAAATGTTACTCTTGGGCAAAGGAATTTCTTCTCTATGGGTGAGAGTGATTTTTCTTGCTGAAGAGATGTTTCCTGAGGATGGAATGAGCGAATCAAAACTCTTTTGGGTATTTTGTAGCTTTGGAAATCACTTTTCACTTTTGGTGGTTGAGTGGCCCCACCAAGTCTTTTCACTTTTGATTTGAAACTTTGTAGCTTTAGAACCTTTTAGAAACATATTACATTCATAATTGAAATGAAATTACACTTCAAAACCTTTATTTGACCATTCCTCAATTTTACTACACCTTCAATGCTAGATTTATTGGTGAAATGACATATTTTTAATGATTTTTACACTAAATCCTAATGGTGACACTTCATGAAATGATGAGCGGAATTATGACCACGGTGATGTGACTGAGATGGTGATGGAGACATTTCATTGGTGACTCATCAAAATGAGTAATGACAATGAAAAGAACTTGAAATTTTTGAAAGGAGTAGTATAACACCTAGACACACTAGTCAGTGACCAAATTTTTATTTGAAGACCTATTGAAACCATAAAAACTTGATTTTAAAACCCTGAAAAAACTTTATAAGAGAATATTTGATCACTGGAGACTGGCAGAAATGACAGACACTAATAAATGAAACTAACAAATTTTTAAGTAAAATCAAATATTCTCTTAACACATCCCTAACAAATCCTAATTTTATTCCAAATTAACAAAAGTAGAAATTAATATAAACAAACTACTGTATTTTATTTCTTAGCAATAATATGGTCAAATCTAACTTTCAATTTTAAGAAAAGTTATTCACTAAACTCCTAGAGTAAAAACTTAGAAAAACTATTTAAACTTTTTCAAAAACCTATATTCTATTTATCAAATAAATCATGCAAGAAGATAAAATTTCTGACATTTTTAGAAAGACTTAGGTAAATAAATCATGCAAGAAGATAAAATTTCTCGGCAATTTCACAAGCCAATTCACCCCTGGCTTCCACCAACATTGACAGCATGATACACGTTACTCATATAAAGAGTATTAGTAATAAAAGAGACCTAATTATTACCTATGTAGACATGCACAAATGAAATTTCCTTGAATGTCAACAAAAAAATGGTTTAAATAACCCAATCTGAGTTACCTATTTATGCCCGCATAAATGAAATTTCTTTGGATGTCAACCAAGATCTCTCTAACTCTAGATTAAATAACCAAATTTGTAACCTAGAAATCTACAATCTAATTTTAATTGAAGAAGATTCTTCTATGGAAGACAATAAAGGTTGTTCAGGTTCAACGGAGGAGGAATTCGAGTGCAAGGGAGGATTGACTACGTCGTCTCCATATCCTTCTAGCATTTGAACAACCTTCTCATACCTTCCTACAAATTTTTGCAGAAGTCATTGAGATATGGTCGTCTCCCTTCCTACAAAGTTTTGCGAGACCAAAATCAGAAACGTTTGGTGTGAAGTGAATGATGTGCTTCTAGCAATCTTGGTGTAAATATGAAATTCCACTAGCAGTGCACAAAGTTATTGAATACAAATTTTCCCACCTTAACACACTCTACTTCTCCTTTCCTGTAAATATAATTTTGTCTGGAGACCCATTAGCCCTGAATTCATATAACAATGTGCCTATAAAGCTTTGAAAATAATATCCCAACAGAGAAACCAAATTGACGTGATGGAGACGCCAAATGGTGGCTATTTCGTTAATGAAGTTGGTGCTCTACTCGTGTCGATGCCTATTCAGAAGCTTAACGACCACTAGAGTGTCGTTCTGAAGCTTTCGTTTATAAACCACACCAAAACCACCTTTTCCCATTTTTTCTGCAAAGCTGTTTGTGATTTTCTTAAGTGGTGAAAGTGAATATCTAGTTCGAATTTGATCAACATATTCCTTTAGGAATTCCTCCACCTTAGAAATAGAGTATCGAGAAATGACTTTTTGTTGGAAAATTAATCTCAACTATCCCATTAAATTTTTTGACAACAATTGTATTTCAAGTAAATATTTTGTAGGTTGCAGATTTAGTTTGTATGTAATTGATAAAATTAATTAAATGACTCTCCAACTTGGAGAGTGTACAAACACACTCACACAATCTGATACATGAATCAAGAGAACAACCTAGTACATATAGGCTTTCTCACAATCGGGTGGTTTGAACCACTCCCTGATTATTAGGATCTGAGATCTAGAATTAGAATCTCAATCCTATCCTAACTGAACTTTCTCCATTAAATTCTAACACTCCCCCTTAATGGAGAAAGGGTACAGAACAATAACAAATGATAACATATGCCTGTTGGTCTAGTCTAGCTAGGCTTACAATGATAAAAAGACATAAAAAACTTGGTAACAGAGTTTTCATCTTGGTCTTTATGCTTGTGAGACCATATTTGTTCATTCATGGATGAGGTTTAATCTTCACTTTATTTGTCATGAGATAGTGATGTATCTTCGCCTCATTTCTTCCCCAGTGATGGAAAGCTTGAACACTTATCCTTGTCCTTTTGAAGGTTATGACAGGCTTAATAGGAAATTGTTTTCTCTCACCATTTATGGTGTCATGCATGTAAATTTCAGCAATGTTGTCATCTTCACACACATAAATATTGATGAGATTATCACATTTTAAATTCTCTCTAGCTCTGTCTTCTTCTGCCATGTCTTTGCCATCAACTTCATGTGGCTCGTTGAATTGATCTTCAACACTTTATTCATCTTTACATCCTTCCTGAAGATCAACTTGTGACTCTTCAATATCAGGATCTTGCACAATGGATTGTGCCTCTTGTTTCTCGTGGTCATCAATAGAACCACATTGTTTTTCTGAAAAAAATCAAGACTTAAAAATACTACTCATGCTAATGCCTCCAAATGCCAACATGAAAATATCATCATCATCATCATTAGAATAAAAAATATCTAAAAATATAGACATGCTGTTAAAAGGTCTAGCTTATCTGGTTTTGTCTTGCTTCCAGATTTCGACTTCACTTGATCCTCTAACGATCTCCAACAACCCCATTACCACGTAGGCGGGAATCCTCCCTTTGGCAGCTCTTCAATAGTAGAACCTTGAAGACAATGGCTTCTATGCCATGCAGGGCTTAGTGCCCTCAACTCTTGTGATGAGCAACAAATGACCTCTCAACAAACTGACAACGCTATCAATGTCTAATTCTGATGCATGTAATTAAAAATTTCTCATATGAGACACATATTTCTGATAAGATGGGTTGTTTCTCAATCAATAAAATTTCACAGTGAATTTGGTAAAATGGTGAGAACAAAGAAACAAATGCCCCAAAAAATCTCAGGAGGAAAAAAGTGCACCAAACACCAAGCTGGAACGCTGCTATTCTGCATTCACATATAATGGATACTTCCAACAATTAAAAGAAATAGATCGATTCTGGCTCCATGTGCCAACACTCCAAGGCACCAGAGGATGCAACAATCGATCCATCCAAGGACACATAAATCAATCCACTGGAGGGCGTAACACCAATTCTTGCTCCACCTCCTCTCACCACACCAAATACCATAGCCTGCCCACCAGCAATCAAATGCAGCTTCACTTCCCTCCTTACGCAAGAAATCACCAGCTCTCAGGATCGAAGAGCTAGAACCAGTTCCACAAACAGCTTATAGACACTTGTCTTTCAGAACGCAAAAAATATGGCTCTTCTCAATGGTGGTGGTTCCTTCAGGGAGTTGATAGGAACAACTACAACTCCATGCTATCCAAGATACACTAATAATAAAAATCCGGTGGCAGCGCACTCACAACGATATTTCCTCCAAACACTAATCTGCTAGCAGTGAAATATGCAACACTCCCAGAATGTGGCACTAATCCGAGATCGAGCACGCAATGAATTCTTCAAACAAACTTCTATAACAATGATCATGTGCAAAAATGTTTTGGGATCGATACCAACAAGTTTCTACAGAAATGACCATGTGTAGCAACAATTGATCAATGATCTATGAGAGATCTCTCCAAAAACCTCCAAACAAAGGTTTGCAAACAAAACGTTGATGAAGACCAGCTACAATGACGACACAGAGTAGCTTCTACAACTCAGATCACAATATGGCATACAACACCAACAGTTTCAGCCTTGACAGTCGAGCAACGTGCTTAATCCCAAAATGCCTCTCTCAATGCCAGCTCAACTGCTTGACCCAGTAACCAGCATGCACATCTATTTGTATTATGTTATATCACCGGTTGGCTAATTCTTGATGATCGGCTCCAGCAATGGCTCTCGGCTCTAGTGATGGCTCTCACATCTGCATATCTGCCACCATGCAGCATGAATGGAGCACACAAAAATCGATCACTTTTGCTCTTATGTCCTACATGGATCAGATAAAGAAAACACAGACAAAATATCACAGCACTATAGCCTGTAGTTCACACCCAAGACTGACGTGCCCTCTAGCAAAAAAAAATAAGAAAAACGCAGCATGAACAAACACGCAGGCTGCTCCAGCTTCTACGCTACCACAAGTCACCTCACCACTCTCTCGATTTAAACACAACCTTACCCAACTTCCTCCTGAAGCTCTGATACCATGATAAAATTAATGAAATGGCTCTCCAGCTGAGAACCTGGAGAGTGTACAAACACACTCACACAATCTGATACATCAATCAAGATAACAACCTAGTACATATAGGCTTTCTCACAATCGGGTGGTTTGAACCACTCCCTGATTATTAGGATCTGAGATCTAGAATTAGAATCTCAATCCTATCTTAACTGAACTTTCTCCATTAATTTCTAACAATAATGACATCATTTAAATGGAGTTCTGAATAGGGGGGACAATTACCCATTCTGCAACGCATCAAATAAATTAAAAAAAATTGAAATTTAATTTGTGGTTGATAAGAGCATATGGTCAATGTTGAGTTTCATCTTTGCTCAAATTTTTACGGTTTTTATCAAATAATTATATGATTGTACTTGGTGTTTTTGTCCTTTTAATTTGATGATAAGAGGAATTCATAGGAAATAGCTATTCAATTATGAATTCTTCTTGTTAATTAATTTGAAGAGTGTTTTCTGTAATAATATCATTAATAATATGCCTTCTTGGTGGCACGTGAATAGGTCGTTGCACTAACAGTGTAAAAATGCTTCCTGAAACACATTTGAATACGGATCCATCTCATGCATAGAAGCATAGACACATTTCAGTACAGATTCAACGCATGTACAAAAGCAGCATCATGCAATATCACCATTCATACCCTAAAATCCAAGATTAATTTTTGCAGAGTTTCATTGCCAAATTTTTTCACAAGTCAGTAGAGTATCGAAATGTGTAATTTAGGGCTTTGACACTTTTAGCATGATTCCGGAGAAACCAAGAGAGGTTATTGTCAAAAATGACACTATAATACCTTTTCATAACTTGTATTTCTCCCAAGGCACTCATGTCGGTCTCAAGGAAATTAACAAATTTACCAAGATCTACAACAAATTTCAAACTACTAAGTTCTGTCTCGATTTAGGTGCAGCTGAAGGAGAATGAAGAAATTATGGAGCATGGGTTTTGGTCCCAGTATGGCAAATTTATTACACCTAAAACAATTTTCTAAGATTCCTTACGGTTGGGAGATATGGAAAGCTTTTTGGGGCCAATTTATATAAAAATTCAGAAAATCCAGGTTGTGTTTTCATCGTGGTTTGAAAACAAGAAGTATGATGAAGTTCTTCCTGCATTGACAAACATGGTTGCATCTGCCAAGTTGCTGTGAAGTGAACATGCACACATCTTAGAAGCCAGAAGTGAAAACCCTGGGCATATCTTGATAACCGAGTCAAATTCAATGTGAGACCCTATTCTTGAAACTAGCAAAGGGATTTGATTCAACATCAACACCTGATTCTGTTTCAGATCAGTTCCATAGCATAAAAATATTGTTGAATTCATTACTGGATTTTCTTTCAGAATGACTGAGAAAACAATTAAAACAAGTATCAATTTTGGTTTTGACTAAATGTTGAAGTATTGAACCATTATTTCTACTAAAACATCATGGAATCTATGCGAAAGCAAAGGCTGAACTGGAAAATATTGTGAAGAGAAGGATAGATAGGCAAATGTGCATGATTTTCTCAGATCTGCGAGAAATTCATTACCTTCGGAAGCTCCTTGACGAAAGCCTCTCGTTAGTGAACATTTCGCCCATGGTTTTCAGAGAGCCTGTATATGATGTTGGATTCAATGGTTTTACAATTCCAAAGGGTTGGAAGACACAAGTATGGCTGAGAAATGTGCACCTTGATCCTCATGTTTATCATGATCTGTTGAAGTTCAACCCAGAAAGATGTAATAGTCTATGCGTTTGAGGCTACACGGTTGGTATTGATCCAGATCTTGCTTACGTTTAAGGGAATCACCTTGAATCCCATTACTACCTTGTATTACGTTGCTTGCCAGCGATGCATAACTTCTCCCAGCAATACGAAGGTCAAATTACCTCCTGAAGCCAAGATTGCACCGGCTCGAATTGGAAGTGAATCTTCTTGTTCAGATTTTAATTGATTTGTATCCTAAATTTATATCCTATGTAATAATCGACCCATTTAATTAAGAGCAACGTTGTTTCTATATAGGAGAGCATTGCACATTAATAAAGGGTAGTAGTGTAGTAGAAAGAAGCACTGTGTAGGGGTAGAGAGGTAGAGTTGGGATCGCATAGAATAGGGGTATGTCAGGGATTGCAGAAAAATGCTCGATTATGGACTAGAGCTCTACATAACATCTGTATCATTTGATTTAATTAAACATTTGTGTAATTCGATTTCTATAATGTGATTCTACATTTAATTTAAATTTACAGGTTGTCTTGAATTTCTGGGTTGTTGTGTTAATGTAGTTTCTTTTCAGGTATATTGAGCTGGGAGATTGGGCCCATCAATTAGCTCATTGTCTAGATTCCTAGGATTTCTTCAGTCGACTACTAGAATGATTTATGTCATTGCAACTAAAGGTTTGCTTTTTTTTGAGTCGTGTGTTTTATTTCCTGAATTGTGTGGCATGCTTAAAACTCTGTCATTTCATGATTTATTTTTATGTCTTTTGTTTAGTTACACAAGTTTGAATAGTGAGTTTAAACATAGTGTTAATTTATTTTTCTTCCAGCAACTAGAGTAGAGATAGAAAGTGCTTATTGTTCTCAATTCCAAGTTATTTTATAACAAAATATATATTAAATTTACAGGGATTTTAAACGGGAATAATCATGATATAAAATCAACAAGGGTTGTATTTAATTTGACATTTATATTGTTTGGCACTTATAAACAATTTAGATCATTGCATGAAGTTGATATTGGAATCAAGAAAACAATATCCATTAAGCATAGCTTAATACCAAGATTAATATAATTAAATGTCTAACAAATACTCTTGAAGATATTCTCACTCAATAATTTAGAAATTGAATTGAATATTTCCATACACTTGTGATTTCTTTCCAGCAACAGTACTTGAATCATTTTTAAGAAGCATTTTAAATTTTAAAACAACATTTTAAGTATAGATTTAAAGCATCATTTTAAGAACATATTTTATGTAGTTGGAATAGAATCGTTTTATGCTTTTCATTTGTCTTTTATAGTTTTGCATTTTTTTTCTGCGGTGTGTTTACTTTGAAATGTCTTATTTCTTTTCCTGCATGATTTCCTTTCTGAATTAGCTCTAGGGTTTTGATTTTGCAAGTCCCCAAGGCCATATTTTGGCATATATTGTGCTACGTATCTAAGTCTTACGACCCCGGATTGACACTTTAAATGTTGGTGTAAATCTAACATTTATACCCCCCAATAGTCAAACATTAACTTTGTAACATATAAAATAATTTTTGTATAATCGCTAATGTTGTGTATTAATTTTTGACTCTGTCATGAAATTAATGTGTTAAAAATGTATGTTTTGATATACAAATTATGCATAGTGGCAGTTGTAAGTCTATGAAGACAAGAGAAGAAAATTGTGGAGCAAATTTTGGTGGGCACATGAAAATAAATAGTTACATGTTTTACAGTAAGTTATTCCACAACTCGTGGTGAATGTAAATCTCAATAAGAACTCTTATTTTACCGTCGCATCCTCCATATGAATTACTTATTTTGTTTTGTAATCATAATATAAAGTATAATGAGTTGAAATATGTTTATGGAAATTTTCACATCTAAATTTTACCGCAAAAACTTTGTTCTCAATGTAAATCTCAGTAAGAACTCTTGTTTTACTGTTGCAACCTCCATATGGATTAATTATTGTGTTTTGGAATCATAATATAAATTATTGTTAGTTGCGATATGTTTATGTACATTTCCACATCTTAGTTTTACCGCAACAACTTTCTTCTACTCTGTTTTACTGTGAGTAAATTGGTTTGATTTTCTTTGCTCCATTATAGTTGTGCAATTCAAGATGTTTTAATCTTTGCCACTCTATATTAAAATTAAGTCTCATGTGATTTAATCTCTTCCACTGTATTGCCTCGATTAAGATCTTTCTGCAACTATGTGTGTTGAGGAAAAATTCCCCTGTCTCATATTTTTTAACATGGTATTAGAGCTGGTGAAAAGTTTATCACTGTAAGAGCAAGTGTTTTTATGAGTTAAAAGTTTTTTTTGAAAGAATTTTTTTTTCAACATATTTACCAGCATGGAGAAAGTTTTTTTATAAAATGAAAATGGTAGCAACAAGCACAAAATTTATTAATCCACAAATACCTTAGTTTAATGGAAAAAATTACAATTATTGGTCTATAAGAATGAAAGCACTATTTTCTTCCCAACACATTTGGGAATTGGTGGAGAATGGTTTCCAAGAACCAACAGATGCAGTAGCATAAAATGCTTTGACACAAGAAAAAAAATATTTTTTGAGAGACAACAAGAAGAATGACTCAAAAGCGCTCTTCTGCATTTTTCAAGCATTTCATGAAAGTATCTTCCCAAGGATTGCAGCAACAACGAAGTCCAAGCAAGCATGAGATACCCTCGAGATGGCTGTGTTGGTGTGTTTAGTACACAAGTATATGAAAAACACCAGTGCTTGATAGGAGTGATTTCTAACCTAAAAGCAATGGTCACAGGGAAAAAATATTTTGTTAGATGGTTAGTGGAAACATCATAACATGTAGAAAAACTAGTTTATGGAACATAGAATGCTACAAACAAGAAGAGGAAACAACAAAAAATTTACACATAAACACAAGCTCAATAGAATAAACGAGCTAATAACCCTAACAGAGAACGAATCCCCTCTTATTAGCCGCTGGTGGTAAATATGTTGTAAAATGTTACACTTGGAGTGATTACTTAGAGCTATGGAGCTTTAATACCCAAAGCAAGGAGGGCTCTCTACTTAAGTTGTCTGTAGGCCTCTCTCTTCTCCTCGAACGAGTGATTGGATGTCAAACACTTGGTGCACTTCTCCTTTGGAATTGAGATGTTGGATGGCCAAAAACTGAATCCCTTCACTCTACTGTTGCTTGGGCAACACACTACTGGTTTTCTCATGGGCAATTTTGCCAGCATAATAATGTGTTATGAATTTTTTTTCTCGTGTCATTTTATAGGAAAAATTCAAATCTTCTTCCCTCTCTTGGTACAATTATCAATAGTGACGCAATAGTGGTGGTTGATTCCATTGTGTGCTCACTTGAGGTCTCAAGGTGGCTCTAGGAAGTTGTCCTTGTGTGACCTCAAGTGGAGAATATTTTCCTGAAGTGTGCCAAGTAGTCCCAGATGGTGACTTTCAACCATACTCCGGACCGCGCAGCTTATTGACGGAAAGTCGTGGAGACTAGCGCTACTATCGAAGAAAAATGTGCGTGGAGCACACTTTGACTGTGTTATCTGTGTGCAATTTGATCATTTTTCCTCTTGACCTTAGAGAAAGTTGAATTTTCCAGATTCTTTATTATTTATCAACCCTGTAAATCCTTCTTCTTGGCATTTCATGATCTCTTGTACTTGTCCGATTTTTGAGTGATAATAGTTGCCCCCTAATGTGTGATTTCTAAGAAGAACTGTATAGCTGAAATACATTATAGTTTATGTTTTGTATAACCCTTGTTGAGAGAGAGAGAGAGACCTACGTGCAGCCTAAGGTTTGAGACCCCTTACAGTGAGTAAAAGAGGGACCATGTTCTATCAGAAACCTTCAAGAGATAGTATAATACAATAAATACAATATTTCAATGAGGCGAGCATGTCCCATGCTCGTGATGCTTTGACTAGTTAAAATCATATTTGACAGATAAAGGCTATGTATGTGTCACTTATATGGTAGTGATTTGCTGATTTGGTTCATGACGACGACTGCTGATGCCCTCTGGGGCGTTTTTTATTTGACGATAAGTTGAATGTAGTGCCCATATGCATAATATTGGTATGTTTTTTTTAGAATAAATGCTCATTGTATGCATGGGTGTATGGGTAGGAACTTCTCGTTTAAGAATTGTTGAAAGGGATGCTTATAATGGCATGGGTCTTCGACAAATTTTGACAAAGTACAATGGTTGTGGAGTACGATACCATATTGACATGAAAGCTTGTGTTGTAGTCAAATGTCAGGAGGATCGATGACATTCATGGGCAATGATGATTCCCATAGTGGCATCCGAGGATGCCCCTATTAAGGTGGGGAGCCATCCAAGATACTGCTTCCTTTTTCGAAAATGGTTGTTGAAGTCAACAAGAAGGAAGCCTCAACCGTTTGAGGGAAACACTCATGCAAGGGACCAGGGTCTCTGATATGATAGATTAACGTAGGCATGATGGTGAGAACTGGATGAACACTGATGATGGGAGTTCAGTGGCCCAAGGTCGGAGCATGAAAAAAGCAGTTTTGCGGTAGTCATAAAATATTTCTAACGAGGAAAGCCTTGGAGTTAGTAGGACTTACAGGGTGGGTATATGTTGGTTATAAATGTTGTGGTGGATTTGCGTGAAAGGTGTGAAGCTCTGACAAGGGTGATTAGGGACTGCTGCCATGGGAGAAATAAGTGGTTGGATGGGTAAGGGATGTTCTCCTAAAAAATATTTGAACACTTTCGAAATGAATATAAAATGGGTTTGGTTAGTACAAAAACAGAGATGGGTGCCCCAAAAATATGAAAAATATCGCTCACTGATGATGTGAGGAAGGTGTTTTTTTCTGAGGGAGAGGGGCCCCATTGGTTAGTCTTGGTGCGGGGTTGATGAAGTAGATGAAAAATATCACAGATGGGCTATGCTGATGGAGGGATGTTAGGAAAAATGCGAGACCACAGTGGTGCGTGTTTCATCTACTTACGAAAATGGTAGCCCGGGAAAGGGGTTTTAGCTTAATATGGTAAAACTTGACTTGATGCATGGTGGATGAATGATCATGAAGCGCTTTCTAGACTGCGGAGATATGGCCATGGCGTCATGTTTTTTTATGTCTACTTTGAGTGATGGATGCCATGGAGGGGAAGGCTCTACCGACCACAAAGGATGTTTATCATGTGCAAGGTGGGGAGATGATAAACATGGTCGGGAGTTTGGAACTATGGTTGATTTCTTGCAGAGAAATGATGTCAGGATATGTAAAGTTTCTCTGCCACTCTATCAGGATGAGGGTAGAATGATACCTACTCTGAAACCTTCAGTGCATGGGGTAACAAGTGTTTTTCCATACTATGTAATACCTGCAAAAACTACCCCAAGTGAAAGCATATTTTTCATTCAAATATATTGACAAAATGTGTTGAATGAAAAAAACGATAAGAGAAGGCATACCCGTTGAAATTGAAAAAAAATATTTTTTCGGAGGCATGAATGTGTGAAGCTTCCTTTGGGCATTATGAGGTGTTTATCACTGTGTTTCTTTCGGTTTCGCAATTGGGCTTTCGGAGCTCCTGTTATGGTCCTTCAAACAATTTAAAAAGGGCGATATATAGGTCAATATGGCTCATTTCAACTCATTTGTGTCATTTGAGATTTTGAGAGGTCAGAGCTTGCGGCCGAGATTTTCTTGTTGTTGTGGTTAGCCAGTGCACTAGGGATTTGCATTGTTAGTGTCAGGTAGGCCCCTGAACATCCAAAATTTCAAAATTTTCAGTGTTACTGAGTAGGTTTCCATACAAATTAGGTTTGTACGAAACCATAGCCATTTTTTTGCTTGACCGTGCGGGTGATAAAGGTACATGCACATAGACCTTCACAGAAATTTGAGGATTTCTACGAAGATTTTGCGCCTGTGGGAATTTTAGCATGTGAATTTCACGTCTATCTAAGATATAGACATGTGGTCAGCATGCTTGTTTGAAGAACAGGCACGTCGAAAAGGTAGCTTAATTTTTGAAAAAAAAAATTGGAAATTTTTAATTTTTTATGTCACTGATGTGTGTCTGTTTTGGTGACATGATGTTGTGAAGAGAGAGAGATTGGTTGGACCTACATATGGTTGTGGCACAAGATTTCAATTCTTTCCAAGAGCTTTCTGAGTGGGATCTTCTAAAGTTCCTTGAGAATGACCTCTTGCGGTCGTAGAATCAATTGCTGCGCTACTTGGTCCGTTGCTGCAACAGGCAGCGCAAAGTGATGGTGCTCTGAGGGTATAATGTCCCTATCTTTCTAGAAATGGATATATATTTCATGACCAATTTTTTTCCTTAGGGTGAGGTACTCCCCCAATCCACTCCCGCCTGGGAGGGTAGCGCTTAAGAGCTGGGCGGAGCATCATTGTGGCGAGGCACCCCTTTTAGAGGTGTGCATTCTCTTATCATCAGTAACTGATATGGCCGAGCAATGTGTGTTGGCTATGATCGTGCGATTGATTGGGTCGTCGTCGCCGCACAGGGCGTCGAGGCCATAGATTGGTGTTCTACACTGGGTTCAGGCTGGGCATTTATTTGACTTTTCCCATCATTTCTATGATGGTATGGTGTCCCATCTAGCGAAGGTCCAATCCAGATCTAAGATATCTACATATGCTAGAAATCTTTGTAGCATTATGTTTGAGAGAGTGGTGCTACTACGACCCGTGGTGGCCATGCCTATGGGGTTTCATCGGAACCCTCGTGTGAGGCGATGGGCCTCAGTGATGCTTCACAGTGGGGGAGGTGAGGTGGGGTATTATTGGAATGCGACCACCAAGGTTTGGTTCGAGGCCAACCCTTAAATGTTCCTTGAGTTTCCCTATTCCAGGATTGACTATTGAGGAGACCCGGATATGGGTCTCCCTGTTGGGTATGCTTGGGGACCGACAAGTATGATTTTATTTTATTTTTTTTCATTTGTTGAGTATTTATGATTTATATGTGTATTGTGATGACACTTACATTATTTTTGTTACTCTTGTAGATGTGGAGACAGTTGGGTGGCCCACTGCTCGGTTGGTAGGAAACCAACCCAACCGGAGGGTTAGAGGAGCTCAGCCCCAGGCTAGGGGGCAGGGGGAGATCCAGGGCAGGCTGAGGGTGGAGGACCCGATGATGGATTTGGCCCTTCCAAGGAGGGTAACAGCTCTTCTACTATCAAGTGTGCCGCGGAAATTTCTCGTGCTAAGGTGGCCAAGGCACGTATTGCTGAGACGACGAAAGATCTTCCTACATCTGAGGCTCAAGCCACTGACTTAGTAGATGCTTGGGATCGAGTGGATAGGCTAACTCATGGTATGCCGACCCGTGGGTTTGTCGACGATCTATGTGATGTTTGGTTGGAGACATTGATGGCCCGAGAGAGGGGATATCGTTCGATTATACACCGTGTGGCAGCGTCAGTTTTGGCAGTTGCCCCAATATTGGCACCAGGTGCAGTCGTGGGTCCAGGTGAGCTACCTGGCAGAGTTCAACCCTAGAGAAATTTTGTACCTAGGGAAAGCACCCATTATGGGGATGCTTCCCTTATTTTTGATGACATGTGTATATGTATTTTTTGGCTGAGTTGTGGGTCAAAAACATGACTTGTTATTTGTACTCACACATATCTTTTGGTATATATACGAGATGTATTTTTTGTGGCTCTTGATGATGTGTCTATGGTTTGTATGTTTTGATGGATTTTTTGTATCACAGATGGATATCTATATTTTTATGTTTTTGGTTTTATGTATGATGGTTTATACGATATGCATTCTAGTCTAGGATGTGGTTAGCTATGCGATATGTTGTTTGGTTTTTATTTCTTTGTACATGTGTGAATGTGATATGATCAAATTAAGGACTTAATCTTTTTGTACACAAATATTTTCTAAATAGTTATGAATCTCATACCTTAAATTCTTGGTTTAACTGTGAAACCACTAACTAGGAATCAAGGTAGATATGCAAATGGTGGATGCCTTGATTGAAGGCATCGCTCATGATCCCTATGACAACGTCCTATTCTAGCTGATTTTTTGTACCTGATACGATGCATACTCCATTGGAAAAGAATGGAGATTGCTCAGGGTAGTAGATGACCCAGGCAGTTGCTGCTAGATTTTGAGAATATTGCGATGCTCCATCAGTGAATCCAAAATAATGGTTGGGTTGAAGATTCATTTGTGACACCAGAGCACTTTTTAGAACATGACAACGTTCAAAAACAAAGTTTTCTATGTGCATTTTATCTCTAAGGCTGAATCGTCCTGACCCCTATGGGTAAAATTTCTTGAGGTAGAGAACATTGATGGGGTTTCTTAGGAATGTTACTTCGAGCTCTGTCAAGATGTGTACCCCATTTAGGAGACAATGTTTTATGACATAGGGACCCTTCCACAAGGCTTCAAATTTTCCTGGCCCTAGGGCTTCTTTCGCGACATCGTAGTAGAGGACTAACTCCCCCTCGGTAAATGATCGAGGGCTGATGTTGCGATCGAACGATGCTTTGACCCGCTTTTTATGGGCCTCTTTGTGTTGAAGAGATTGTCGTCGACTTTCGTCAACGAGCTCTAATTGTACTAAGCGTTGCTCTAGAGGTTGGGTGTCATCGAGGAGTTCAATGGCGGCGTGTAAGTTTGGGATCTCACGTTCGATGGGAATCACGGCTTCGACTCCATACACTAAGTCAAAGGGTGTGAACCTTGTTGATGTTTTCACTGTCACGTGGTATGCCCACAGGGCCGAGAAACGCATGTGGTGCCAGTTTGTTTTGTGGTTGTTCACCATGCTTGTAACATCATTTTGAGTACTTTTTTTACAACTTCTATCTGTCCGTTGGATTGGGGGTAGTATGGTGAATCGAATTCATGTGTGAATCTGAGGTGATGAGATAGCTCCTGGAAAAAATCTTTTTTGAAGTGTTTTCCGTGGTTAGAGACTAACTCTTTTGGGACACCAAATTGGGCGAAGACATGGTTGAACAGATTCCATGCAATGGTTTCTGCCATGTTGTTCTATGTGGGCATGGCTTTTGACCATTTGGTGAAGTAGTTGATGGCATTTGGTGGGGGAGAAATTTTTGTGGTGGTGGCTTGCGTAAGATCAAGTCTAGGTTCCTCACTGGATGTACCAAGATTACTTGCATTTTTTCATGATTTGGAAATTGTGCTTGGTGCAAAGGCGCCTCAATGTTTCCATTAATGGGCATGCCTCTATTTCATGTTTTTGGCCGGTGAAAATGGTGCATGGTACCACAGTGCCTATCGAGTAGATGGTGTGAGAACCAAGACTATTGTTCGTCCCTGAGGTGGACACTCGGAAAGGATCAGGCATGGGTGAAAGACTCCACTTCTTCCATTTCTAAGTTTTTGGTTTTAAGAGATATAGCTCTCTTGGGGAGTGTAGACTCAATGTTGATCTTGCCGCTTGAAGCCTTGGGAGGTGCTCACAATTTATTGTATGGTGGAAATGTGATCATATTTTGCAATAGCAGTGTGTGATATTGTCTTGGTTAGAGAGATTTTTTTTTAGGGATAGAAGAGACCATGCGAAAGATGTTTGTGAGGTGCTTCAGTTCTTTGCACTGATTGACTTGGTGGTCGATTTTGTCGCATAGCCCGCATGCTTCCCTAGACTGGACATGGTTCCTTTTAGGTCGATGCATCTTTTTTACTCGCCCAATGTTTTGGTATTGAAATGGGGTAGGCTGCCTAGGGGAAATATGCCTTACATTAGGTTCTCTAAGCTCTGGACTAATGATATCTAGGCGTTGCATTTCTAACGAATGAATGATGTCAATTAGCAAGCGCACTCAAGGGATATAAGTACAATGTTGAGCATGATGGTTGCCCTGACATACTAGACAAGAAATTTTTTCTTGGGTATTCTCTTCCCGCTCGGTTGATAAAGTGATTGGGAACCATCTGCGTAGCAATTCTAGGTATGGACATTTGGCGACTAAATGGTTGCGTGCATTGCATAACGCATAAGTTGGTTTCCTTCATGGGGGGAAGGTGGGAGTAACTATGGTCTCCCCAACCAGCCGCTTTTCTGCTGACAGGAAGAGAATGGACCTACTTCTCACATCCTCTTGCGTTGTCGAGCTATCTATGGATTATGTATCTGAGCCGTCTTCTAGGGAGAGGTTAACTATGGCCGTGCATAAGCTAGTTAGTGCTAAGCGAAATTGAGGATATAATGGAAATGGCATAATGGGTGATCACCACCACATATTTGACACGAATTATGGATTGGTAGAAGGTCAACATGGTACACTACATTAAACAGATACCATCTTTGAAACAATTCTAGGGCTGCACATTCGGTGATGAAATGATCGCGTTCATCACAAAGTTCACATATTTGGATAGGAGGAGGGGGGATGAACGAGAGGCATTATGGTGATTTTCATGCCTCCTGAAGGTATAATATGACCTGAGGTTCTTCTCCATTTGTATCTATGGGGGGATCCTCTTGATTTGATTTTTCTAGGGCATGTAAGGCATTCCTATATTGCGGTATTTACGAACAATGATGAGTGTAATGCACATAATTTTTACAGATAGTGCATGCATGGTTGGTACATAATGCTTTGCCTTGGTTTTTGGTGGCAAGTTCCTTTTTACGGGAACTTATCGTCGCTATATTTCTTTCGGAAATTAGGAGTGGTTTCAATTCATTCAACTCCGGGTAGATATGGGTAGGGTGGCCTATTATGTCACACATTGAACAAGGTTGTAATTCCCTTGGTATGATGGGGTTTTCTATATCTTTCCCTTTTTTATGGGTTTTATTGGTTGATTTGACCATCTTTGCGATGGGGGTCTCTATAACCAGTATGGCTGGGCTGGTTTCCTTAACAGGTGGAGCCTCCTCAGGAGTGAGAGGGGTTAATCTTGTAGCAGTGCTGCCTAAGCCTTCCGTCGTGGTCGATGGGACCAAGTATCAAACTGGTATTGCAAATGATATGTTTGGCAACACTACCGTTTCCAAAAATTGTTGTGACACAAAACTAGGTGGAGGGTATAGAAAAGGAGTTTGGGAGATGGCATAGGATAGAGAAGCCATTAGTGCGAGTGGCCTCGGTTTCATTACTACTAGTCTCTGTCTCTTGGAGTGTCTCGGTGCTTGCTGATGACATCATGCACACCGGGGCTCCTCTGATATCAACGAATAA
The DNA here is from genome assembly GCA_034641835.2 of Pinus albicaulis. NCBI lineage: Eukaryota > Viridiplantae > Streptophyta > Pinopsida > Pinales > Pinaceae > Pinus > Pinus albicaulis. The sequence goes on along the minus strand of CM076577.1, from coordinate 248,291,515 downwards.
TTCTAGTATGATATGGGGATATCCTAGGAATGATCCAAGGATAGAGGACTATTTGAATTGGCCAGGGCCATATTCTTGGTACCGTGTGATCGATTCTGCAGATGTGTCTACATAGGGTATAACGACATCGACGTTCGTCATGGGTCACTTGTCATGGTATGTTAACTCGTTGGCGGTGATGATGCAATCCTTTTGGGTGAACATCATAATCAGGAAGACGAAGGATGTTATGACAGACATGACATACATATAACTCCATCCAAGGATTATATTGTAATCTAGATGAGCATCCAAGACCTCGATTTCTATAAGAACCGTCTTGTTGGCCAAGTACATTGGGACATTTTGGTAGAGACCGACAGGAGCAGAAGGGTGCTTTTTGTCTATTCTAAGTGTGATGTCTGATGGCTTCAGTGTGGGAGATCCTAACTTCTTCCAAACACTTTTTGACATGATTCACATAGATGCACCCTTGTCAATGATACATCGGTGGATAGTGATGTTCTGGACTGACACCGATATCTGGAAGGCGACCAGTGAAGGAAGCCTAGGGGTGGCTTTATCTAAGTCAAATGTCGTTAGGCATGAATTGGTAGGGTCGATTGCATCTAATGCGGAAAGCAAGGCTTTCCTTTACTTTGGGAAATATTTCAGGACTTCTAAAGCTGACATGGCAGCATGGGACTGTGCTAAGTCATCCACAATGCTATAATTATGGGCCACTTTGAAGTGGTGTCCTACCCACTTTTTTGGACCTTTAGCCATTTTTGACAGAGGTTCAGTAGGCATTTTTTATATATTCAATGGTGATGTAGGTGCAATCGTGCTAGCCCCTAACGTACTGGTCTTTGGTGGGATATCATAACTTCGATTCTGTGTTTGAAAGAACATTTCCTTGCTATTCATATAGATTTCATGGTTGTTTTTTCTGGAATTATCAGGGGGTGGTTATTGCTGTTGGGTACCAACTGCCCCTTGGTGGGGGAAGGGCTCCTGCGTTACAACTGTTTGGCGTGTAGGTCCCCCTTGTCCTCAATTACCTTGAAGCTTCTTCAACTCAGGGAGTTCAGGATAGTGATGAGTGTAATGGCCACACTCACCACCAATTGTGCAAGAGTGGTTGGTCCGAAGATTATCCCTCTTGTTCTACCCTTGGGAATTGTTTGGCTCATGGTTTTGATTTCGGTTGGGGTTGCCCCTAGCCCGAGATCGCAGAGGGTGTTGTTGGTTATCGCCCTCATTTTCAGGATCTCCATTTTTTTTTACTTTTTGGTTTTTTCCTTGCTACGCTAGGAGGATGATTATGATTCTCTTGGCTATATGGCTGGCGTGGTTAGGCCTAGGAAGGTGGCACAAAGTTCACTGATGTGTTGTTTTTCATTGGCGAGTTTTGTGCTAGGGAGTGGGAATACATCCAGGTCCCTGGTTTGTATATGGCTGCTGGGGGGGATCTCTTCCGTTAGCGTTTCTAGCTATGTACTAGGTCCCCTGTGTGGGAGGGTATTGACCTCATTGCTAATGACAGTACAACACCACCCTATTGGTCATGTTCCGCAAAATTGCATGATGAATCTGATGATAGCCTAGTTGCGGGATATTCTGGTTAAGATCATACACAGAATCGGGGTACGAGACACTGCTGCCTAGTTGATTTTGGGTCAGTGACCCTATCAATCTATCTACAGTGTTCCACGCACTTGGCAATTATTTATAAGTTTGCAGGTGTTGGGTGTTAGATAGGAAGTTATATATGTATCACGACTGAGTGTATAGCAGCTCGAGTTGCTGGGCTTTGCTAATGGCAACATCTTCAAAATTAGGTCCTTCAGTTGCCACATCCTTTGAAATCTCTATTGTGAGAGTTTTCAGGAATAGTTCCAGTAAAACTTGGTCATTGAGTTTGGATTTACACAAAATTCGACATCGCTGACATTCATGGATATGGTCTAAGATATGGATGGCTAGAGTTTGTCTAAAATTCTTCAGTAACTCCATTCCTAAATCATGGTGGATGGGTAACTAGAAATATGTGAGGAATGCAGTGGAGAGGGCACTAAAGGTTCCATGTGTAGCAGAAGGCTTCTCCACATACCATTTCATAGCTGGTCCAGTTAAGGTGCAATTAAATAGACTTAATCGAATAGTATCATTGATAATATTGTTCGAAGAACACCATAGGTGGAATGCCATTACATGGTTTCGAGGGTCTTTCGCTTGCTTCCCTTCGAACTTTGGAATGTCCGAAGGGAGCTTCGTGGGCATGGAGGGCCAAGTGGGATTGTGTGAAATGGGGTCATTTGTTAAATTTTATAGGTCGAGTAAGTTTAAAGATGGTAAGAAAGGTAACTTATTATATTATGAAAACACAAGGTTCTAGTTGTGTATGGGGTTTGTTTGTGACGTACCCGACTGTGTGTTTTGTTGTCTCCTCGAATGTGCAGCACTTCTCTGCCCTATAGGAGTTTTGGGAGGAGTGGTGTGTGGTGACCCTGAGGGGGTTTCCACCAGTGTGGAGTTGGGTGGCCCTTTGGGGTTCCCAACTAAAGATGCCCCAATAAAGGATGAACCGATAAGGATGGTTGTGTTCCATCTTTGATGTCAGAATGGAAAAGGACCCATAAATCCTTCCTATAATGGGGGGAGGTCCAAAAAGCGTCTAGATCGACAAGGTCTCATTGGGTCCATTATGGTGTCGACAAGGTTTGATTTTGGAAATATTTTTTAGTTTTATGAGAGGAGAGGGATTATATATCAAATCAAAAATGTGATCGTATACATAAAAAAAAATGAAAAAAAAAGGTTAATTTCCCTTTAGATTAATCCTATGTGATTAGTCAATCAAAAAATGGTTTTTGTTGTTTTGCGTGTGATACTCAAAAAATCCTAGAAGACCTAATCATCCTCACACTGTCAATTGTAACTGGGCCTTGAGAAGATATCTTCTGGTGGGTACTGGGGCCAATGTCTCAAAATAATTGGCGACGCTTCCCAATAGCTGAAGAAACGACCAAGGTAATGAAAAGAGGATCTAGTGTTGCCTGCACCGTCACTTCTAGGTAAGACTGCCCTAGATTTGGCCAGTAAGTACCATCGTCCCACGTGAGTGTTTGAGTCTTGAGCGCCTTTGTATTCAGCTACCATTACCAAGTACAAGATGGGTCAACTAGCCCCAAATAGTACCACACGCACTGGGCCTAATCTTAACCCCCTCTAAATCGGGTCTCTATGGCGCTCACGAATTCTTTTATATGGGTAGATAGATGGGTTTAAATCTCCCTAAAAAGTCGAATTCTATGTTTCAAGAATGTAAACTGACCATGGTGACTTATTGGATGCCTACCCCCAATGGTCCTAACCTGAACTATTAATTATCTTGTGGCCCCTGTGGGGAGATTTAATGAGTTCAATTAATGGTTAGTTTTAAGGTGGCTTACTTTGCTTATGGTGTGGTAATGTGTGTGATAAAATGTACAATCACAATGTTTGTAGGATGTGGATGTGAGATGATCCTTTACACTTCCTCCGAATTAAACTATGTTTTGATTGGTCCTTTCAGAAAGCAAATGATGCACGGATAATGGGCTGCTCACAATTTTTCCTATTTAGACTAAATTTTGGACTAAAGGGAGATGGAAAACTATCAAAAGAGAGCATTCATATGCATGCGCAGGGTCACAAAGAGGTGCAAGGGCAACATATATTACTTTCCTTCTTAGATAATTTGATCCTAGTCCTGGTTCCTAATGAAACATTTAAACTAAATTTAATGCAACAATTTGGAAAAAATAAATGGAAACTATCTAAGCATGTGTGGATATGGGCCACTTATTCCTTGCTAATTACCTACGTGTTTTGTGTCTATTATCACTAAATAAGTTCATTTAGCTAGCATGGGTGGATTTTAGCCACTTACTTGCCTCCTAATTAAACTATGTGAATTTGTGACAATAAAATAAAAATTAGAACTATGAAAATAGCTAAACTAAAGTATAGCTAAAACATGTCCTAACAGTCAAGGGACACCAAAACACAATGTTGGTAGATTTGTTTCATTAATGAAGTTAGTGCTCTCATCGTGTCGATGCCTATCTAGAAGCTTAATGACCACTAGAGTGTCATTCTGAAGCTTTCCTTTATAAACCACACCAAAACCTCCTCTTCCCACTTTTTTTGCAAATTTGTTTGTGATCTTCTTCTGTTGTGAGAGCAAATATATGGTTGGAATTTGATCTGCGTATTCCTTTAGGAATTCCTCCACCTTCGAAAGAGAGCATCGAGAATAGGATTTTCTGTTGGAAAATTAATCCAAACCACCACGTTAATTTTTTTGACAGCGACCATACCCCAAGTAAATATTTTGTAGGTTGCGGATTTAGTTTTCATGCAAGTACATCGTTTAAATGGAGTTTTGAACATGAGGAAAATTACCCATTCTACAACACATCAAATAAATTAAAATGAAAATGGACATTTAATTCATGGTTGATAAAAACATATGGTCAAACATTAACTCTGCAACATAGAAAATCATTTTTGTATAATCGCTCATGTTGTGTATTAATTTTTGACTCTGTCATGAAATTAATATGTTGAAAAATGTATGTTTTGATATAATAAATGATGCATAGTGGCGGTTGCAAGTCCGTGAAGAGAAGAAAATTGTTGAGAAAATTTTGGTGGGCAAGTGAAAACAAATACTTACATGTTTTACAAGTAAGTTATTCCGCAACTCCCTGGTGAATGCATATCTATGTAAGAACTCTTGTTTTATTGCCGCAACCTCCATATGAATTACTTCTTATGTTTTGGAATCATAATATCAAGTATTTTTCAGTTGGGATATGTTTATGGAAATTTTCACATCTTAGTTTTACCGCAACAACGTTTTTTCTACTCCGTTTTACTATGAGTAAATTTTGTTTTTATTTTCTTTGCTCCATTATAGTTGTGCAAGTCAAGATTTTTTAATCTCCACCACTCCGTATTAAAACTAAGTCTCATGTGATTTAATCTCTGTGACTTTATTATCTTGATTAATATCATTTCCGCAACTCTATGTGTTGAGGAAAAAATTCTCCCTGTCTCAAATTTATTAACATGGTATCGAAGCTCGTGAAAAAATTTATCACCTTTGTAAGAGCAAGTGTTTTTACAAGGAGTTAAAATCTTTGTTTTTTGAATGCATTTTATTTGCAACATATTTACCAACAAGGAGAAAGTTTTTTTTACACAATGAAAATGGCAACAACAATCACAAGCTTGACTAATCCCACAAATACAACAGTTTAATGGAAAAAAATTACAATTATTAGTCTATAAGAATGAAGGCACTATTTTATTCACAACACATTTGGGAATTGTTGGAGAATGGTTTCCATGAACCAGCAGATGTAGTAGCATACAATGCTTTGACACAAGCGAGAAAAGGATCTTTTCGAGGGGAAAAACGGGAAGAATGACTCAAAATCCCTCTTCTACATTTTTTAAGCATTTCATGAAAGTATCTTCCCAAGGATTGCAACAACAACGAAGTCCAAGAAAGCATGGGATACCCTCGAGATGGATGTGTTGGTATGTTTGGTACACAAGTGTATGAAAAACACCAATGCTTGATAGGAGTGATTGCTAACCTACAAGCAATGGTCACAGGGGAAAAAAGAGTTTGTTAGATGTTTAGTGGAAACATCATAACATGTAGAAGAACTTGTTTACGGAATATAGCATGCTACACACAAGAAGAGGAAACAAAACAACAATTACACATAAACATAATCTCAATCGCATAAACGAGCTAATAATCCTAACGAGAGAACAAATCCCCTCTTATTAGCCGTCGGTGGTAAAGAAGTGGTAGAACGTTACACACTTGGAGTGAGTCCTTAGAGCTATGGAGCTCTAATACCCAAAGTAAGGAGGGCTCTCCCCTTAAGCTATCTGCATGCCTCTCTCTTCTCCTCGAATAAGTGATTGGATGTCGGAAACTTGGTGCACTTCTCCTTTGGGATTGAGATGTTGGATGGCCAAAAAAATGGATGCCTTCACTCTCTTGTGGCTTGGACAACACACCGATGGTTTGATCATGGGAAATTTTGCTAGCACAACAATGTGTTCTAAATTGTTCTTCTCATGGTGGAATTTTATAGGAAGAATTCAAATCTTCTTCCCTCTCTTTGGAAATTTGTGGATAGTGATCCAAGAGTGGTGGTTTATTCCATTGTGTGCTCACTTGAGGTCTCATGATGGCTTTAGGTGGTCAGTCTTTGGGAAGCCTCAAGTGGAGAATATTTTCCTGAAAGTGTGCCAAGTGGTCCCGGATGGTGACCTTCCACCATACTCGGGACAACGTGGCTTATTGTGGGAAATTCACGAGAGATTAGTGCTACTATCAAAGAAAATTTCGCGCGGAGCACACTTTGACTATGTCCTTTGTACACAATTTGATAATTTTGCCTCTTGACTTTAGAGAAAGTTGAATTTTCTAGATTCTCTAATGTTGGTCAGACCCCTATAAATCCTTCTTCTTGACATTTCATGATGTCTTATGCTTGTCCGATTTTCCAGTAATAACGGCGGCCTACAAGGCATGGAAAAGGTGAAGACATCAAAACTACAAATGTCGAGAAGAGATTTTGAGACAATTTGCATGAAATAGTTTGAGAATGTAGACTTATTTTTTTACACATGTAATTGGATTAGTTACCCAAAGTCGGGTCTCATGGTGAGACACTTGAGGAAAGGAGAATAGTTGAGAAAATATTGAGAGGTCCGCCAACAAGATTTGATGCCATTGTTGTGGCCATAGAAGAGACAAAGGATCTCTCACAATTTTTAGTGGATGAGCTTCATGCATCACTAATTTCTTATGAACATAGAATAAATGAGAAAAAAAACTCCCTGATTGGAGCATGATTTCAAGACACAAGTTTCATTTGGTCAAGGTAGAGGTCGATGAAGATTAAATAATAGAGGAAAAAGGCAGAAGCCCACATAGAGGTGGAAGAAGAAGCCCTTCAAGTTCAAGTGGAAGGGGCGGCAATCAAAATCCAAGTCAAAGCTCAAGCCAAAAATCAAGCACAAGGAAAAATGTATGATAAATCTCAAGTTCAAAGTCGGTATTGTAAAAATTATGGTCATTATGAAAATGAATGTAGAAAGAAGCAATATGACACAAGTAACAAACCAAGTGAAAATTTCATAAAGGAAAATCAGAACCATGATAGCATGTTTTTAGCTTGTAATGTAACACAATAAAAAAAGGAGATGCATGGTTTCGAATTCGAGTGTAGCAACCACATGACTAGGAACATCGAAATGTTTTCCAATCTAAATGAAAATGTGAAATCGAAGTGACATTAGGGACTCATAGAAAAGTATTTGTCATGGGAAAAGGAAGAGTCTATATTGTAACAAATAAGGGAGAGAAGAAGTATATTTCGGATGTTTACTTTGTCCCTTGGTTTGAAACATAACCTCATAAGAATTGGATAGCTCATGCAAAAGGGCTATAATGTCTTTTTCAAAAAATGATGTGTGCACAATTTTGGATAAGTCTTCGAGCGAGACAATTGATTGAAAAATTTTCAGATGATAAACAATAGAATGTTTCCTCTCAAGTTAAAATCGGACTTGAATGAAGAATGTGCTCAAGCACAACTGTCGATGAATTCATAAGAGGATGAAAGAAAAAATTTGAGATGTCACACAAGCCAACTTTCAAGCGAAATTAAGGATGAAAATTGGTTATGGCATTTGAGATTTGGCCATCTCAACTTTGGAGGTTTGAATTAGTTGCACGATAAACACATGGTGAATGGATTACCACTCATAAAAAAATCGGACAACTCTGTGTGAAGGATGCATCTTGGGAAAAAAACATAGAGAATCATTTATAGCATGAAAGTCAATAAGGGAAAAGGCACCTTTGGATATTTTCCATTTAGATTTATGTGGACCAATGCAGAAAACCATCAATTGGGAGAATATATTATATTTTGACATTCATAGATGACTACACAAGGAAAACATGGGTCTACTTCCTCAAACAAAAAAAGTGAAGTGTGTGAGTGCTTCCGCCAATACAAATATCTTGTTGAGAAGAACAATAGACACTACATCAAAGTGTTGAGGATTGAAATAGGTGGTGAATACATCTCAAATGACTTCCTACATTTTTGTAGGGAGCATGGAATTCATAAAAAAATTTACAACAAGGGATACACGAGAAAAATTTGTGTCGCGGAAAGGAAGAATAGGACCATTATGGAAATGGCAAGGAGTATGTTGAAGGAAAAGCATTTTCGAAATTATTATTGGGCTGAAGTTGTTTCTTGTGCATCATATATCATTAATAGGTGTCCAACCAAGAGCATTAAGAACATAGTTCCCGAAGAGGCATGGAGTGGAAGAAAGCATAATGTCACTCACATGAGAGTGTTTGGATGTGTGGCATATGCACATGTCCCGGATGAGTTGAGGAAGAAGTTGGAAAGAAAGGGGGAGAAATGTATATTTGTTGGATACAATGATGAATCCAAGGCATTAAAGCTCTACAATCCATCAAACAAGAAGTCATAATCAACAAATATGTGCGATTCATAGAATAGGAATCATGGGATGGAAGTTTAGAGAAGATAGACATTGTGAAAACATGTACACGACATGAAGACAAAGAGGAATTGACTACAACAACTCATTCCTCAACGTTGACTCATTCTACACCTACTCAAGCTCAACAAAGAAACCAACATGTGACACCGAAAACAAATAATAGGATAGCATCACACGATCAAGAAAGTGTTTTTCCAAGCACACCACAAATATTTGCAATGCCATCTACATCAAGCACAACACCAAGTGACATGTGAAGCCCATATTGCGCAAGCATAAGAGGACAAAAAATTCAGAAATTTAAGTGAAATTTATGAGCAAAAATGAAGTTGATAGTAGTGTTGGTATGAATTCCTTATTTTCATTGCTTTGTCATGTAGATAACCCCAATCCATTTTGAGGATGCAATCAAAGAAGAGAAATGTGTTGTTAAAATGGATGAAGAAATAGAAGCAATAGAAAAGAATGACACATGGGAGTTAGTGAACCTTCCACAAGGAAAATAAGTCATTGGAGTGAAGTGGGTCTATAAGTCCAAGAGAAAAATTGAAGGAAAGATTTAAAGGCATAAAGTAAGGCTAGGTGTCAAAGGATACAAGCATAAACATGGAAGATATTATGCGGAGACATTTTCACCCGATTGCGAGGATGGAGAAAGTGTGTACAATGTTGTCAATTGTCATGCAATATAAATGGAAAGTATATCAAATGGACGTAAAATCAACGTTATTGAATGGAGTGTTAAAAGAGGAGGTATATGTTGCGCAACCACTTGGTTATGAGGTAGAAGGCCAAGAAGACAATGTGTATAGGTTGAGGAAAGCTCTTTATGGGTTGAAGAAATCACTGTGTACATGGTATAATAGAATAGATGTTTACTTGATGGACAATGGGTTTGACAAAATGTGACGGTGAGCCTACTCTCTACATCAAAGAAAGTGATGGTAAACTTCTTATTGTTGTTTTGCATGTATATGATTTGATTTTTTATAGGGAGTGATGATTTCCTCATTGTTGATTTCGAAGAAGTCATGAAAAAGTGAGTTTGAAATGATTGAATTGGGGTTATTAAGATATCTTTTGGGCATAGAACTGAAGCAAGAAGAAAATGGTATTTTTTATCTCTCAAGAAAAGTATGGTGCATACATTTTAGAGAGGTTTAATATGAAGAACAACAAGCCAACACCAACTCCAAAATTCATGGGGTTGAAGTTGAGCAAGGAATATCGCAGACAACGATGTCAATCCCACATTATACAAAAGTATGATGGGTAGCTTAATGTATTTGACCACAACTAGGCCCGACATAATTCATGTAGTGATTTTGGTGTCAAGGTTCATACGGACACCCAAAGAGAGACACATTGGCAAGTAGAAAAAATGATTTTAAAGTATGTCAATGGGACAAAGGAGTATGGTATCTTGTACACTCGCAACATATGATTTTAGGCTAGTTGTTTACATCGACGGTGATTGGGCAGGGGAAGTGTTGATGATAGAAAGAGCATGTCAAGATATGTTTTTTGGTTTAGGTTAGGGAGCCATTTCATGGGCCTCCAAGAAGCAAACCTATAGTGTCATTGTCAACAAAAAAAAGCTCGAATATGTCGCCGCAATAACAACAACGTTTCAAGAAGTTTAGATGAGAAGAATGTTGTGGGATTTATGCCATGAACAAGATGGAAAAAACAGACTATTTTCTCGCAACAACGGTTCCGCAATTGCGCTATCAAAGAATTTTTGATTTTCACAAGAGCACAAAGAAAATTGATTTTAAATATCATTTTATAAGAGAATTAGTTAACAATTGTGAGATTGTGTTGCAACATTAGCAGGTTAGAAGAACAATTTGCGGACATCTTCACAAAGGCATTGGCACGTGGAAATTTTGTTTATCTCGGAGATTCTTTGGGAATGGTCAATGGTGGCAATTTGCGATTAAGGGGGGATTATTGGGAAAATAATCTCAACCATCGCATTAAATTTTTTTTGACAACAACCATACCTCAAGTGAATATTTTGCGAGGTTGAGGATTTAGTTTGCGAGGAAAGGACATAATTTAAATGGAGTTATCAATAGGAGGACAATTACCCATTCCACAACACATCGGATAAAGTAAAAGACAAATGGACATTTAATTCATGGTTGGTAAAAAACGTATGGTCAAACATTAACTCCCCCAAAATAGAAAATCATTTTTATATTCTTCTACTTTGTTTTACCGTGAGTAAATTTGTTTGATTTTCTTTGCTTCATTATAGTTGCCCAAGTGAATATGTTTTAATCTTCGCGACTCTATATTAAAAAATAAGTCTCATGTGATTTAATCTCCACGAATGTATTGTCCCGATTAAAATATTTATGCAACCTCTCGTGTTGAGGAAAACTACCCCCTGTCTCAAATTTTTTTAACAATTTCTCCTCTTAGCATATAACGTTATACCCACTAATAATCCCTGTTGTTATGAATATATTCACTCTAGCTGAAACACACTGAGTTGTTAAAATGATTTTAGCAATAAAGAAACCTAGCCATATCAATCAACAAATCGGTGGAAATACTTGGGAGAGTATCTTTACCTATTGCAACACCATTCGTACCCTTATTTCCTTCTTCAAAAAATATGAACGACAATTAGTTTATTGATATTAAATTTAGTTCCACGGCTAATTAGCCAAAATATTTAGAGACACTTCTACCTAAATATAAATTAAAGAGTTCCTTTGCCGCAGCATATGCTAGTACTCATGGGTCCATCCATGCAATAGCATAGGAATGGGGCAACCTCATCTAAAACCGCAACATCATAACCGCATATCCATCCACTTGTTTTTGACATGTTCTACAATGTTCATTTCTCCGTGTATCATTGGAAACCAACTCCGTTATTCCATTATAAATTGTGACTTGGTCCTCCATATCACATTGCCCAAACGGAGGCTCAAAGTCATCCAAAGTGTAATAGAAAATATCATTACATTTCCCTGAGCTCCCCTCGTTGTACATAGTAGATTTCATCCGGAAAATATGTGCTACACTTGTACACCTTCGCAGTCAAGTTGAATATACTTTTAAGTTTCAAGCTAAAGTCTGAAAATTTGGAGTCAATATTAAGGGCATCATCCGAAAATTGGTAGTCCTGGCCCTTGAATATCATGAAGCTTTTATTTTGGTAAAAATTTGGTATTGTGTAATTTTTTTTCGTGAAGCAAAAAAAAGGTTATTTTTTTAGTATTATAAAAAAAATTACATATTACATCAAAATATCACTTATATCACTTTCATTTTTTTTTGTCTAGACTTCTACCTCAAACCCATTTTGTGAGAAATAGTAAAAAAAAACAAACTTTACTAGTATTATCTAAATTTTGATTATCTTTATGAATAGTTTATATCGCCATCGTTGATTAGATCACCCCGTTCATAGCGTAAATACAAAATTTACATGATGGTTTTTTGCAACCCTCTCTTGGACAATACATGGGTGGACTAGTTCGATCTCTATATATGTGTGTAAATTTTATAGTCCGAAAAGTACTTACCAAGATCCTAATTTTGCACATCCAGGTTTTCGGGATAGGTGGACAAAATCCCGTGGAATTTTGTACCTAGTCTATGATTCCGTTTGAATCACAAGTAAATATGAATATTATCTATCCTTAACCATTTTTTCCATAATGAGAACCCCATATAAGTCTCCCCATAAGGCTATGAGCTCTGCCCTTACTTGTTTGTTCCTTGGCCACTTTCCCACCCGTAAATGAAAGTATTGTTGGAATTTCTGATTACAACATAAAAAAGAGGAAAATGTGTTTCCCCCACAACACGGAAAATGCAAAAAAAATGCGGAAATATAAACCATTATACACAGACATCATAATACATAGAAGAGGAACAAACTTTTGTTTCTATTCCATCACCCTAAAAACAAATGAAATTACATTTCTTATGCAAAATGGTCGAAGCCTCTAAAACCTAAATATAATCAATGCAATTCAATGCATATTCATTATTGAATAGATATTCAACAACTTCTCATCCTTGGGCTATCAAAAGACCCATATCTTCATTAAATCGGCACGTTGAAAGCCATATCTCGGGTTTATACATGAAAACACGTAAAAACACGTTCATTACATAAAAGGGCGGACTTCAAATAATGTCGGTTCCAGCTACCGAAACCTCATCGCATCTAGCGCTTCATCGTAGATAGCAGATCGACAAACTTAACCGTTAATTGACGCGAACATGGGTAAACACAAATCCTTGCGAGCGCGATGTGCAATGGCACGATCACGTCGCGAATCAAACATCTTAACTTGTCGGCGCTAAGTGGTAAAATAAAATGGTTGTGAATGTGATGTGCAATAGCACAATCAAATCACATGGCAAATAACATAACTTGCGAATGGAATAAGGTAAGTGGTAAACAGTGCGAAGTGCGCTTTATGGTGCGACTAACTATTGGTAAGTGTGGTAAGGGAAATACAAAGGAATAAGGCACAAAACAACGTTTTGGCTCATGTGGTAAGGTTAAGGTGGGTCCCTTTAGATATCACATCGGGAGTAGAATAAGTTATGGTAAATGGCTTAAGGTTAAAACAAAAAATTTGCGATTGCGTGTCACGGGAGAAAAAGTTAAGTTAAAGTAGTGGTTGAAGAAATAAACGCAGAGGATGGCTCGGGTACTCTGTTTGTTGTGGTGGCATGAAAACGCCTTCGAGCTCTTGGATCCTTGCTTTTCCTTATCCGCACAAAATTGATTTAAGTGTGGGTTGTTGCAACTTCTCATTCATGGCGGTGGTTGGGATTATAATTCCAACACTCCCTCTTAATCACAATTGCCACCATCAGTCATTCCCGGTACATCGTCCGAGGTAAACAAACTCTTTTGTCCGAATGGATTTCCGAGGATATCGACAAATGTTCCTCTCGTCTCCCGCAATGCTGCAAAAACAATCTCACCATTGCTAACCAATTCTCTTATAAAATGATATTTTGCATCTATGTGATTTGTTCTCTTATGGAAAACATAATTCTTTGATAATGAAATTATCGAGCTATTATCACAATAAATTGTGGTTCCTTCTCATCCATACTTCTTGGCATGTCTTTGATGTTGTCGCCACATATTGTGCTTTCTGTTGTTGATAATGAAACTATTGGTTGCTTCTTGGAAGCCCATGAAATGACTCCCGATCCCAAATGAAACACATACCCGGATCCGTTCTTTATATCATCTACACTTCCAGCCCCAATCACTATCATTAAAACCAATCAACTTAAAATTATCGGTTGAGGAGTATAGAACACCATACTCCTTTGTTCCATTCACATACCTCGTAATTCTTTTGGCTACTTTCCAATGTGTCTCCTTTGGTGTCTCCATGAATGCGGAAATTAAACTTACAACATACATAATATCGGGCCCGGTTGTTTGTCAAATACATTAGACTACCAACTATGCTCTTATACAATTTCGGATCGACATTCTTGTCTGTAATCTTCTTTGCTTAGTTTCAACCCCGTGACGGGTTGGGGTTACAACTACTTTGTTGTTCTGCATGTTAAACCTCTTTAAAACTTCGCAACATATTTTTCTTGGGAAATAAAAATTCCCTTTTCATTTTTCTTTACTTCAATGCCCAAAAAAATATCTCAATAAACCCAAATTAGTCATTTTTAAATTCACTCTTCATGATTGCTTTAAAATCAACACCGAGAGAAACTTCATTGCCCCGTAAAACTTAAATCATCTACATATAAAACAAGGATAAGGATATTACCATCATTTTCTTTAATGTAGAGTGTGGGTTCACCATCACATTTTTTGAACCCATTATCCATCAAGTAAGCAACAATCATGTTGTGCCATGCTCTTGGTGCTTGCTTCAGCCCTCATAAAGAGCCTTCTTCAACTTGCACACTTTGTGCTCTTGGCCTTAAATTTCATAGCTTGAAGGTTGTTCAAAATATACCTCCTCTTTCAACACTCCATTCAAGAATGTCGACTTCACATCCATTTGATAGAATTTCCACTTCGTTGTGCCTGCAATGGACAACATTGTCTCGCACTTGTCTCCATCCTTGCAATCGGTGCAAAGGTTTCTACATAATCTCTTCCTTTCTGCTCGCTTGTAGCCTTTCACAACAAGTCTTGCTTTATGTCTTTCTATCTTGCCTTCAACGTTGCTTTTGGTCTTATAGACCCATTTTACTCCAATGACTTCTTTACCTTGTGGGAGGTCCACTAACTCCCATGTATCATTCTTTTCTATTGCTCCAATCGCTTCAGTCATTGCTTCAATCCATTTTTCTTCTTTTACCGCATCTTCAAAATGGATTGGGTCATCAACATGACAAAAACAAAGCAAATAATGAATTCGGACCATTATTATTATCAGCTTTCTTTCTCATAAATTTCACTCAAGTTTATGAATCTTGGTCTTCTTGGTGTGCTTGGAGTTCCACTTGAACTCGAGGGAGTTTATAATCCCCTATGGTGTGCTTGGAGAAGAACTTCCTTGATTTCTCAAGGTCTGTTATGTTTCCTTCTTACAGGGTGTGCTCTATCTGAGCTTGTGTAGGTGGAGGAGGAGCCACCATGGAGGAATTATTTTCTGCAATCAATTTCTCTTGCTCTTCGTGAGACATAGATGTCTTCACATTCACCGTATTCTCTAAAATTCCATCCCAAGCTTCTTCTTTAATAAAATGAACATCTCTACCGATTATAACTTTCTTGGTGGATATATTATAGAGTTTGTAGGCCTTTGATTCATCATCGTATCCAACAAAGATACACTTCTCCCCCTTGCTATCCAACTTATTTCTTAGTTGATCCGGGACATGTGCATCAGCTACACATCCAAATACTTTCATGTGAGTGACAAACCTGTTTTGTTCTACTCCATGCTTCTTCCGGAACTCTGTTCATAACATCTTTGGTTGGACATTTATTTAAAATATAACCTACACAATTTACAGCTTCCCGCCCAATACTCATTTGGCAAATGTTTTGCCTTCGAGCATACGTCCGACCATGTCTATGATGGTCTTATTATTTCTTTCTCGAAACACTATTTTGTTGTGTTGTGTACCTTGTGGTAAACTTCTTGTGTATGCCATGCTCCCTACGGAAACATAGGAAGTCTTTGGAGATATATTCTCCTTCTCTATCAGCTTCTCAACACTTTTATGTATTGCCCACTTTGCTTCTCTACAACAACTTTGAAGTGGTATAACTGCTCAAACACTTCACTCTTATGTTTCAAAAAAATACACCCATATCTTTCCGGTGTAATCATCTATAAATGTCAAAACATAGTGACTCGCCATCTAATGATGGTGTTTGCATTGGTCCACACAAATTCGAGTGGACAATCTCTAAGGGTGCTTTTTTCCCTTATACTCTTCCCCTGCCGGGAATGCTTCTCTGTGTTGTTTTCCCAAGATGCAACCTTCACATAGGTCAGTTCGGTTTCTCAATGAGTGGTAATACCTTTACCATCCCATCTCTATGAAGGAGGTTCAAACCTCCAAAATTGAGATGTCCAAATCTCAAATGCCATAACCAGTTTTCGTTTGTCACTTCTTCTTGAAAGACCTCTTTTGTGACTACTACAACCAAACCTCCTTCCTTCAAGTCTATTTTTAGCTTGAGAGGAAACATCTTATTCTTTTTTCATATGCACTTCGTAATGACCCTTTTACTTGGAGGTATGTCCATGATTGTACACACATTATTCTTAAAAAATACATTGTAGCCCTTTGTTCATGAGTTGTCTAATGCTCGAGAGGTTACATTTCAAGCCAGGTACATAATATACATCCGGCACAAATTTCTTCTCTCCCTTCCTTGTGAGTATTGATACTCTTCCTTTCCTCATGACAAAGGCTTTACTATCACTCCCCTGTTGTCACTTTGGGCTTCACATTCCCCTCCAGATTGGCAAACATTGCGATGTTTCCAGATCATGTGGTTGCTACAACCCGAGTCTAAGAACCATTCATCTTCTTGTATTTCTTGTGCTACATTACAAAGTTAGAAGCACATTACTCCGGTTCTGACTTTATTTTGCAAAATTTACATTTTTCTTATTATTCATGTCATTTTGTTTCTTTCTACATTCATTTTCATAATGCCCATACTTTTTACAATAATGACATTGGACTTGCGATTTATCATACCTTTATCCTTGTGCTTGACTCTGGATTGAGACTTCGCTTTGATTCTGGTTGTTGCCCCTTCCACGTGTGCTTTAGCAGGGTTGTTTCTTCCACCTCTTTGTGGGCTTCTTCCTCTTCCCTCGGTAGTTTGATCTTCCTTGACCTATACCTCGACCAAAAGACATATTTGTCTTGAAAGCATGCTCCAATGAGGGGTTCGTTGTTCACTGTCTGGCCTATGTTCATGAGACATCGGGTGATGCACAAAGCTCATCCACCGAAAATTGTGAGAGATCCTTTGTCTCTTCTATTGCCAATACTATGGCATCAAATCTTGAGGGTATACTTCTCAATATTTTCTCCATTATTCTTCTTTCCTCAATTTTATCTCCATAAGACCTTATCTAGGTAACCAACCCGATCACATGTGTGAATAATGAGTCTCGTTATCGTACTCTTTCATACAAAGAGTTTCAAAATCTCTCCTCGACATTTGTAACTTTGTTGTCTTCACTTTCTTCATGCATTAATAGGTTGTCTTGAGAATATCCCATGCCTCCTTAGACTTTGTTGTTGCTGTAATCCTTGGGAAAATACTTTTCGTGTACTCGCTTGAAAGATATAGAAGAGGGCTTTGGAGTCCTTCTTCCTATTGCCTTTCAACAAGTCTCTTTCTTTTGTTGTCAAAGCAAGAAGCGCCGCCGCATCTACTAGTTCTGGAAATCCATTTTCCACCAGCCTCCCATATATCTTGTGAAGCAAACGGGGCCCTCATTGTAATGGCCCAATATTCATAGTTTTTACCATTGAACTGTGGTAATTGTGGATTTTTCAGGCTTGTGTCTATTGCTGCCATTCTGACTATATAAAAAGAGAAACCTTCTCACCGTCGTAAAATATTTCTCACTCCCCGGAGACTTCTCGCTTTCTACAAACAAAATCAATCTTATAGCTTCTTCAAGTAAAGAGAACTTGTTCATTTACCGAGAGCCTAGACCTACTTTGATACCATGTTAGAATTTCTCAATACAACATAAACAGAGGAAAATGTGTTTCCCCCACAACAGAGAGAATGCGGAAAATGCGGAAATATAAACAGATCATACACGGATAGCGTAATACACATGAGATGAACAAACTTTTGTTTCTATTCCATCACCCCCGGAAACAAATGAAATTAAATTTCTTATACAAAATGGCCGAAGCCTCTAGAAACCTAAATCTAATCAATGCATTTCAATGCAAATTCATTGTTGAACGTGACGTTCAACAACTTTCGTCCTTTAGGGCATGTCAAAAAGACCCATATCTTCATTAAATCGGCATGCATGTCGTATTCTAGTTTATACACGAAAACACGTAAAAATGTGCTCAAAACATAATAGGGCGAACTTCAAATAATATCGCTTCAGCTCTAAAACCTCATTGCGTCCGACGCTTCATCACGTATCGTAGATCGGCGAACTTAATTGTTAACTAGTGCGAACATGGGTAAACACAAATCCTTGTGGGCGCGATGTGTGATGGCACAATCGCGTCACAAATCAAACATCTTAAGTTGTTGGCGCTAAGTGGTAAACTCAAATGGTTGTGAATGCTATGTGCGATAGCACTAATCGGATCGCACGGAAAAATAACATAACTTGCGGATGGAGGAAGGTAAATGGTAAACAATGTGAAGTATGCTTTCTGCAGGTGCTGCAAACTCGTTGGTAAGTGTGGTAAGGGAAATAGAAAGGAATAAGGCGCAAAATAAGGTTTTGGCTCATGTGGTAAGGTTAAGGTGGGTCCCGCCAGTATATCGCAACTGCGGGTAGAATAAGTTACGATGAATGGTTTAAGGTTAAAACAAAAAAACTTGTGATTGCACGTGTGGGCAAAAGGTAAATTAAAGCGGTGGTTGAAGAAATAAACGCAGATGATGGCTTGGGTACTTTGTTTGTTGTGGTTGTGTGAAAATGCCTTCGGCTCTTGGATCCTTGCTTGTCCTTCTCTCGCACAAAATTGATTTAAGTGTGGGTCGCTGCCGCTTCTCATTCATGGCAGTGGTTGAGAGTATAATTCCAACAAGTACTTACCTCGATCAATTTCCTAGTATCAAAGACGATAACCACACCACATCCACAACTCCTCCTTTTTCCATGCTCCATGGAAAAAACCCATCCGATAGCTACCCCATATTTCTTTGTATTTTATATTCCTTATTCCTTTACCTTCTTGTTTTTGGTCCCATTGCTCCATAATTAGATTCTGTACCAAACCCCATAATTATTTTTTGTCCCATTGCTCCATAATTAGATTTTGTACCAAACCATTTTTTATGTTAAAAAAATAACCGCATATATGTTTTTCCAAATAGTCCACATGATAAAAAAGTAGAAAGTTCTTGTGATATTTGATGCTCTCAAAACCACCTTCCCAATATAATCTATCATATTGCCACTCATTTGTGAGCTTAATTTCTTTTTTTCATAGATCCATTCCAAATCTCCACAACATATTGACATTAGAAAAAAAAATGTTCAATATTTTCAGAGTTTATCTTATTTTATTTTTATTTTATTTTGTGGGTGGCAAAATACACATATTCCTGCACCTGCCATTCCTTTTTTTCAGTATCGTGTAATTAGGAGGGTCACCGCATCCATAATTTCCTATGGGTATGTAATATCATATATACAAACATAGGGATCGTTTGCGAAAGAGAGAAGATTATGAACCTAATAGCATTGTGGATGGACCCGACGTTGAGTTGTAATGATCCAGACGGCATTTACTCATAAAGTCATCATGGAGCCAGACTTCACATTAGAAAGTTCCCGGGTCTTGATGAGAGTGTCTAAAATTGCAAAAAATTCAACTAAATCTGGAAATTAAGATGCATTACGTAACCTGTATAAACTAATACTCTAAATCCATGGCCCTCACTCGCTAATTTATAATCCGATTGACATAGAAAGTTTGAACTGAAAGATACCGTGAAACTCGTGAAACTGAGTACTGTTAAAATAGGAGAGTGTCTTGATGAATGCTGTTAATCGTTATATTTTTAGCTGAATTTTACACGCCAATGTGGCATGTAGCCGGGATGACCACTTACTCGTCCAAAAGTTAATAAAGTTACATCAAAGTTCGTATAGGTCTCCCACTCCCATCCCTTCTGCTATGACTTAGTGATTATGCATATGTTTCACGTTACATTTTATATTGTAAACGTTGAATTGTCGTCACTCAAATTGAAGATTGCGCATTTTCCTTAATCACTACGATACACATCATTTTTTTTATTTACTTGGTACGAATGAAAAAAATTATGATTCCATTACCTTATATCTGTATTTCATAAAAATAGTCATTACTTAAATGAGTTTTTAACACTATTATGAATACATTACCCTATTTATTTATTTCATAAAATTAAGCATTACTTAAATAAATGTTTAGCACTATTAGTTTATCATGATAGGTTTTAAAATCATGTGTATTGCAAGATATATGACGCCCTTGATTTTATGAAGGATGCATATCATTTTTTTGTTGTTGTTAGGGCAAGATTTAAAATAAAAATCATCAGATTTTTTACATCCCCACTTATCTTTACTTCTTTATTAACAAATGTGCTTTCTTGTCTTCTATATTAGATTCATTAAGTCCCTTGCATTCATAATACTAGTGTCAAAATTTATCAACATGTATCATTCTTCTTCACGTTGGTAATTGTCTCGATAAAGAGTAAATAGCTTTGAGAGGGCCTTTTTCAAAGTTGGAAATTCTAGAGTAAGAAAAGGGTGGCGTATTTATTATACCTTGAAGTGGTAAATGAAATTCTTATATGTTTTCCCTTAGGACTTACTTTTCATTCATTGGTTCCTAGTCAATAGTTCTTATTCTCCGATATTATTTCGGAGTTTATTATAGAATTATTAGTGAAACTCCACGATGATGAGACTCAAAGATCGTATTAGCTTACCAAACTAGCCTCTCTCCGGGCACTCACTACTTCACTATCGGGGTAGGGTTAATGGAAACTTCCTTCCATGGGAATCCGGTCCCACCACCCCAAATGTAACTTTGATACACTTTCATGTAAGGTTTTCCTCCATTGTTCCTTATTGATGGTTTTCCCCTTATATGGTTGCTTCACCTTATCCATTAAAAGCTGGTTTAGATTTTAATAATGTTATCAACATTATTCCCGATTTCCTCTTTTTTTGCATAAGGATCCTTATTGAGTCATCTAATAAAGGTGTTTTATATGTCACCGCAAGGGTGATGGAAATACTTCATATCCGTATTGTATACTATTTAATGTTATAGTATGTAGATCATGATTTGATACTTCATCACCCATATTACCCAACTTATTTCTTTAAATTTTAATTCTAGACATATAATCAATAATGTTTTCATTTCTGTTCCATATTAATTGAAAGAAGCTTGCTCTTAAAAAATATCATTCTAACTATATTTACTATTTCATACATACGTTATAATGCTTTCAATGTCTCACTCAATGTCTTGCATTCCCTTAATTCCCGTTATATGAAGAAAGATATGTATTTCACAAAAATCCTCGTGAGAACACTTTTTCTTGGTTTCTCTTTTTCTCCCAAAAATAAACCAAGGCCATAGGAGTACGCGGCTTAGCTTCAACTCCACTAACTATTACTTGTGCATTATAGCCTTCTAACAAAGTTTGTATCTTAAACTTCCAATTTGTATAATTTAATCTATATAACTTATTTGTTTCTTCTAGATATTAATTTGTTCGATTTGACATGGCTAAATAGCAAAATAAACAACATTAATTTATCTACAATGGTAATTTTACTAGCACACACCAATTTTCTCAATTTTGTTACAAACACATCACGTACAATCAAGGCACAACACATATGAATGAAGAATAATTTGTTCTTGATGCAACTCCAAACTCTAATCTACAAACATCGTACTATGTGCATAAATTCAAATCAAAGCAAAGGAACAATGATATATAAGCTCATAACCCCACAAGGGAAAATCCTTATTAATCCATCAATCTTTAATTTATCCACTCGTGTAGAAATGGTCACTTATATAACTATAAATGACCATTATCAAAATTAGATATTATGTTCAAACCAAATTCGCATCTATCTGCCATAACTCTCTCCATAATATATCCTAAAATCTCTCCATAAATATTTCCATGGATATGTCAAGAAAATTTTAATCCCTAAGATCTCTCATTCCTATGTAGATAATCTATAATAATCTAGCACATTATCATTTATTCATTAATTATTAGAATTAAGAACTATTCTTTCTACGCCCTCCCCGTTATGAAACCAGCTCCAAAAAATAGAAGAAAAGAGAGATCAACACCTTAGAAATAAGCTACTTTGAGGGGCAACCTCCTTTACATTACATAAATGAATAATTCTTGGATGATACAAATGAAAAAACCTCCTTTATATATATAGGAGTCCATGGGGTCACAATATAATCCTAGCCGACCTAAAAATAATAATGTAAGGGAAACATAATAACAATATGGGGGCTAGCAAAGGTACAACAATAACAATAAGGGGGCTACACTAACAATAATAAGGGACTACACTAATATTTTAGGGACCTAATATGCCCCACTCCTTCAAACAAGTGTTTGTCCTCAACGCTTGATTATTTCTTGATGCTTCAGTATAAAATTCTCATCCTCCCATGTGGAATCTTCAACTGGGTAAGTTCTTCCACTTTCTTAGATACTCCGAAATTGATTTATTTGGTAGTTGTCGAGTTCTTGTTTCGTGGATCGCTTCAAAAGTTCTTTCATTGCGATGTTGATCTTCATATTGTTTCATTTGATTACGCACCAAAGATAGGTTATCCTTTGAGAGTTGGAGAACTTGTTGTTGATGCTCGATGTGATATTCCACTACTTTATCATCAATATTAGCTTTCATTTGATCCTTCAAACCATCCAACTTAACCTTCATCTTTTTTTATTTTAAACTATCTATGTCATCTTTGATTCCTCTTTGTATGATCTAAATTTGTTGCACTTGGTACCGTAATTTTGATATATCATACTACAGTTCTTCCTCTTCATGCATTATAGAATAGATTTTTTGAGGGCTTAATGGGAGTGGAATTATTTTTTGGGAGGCATTGTATAACTCAATACCGATATCTATGCTTCAATATGACCTTGGAATCACTTCAAACCCGATTTTTTCAAACAAATGTTATGCAAACTTGTTTAAAAAACTACACACCGTTTTCTTGTTTTTGTGGAGCTCGAAATTGAAATTGAATTATCTTTGTGATTTATAATCTTCAATATTTGCAATTCAGCCCTATAGTAGCCCTCCGAATCTTCTTTCAAATGCCACGAGTCCGACTCGATTTGGATTCTTTCAAGACTGTAAAGTTATGCCCAATATCCCATAATGACCTAATTATGGATTCGTTCAATAGAGCGGAGTTATACGGCATGCCACATGTCATTGTTTCCTCCTTCGGCTCTAAAATTGATACACAAGAAACTAAATTATGTGTATTTTAGGCCACTTTTTACAGGATTCCAAGCAAACGCTCGCAGAGATATTTATGACAATTTTTCCGAAGGTCATCTCTTTTAGATGAAATTCAGAGCCCCGCAAAAACCCTAAATTCCATGGATCATATCTCAAAAAAATATTACACGGAAAGATCTGAAATTTGTAAAAGATGTTCGTCAGGATTTCGACTTCCCCGTGGTAAAAAATTTCAACTTATGAACATTCATAGAAAAAAAATTATAGCGCAAATGCCACAATGACCTATTTGGAGCAACAAAACCCTAGAATCCAAAGCTCGATACCAAATGTTATGAAACCAACTCCAAAAATAGAAGAAAAGAGAGATCAACACCTTAGAAATAAGCCACTTCTAGGGGGGAAACCTCCTTTACATTACATAAATGAATAATTTCTTTGGATGATACAATGACAAAACCTCCTTTCTATATATATGAGTCCATGGGGTCACAATATAATCCTAGCCGACCTAACAATAATAATGTAAGGGCACCATAATAACAATATGGGGGCTACGAGAGGTACAATAATAAAAATAAGGGGGGCTACACTAACAATAATAAGGGACTACATTAATAATATAGGGACCTAACACTCTCCTTAATAAGTATTCTTCATTAAATTGGTCCCTTCCCCATCTTTTCCTTTGTCATTCTTAATATTTAATACTCTCTATTTTTTCTTTTGTGATCTTTGGTCTTCTCGAAATTCTCTGCATTCCATTATATACTTGCAAACATAAACATAAGATGATGCCTATATAAAAAAGTCACTATCCACCAAAATAAATGGGTAACCAACCATTATATGTTTGGGTTCTCTAGGAATCCTTTTCTCCTACATAGGTCATCCATTTTTCTTTCATCACTAATATTTATGCCTATACCTTTTGTTTCCCTTGCATCATCATTAGTCATCATCCTCGGTTTTTTTTTCTTTTTTTGGTTTTTGGCTTACACACAATGATGGTGCCAATGCTCTTGCATCAATTCTACTATTGGTGGCTTCCTCTGGTAGTACTAAATCCTATAGAGAACATGTAGCTCCTCATATTATACAAAAAAAATATCATGCCATGGTGGCTTCTATCACTCTCACAATTGTTAGGTATTCTTCTCATAAATAACTCTCTTGATCACAACTTCTCACACCAAGCTCTAATACCAAAACATAAATTAAAAACATACAAAAAAATGGAATTGTATGTAGAAATATCTTGATCTCTATTGAATATTATTGAATACGGGAAACTTACATGCATATATTTAGGCTTTATAGAGATCATATATGATCCCTTAAAATTGAATCTGTATTATTAACATATCTATCTAACTAATTATTCTTACTGCGAGACTCTATCAATTATCTACCAACCTCAAAATTAGGTGACAATAATGTAAGAATCTACCAACAATTACATTTCTTCATTTATTTTTTAACGTAGTAAAACTAATTATGGATCCTCCCTTTGATCATGTGAACTGTCATTTTGAGTTATTAGAGTGATCTAAAGCTTGTTTTCTAAGTTTTCGTGTCCCTTTCTAAAGAAATCTCGAGTGTAATGTTTTGTTAAGGGAAGTGCTTTTTTTTGTAAAAGGTAGTTTTGGAAAATATTTAAGAGATAGCTATGATGCATTCTCTTTTATTAATGGATCATATATATCATGAGTACATGCATTGGAATCATTCCCTATGGCATTGCACAATTTCACTTTGCGGTCAAAACTTGTGTCAAAAGGTATATCTTAAGTGTCACACTTATAGGAAAGTGTTGTCTTGTTGTTGTTTCAAATATTTTTTGTGATTTTGGGTATTAAATGTCTCCTTGTCATGTGGTTGATCATCCATGAGTGTGTGATCATGTTCAAGTATTTCCATTCTTTGATTCTTACCTTCTTGTTTTACTAATTGCACACTCATTCATTTTTGGATCCTTCTCTATTCTAGAAAATTTCTCGATAAAGGATTAGACTTTCTTCCTCCTGAAACTACGCACTGCATAATCCTAGGCCATAGTGAAGCACCCTCTACCTCCTATAATTTCACACTACGAATTCCTAGAAGACAAAACTCCCTCAACTATATACTCGCACAATCCTAGTGCCTAGTCATTCAATTATGCTAGTTTCACCTTTCTATGTACGCCTTTTATGAGCTTGGCCTTTCCCAAGCACACTATCCAATCATATTTTGTAATGGATCCTCTTTTTTACAACTCAGATTTCCCAACTCGTGCATTCCCTTTGAGCCTCTCCTCATCCATTGTGCATTTGTAAATCATAGTGCCCATTCATGCGTCCCTACTTCATGTACTTTCCCCACGCGCGCAATGCCTAATTTACCTCTCTCTCATATACTATGAATTTTGTAGTCACAATGCCTATTCCCTCACTCACTACCTCATGCTCTACGCATTGCGCTCAAGAAATCCACTTCTCGAATATTTCACATTGTGCCATCACAATCAATATACTACATGACAAATAAAGTAGACTAGGTGATATTATGTAATATTCCAAAATTAATATGAATATTAAAGTTTTGTTTTTTCACTTAGATAGGTGAATAAGTGGGTAGAGAGACCCATAAATCTCTTTATAAAGAATAAAACCACTTCTCATGTGAAAGTCGATAATATTTTCAGCTTAATAAAGCACCCTAAGGTGTGAACAGGGGCCAGAGCATGTGGACTAGGTCAATGTTGACTAGATCAACAACGTTGTTATGGAGATCATGGAGGATTAATGGGAGGACAAACGCGGCTATTTAGGAGGAGTGTATGCATGAGAGTACCTCTATTATTGAATGGGACCCGTGGTGAGGAAGCTCACCAAGCATAAAAGGAAGAGGATGAAAACATTAGAAGACATGGATTTGTATTATTGATTTTGATATTTTTAGATCCGGATTTTTTCATGTGACATATATATGCATGTTTTTTGCTGTTTAGCGAGGGTTTTGTTGTGATGTTTAGCACAATGGGTGTTTCCGAGCGGAAAACCCACCCTCATCCTTAGGGGGACTTAGAGTGCCTACTCGGGATAGGTTATCTTGAGCTGCATTACCACTATCCGGAACTTGGCCAAGCTTCAGCCTCATATACATCATAGTTCGTTTAGATTTGGGTTGTGTTGCACGAGCGTGTAGCAAAGGAGGAGAGAGATCTCCAATTTATGAGCTATTTTTCCATGGGAGGGATCATACTTTCATTTGGAAGCTTGTGAGGAAATTCTCGGGGCATAATTTCATATTTTGGCATCAGGCCAAGTAGTTATCATCGGCTACAACACGGTTTCCCTCAAGGACCGTGTTACTTTTAGAGAGCAACTACAGCAGTGGGTTTATTGCCCTAGTTGGAGGAGTTGTGTTTCCTTTGATGGGATCAGCCCTTCATCTTGGAGGATCTATTGGAGGAGGATCATCCATTGCATATTTCAGATAAGCCACCTCCTTTCAAAGCATTCCGCTTGCAGAGATTATTCATCCATAGGGCCAAATCTGCTATTTTTGTATATTGTGTATTTCCGAAACCTTTTCTCGGGTTGTCTTGAAATCAACTTTGGAGCTTGGATCTATATTCCTTGCACTATTGGAGCATTATATCAGCACATATTTATATTTCCATTTTCCATTTGTTTCTACTCTTATAGAGCAAGGTACAGTTATAGCATTCCGACATTTCATGTATTAACAAAATTTCATATTTAGGTGTATTCTTTCAAGGGAGGCTTTTTTTCCAAACTTGAGTGATCGTTTTCCTCAATTATTTGTACCTATTTTTTTCTATTATAATCATAATGGAATGGCTCTATGGTTGTCTCATGTTTTGATTCAGGTGATATTTCTACATATTTCCAGCTTTTATGTCACATATTGCTTCTTTCCTCATTTGGGAATATTACAATGGTATCGGAGCATAATCTTAGCTTTTCCTATGTACTTCAACCATTATGTCATCTAAGGAGGCTTCTCATAGAAAGTAGAAGATCTCGCAGAAGAGATGAAGGAAAAAACTCCATTATCGGGAGGGAATGAATTCTCAAAACTTCTTCTTCAAACTATGGAAGGCATTAACAGATACATCAAAGAGATAAGGATGGAGAGATATAGAGATTCTCCAAGAGGGCTTGAACATGAAGAAAGATCTAGATTTTCACATTATGGGTGTGAGCATTCAGCTACACCATCAGATCTACAATGTGGTACCATGCCACATTCTTGGAAAGGGAAGAAGAGGAAGGAGACACACCAAAGGAGGAGACTCTTGTTGTCTATCTCCAAGAATATGAATCTCAATCCAAGATTCAAGGAGCATCTAACCTTTCAAGGGCTTTATCAAATAAAAAAGGAGAGAAGACCCAATAACCATAATAGAAGAAGAGGGTGCATGCAGTGACACTTTGGGTAGATTATTTCTACCTACTTTTGATGGGTCACCCAAGTGCACAACTAAGGCTTGGGTAAAGAAACTAGACACATATTTCCGGATGCATCAAGTTTCGAAGAGGAAGCCATTAGAGTTGCAGCTTCTGCATCTTGAAGGTAAGGCTTATGCACTGGTGTTTTTATGAATCTTCTTCATTAAATAATGAAAATATATCTACTTATGAAAAGTTCACTAGGAGGTTAGTGAAAAAGATTTGATCAAAGATATTTTTGAAACTTCTTTGGGTGAGCTAGAAAAACCCAAGAAATCAGAACCTTTGCATGAGTTGGGAGGATCCATGAAACCAAATCCATTTCAAAATATTGTTGAGGGGGTTAAATATTTACAGGATGCTTTTGCCAAGGGAAAAAAGCCCCACTTCAGAAGAACTTTCTTCTCAAGAAGAAGACATGAGGATTCCTCCTTCAAGAGGAGATCAAGCCAAAGGGTCTCTTAAAGATGAGTTATTCTCCAATGATGAGGAGAAGGAAGAGGAAGAGCTGGAAAGAGCCTCTGATCAGTACGTAAAAGCGAGGAGGAGATCCACAACCATTTGGAGATGGAGATGAAGAAATAGCTTCAACTAGAGGAGCTCTTGTATCTTTGCAAGAAGTTCCAAAAGATCCGACATATGAAGGTCGAGGGGCAACATGTGTCTATGTTGATAGGCAATGATACAAAACAATGGAGGAAGTTTGTTCCAACATTGACTACGCTTTTGGGACATACACTTTGATAGATCATTCCCTTGTGATCAAGACTCTTGACACCAATATGACATTGGGTGTGCATGGGTTGCTTACATTAGAAAAGTATGCCTTAGACTGTGAAATCTCGCTGAAGGTAGGAGAAGAGGAGAAGGAGGGTCAACATCAAGTGATTGGGAACATACACACCCATCCTTTTTAGGAGGTTTATGCACATGTACACGGAGGATGATTCACGCAGGGTGAGGGCAGGGATAAATCAGTCCACTCACATACATAGCTCGCTCTAGGCCTTGATGTTTCATTACATGGAGGAATTCCACTAGGGAGACCCCGATTGGATGATGATCAAAGAGTTCTATCAACATGGTGCATATGTGAAAAAAATTGGCTAAGGAAGGAGCCTTAGGAGGAGCTAGAACAACACACAAAGTGGAGAACCTTTCGATGGGTTCAAAGGAGGGATGAACAAATTTCTACTATGGACATTACCATTTCCCACTCACTCATTTGCGCTCAAAGATGATGATTCGAACCGCGATGATACAAGCATGGTGTCAAAGGGATACCTCCATAGCCTTGGAGCAGCAAATGATAGTTCCACACATGAGGAATATTTCTAAATATGATAAGGGGTTATTAACACTCTTTCATGCATTGGCCAAATTATGGAAGTTTTTGGATGGGAAATACCTTCCAAGAGGAGGTTGACCTCCATGTACTTCAATCTTGTCTTACGAAATATCACCGCAAGGGAGGTAGCAAAGGCGAGGTAGTAGTACTCCAACATGTGTCTTTGACATTAAGCATGTTAAAGAGGAGACATATGATGTGACAGTGCTTCATTTTGGATCTCAACGAGTTTTTTCACTATTGAGGAGGATGGACCCATATTGGGAGTCCCAATTATTGGTGGAGTATTCCAAGAACACTCTTCACATGTAAGGTCCTTGATGGGAAAGTGGTAGATGGGGGGTATAGAGTGGTTGATGGAGTCATTTATTTCCATGATCAGATCTACTTGACTAGAGACTCCAAGCTCAAGAAGGAGATTATACATACAACATATGAGGCACTCTCTTCAGACATGTAGACTTCATTGATTCTTATCACACCATCATGGAGGGATTCTATGGGAAGGATCTCAAAGAAGATGTGCACCAACATATGAGGAGATATGTAGCTTGTTTGATGTATGAGGAGGAGAGCAGCCCACCTTGCAAGGTTGTTTCAATAACTTCCCCTTTTGATGGAGAGATGGGAAGGCTCATATATGGACCTCTTTCACCAACTTGTCTACAATATACCGTAAATATTATGTTTTGATTCTTATTTATCAACTAAAAATGTATGTACATTCCTTTACCATACAATTTCAGCACATTGCTCCACAAGAGAGCAAAACCTCTCTTTGGATTTCATGGTCCTTTTGGGACTACGTTCGGTGATGGGATTTATCACTTTCTAGAGGACTTTGGAAAGATTTGTTTTGTTTGGTTCATATTCAACCAACACCTAATGTCCTCTACTATTTTCAATATTTTGAGAAGCTTATGGCAGCAAGAAAGTGGTTGGATGGCCAGCTTATCGTATCATGATTGGAGACAACAAGAAGCAAAACAATGTTGGTCTCACTTGAGGGACTATTGCCACCATCGAGTATGTCCATGTTTCTTTTGGAGCCCATATGGTGATGAAATTATATTCACTATATGTAGGAAGGATTGGGCAAGAAATATTCCTAGAACCAAGGAGTGGGATCATGAGATTCAAAGTATTTTTTGGCTTCATGAGGACTATATTATTGCAGCCCAAGATACTGGCAGCTCCAAATTTATCATAAATGGAGAGAGAGACAACATAAGTTGAACAATTTTTTATCTATCATTTTCAACCATGCAACCCCTACACATTGCAGAAGTAGGGTATTGGTAATTGTTTCTATGAGCTACCAAGGATGGCTCACTTTGTTTGGATGATAGCATGGAGATTGGAGTTTCTCATGGGGAACTCGAGGCACCCAACATTTACCATCTGTCATGCCTTAAGGAGGCCAATGGACAACATATAACTCTTTCCATATATCTCCCACTTTTTTCATGATGAAATCTATTTGGTTTATCTACCAAAGGCTCACTTGTATACTTGGGAGGAGACATATACATTGGAGGTTTTGCGATATCCTCGCAGCTTTCTTGAGGATAAGAAACATTTTGGAGGAAAGGATCGTAATATTCCAAAATTAATTGGAATATTAAAGTTTTGTTTTATCATTAGATTGGTGAATGAGTGGGTATAGAGACCACATAAATCTCTTTATAAAGAGTAAAACCACTTCTCATGTGAAAGTGGATAATATTTTCAGATTAATAAAGCACCCTAAGGTGTGAACAGGGGCTAGAGAATGTGGACTAGGTCAATGTTGACCCGAAGTCATAATGCTATTATGGAGATCATGGAGGATTAATGGAGGACAACGCAGTCATTTAAGGAGTGTATGCATGAGAGTAGCTCCATTATTGAGTGGGACCCGGTGGTGAGGAAGCTCACCAAGCATAAAAGGAAGAGGATGTCAACATTAGAAGACATGGATTTGTATTATTGATTTTGATCTTTTTAGATTTGGATTTTTCATGTGACATATCTATGCATGCTTTTTGTTGTTTAGTAGGGTTTCGTTGTGATTTTTAGCACAAGGGTGTTTCCGAGCGGAAATCTCACCCTCATCCTCGGGGGACTTAGAGTGCCTACTTAGGATAGGTTATCTTGAGCTGTATTACCACTATATGGCAATTTTTCCAAGCTTCGCCCTCATATGCAGCGCAGCTTCTTTTTAGAGTTGGGTTGTGTTGCTGTGGGTGTAGTAGTGGAGGAGAGAGATCTTCAATTTCTGAGCTAGTTTTCCATTGGAGGGATCATCCTTTCATCCGGAATATTGTGAGGAAGTTCTCAGAGCATCATTTCATATTTTTTCTTCAAACCAAATAGTTATCACTAGCTACAAGAAAGTTTCCTCAAGGACTTGTGTTATTTTAGAGAGCAGTACTGCAATGGGTTTATTGCCCTAGTTGGAGGAGTTGTGTTTCCTTTGAGGGGATCAGCCCTTCATCTTGGAGTGTTTGTTGGAGGAGGATCATCCATTTCATATTTCATATTAGCCACCTCCTTTAAGCATTCTAGTTTCATAGATTATTCATCCCTAGGGCCAGAATCTCATTATTTTTATATATTGTGTATTTCCGGAAACCTTTTCTCGGGTTGTCTTGGAAATTAGTTTTGGAGCTTGGATCTATATTCCTTGAACTATTGGGGCATTGTATCAGCACATATTTATCTTTCCATTTTCCAAATATTTCTACTCTTATAGACAATGCATTTATAGCATTTTGGCATTTCATGTATAAATAACATTTCATATTTAGGTGCATTTTTTTCATGGGAGGCCTTTTTGCCCAACTTGAGTGATCTTTTCCTCAATTATTTGTACCTATTTTTCTGTTATAATCATAATGGAATGGCTCTATGTTTGTGTCATGTTTTGACCCAATGATATTTCTGCATATTTCCACCTTTTATGTCACATGTTGTTGCTTTCCCCATTTGGGAATATTACATATTGTCATGAGTGAACTTCACTTGTAGGTATAATGATCTTAACATTCCAAGATGATGTTCAAGAAGGACATCAATCATATGCTGCAATAAGACACTTGTGGAGGTGAGAGACAAAGAGAGAAAAGGGACATTGAACTACGACACATTAATGAAGATCAAGATGATGTAGAAGACTTTATATCATAACCAACCCTTTGGGGGATGAAAATGAAGTACAAGTAAATCCATTATGAATATGTGAAGATAGTAGCTAAGAGAATATCTTAGCATTAATACGCTAGAATGAAGTCTTATTTCATCGTCACCAAGTCATGGTTTATCAAAGTGTCACCACAAAAGTCACATGTTGCCAATGTATTTTGCCACAATTTTTGGAATGTAATATTCTATTATTTTTTTAAATGAGAAAATGTGAAATGTGTGAAAGCCCAAGGGTCCCACATGGAATGTGAAAAGTCACTAAAAAGTTATAAATTCATGTAAAATATCAAAGGTCAAATACGATTCGAAAAGATACATGGGAGCTCAAGAGTCATGAGGGAAGATCAAGAGTCACAAGGAAGGTAGAGAGTTACCTTATTTGTTATAAATACACCTCGTAGCTCAAGAAAAGGAATTTTTACCTTGTCTTCTCTAGCTTGGCATAGGAAAGAAGATCATTCTTTGGAGGAGTAAGTGTTGACTTAATTTTCCACTATTCGAGCTAGTGTTGCATCATTGTAATTTTGTATCTTGGAACTTTCCCTTAATATATGAAGCTATGATAGCCGACACACTTTCATGCATGTATAATGGATTTTTTAAGACTATTATTTTAATGCTCGTGGTATATGTCCGTGTTCATGTTAGAAATATTGAGAGGGGGGTGAATCGTTGTTTCGTTTCTAGTTAAAATTTATGCATTCACTTTAATTCATTTGATTCATTACTTCATTATCGAATCACGGTGTTATATATTATAGTGTATTGAGTAAAAAATGAAAAAAATTAATTGAAAGAACGTGTAAATAATAAACACATCAACACATCAATCACATATGGACACCCGCATTTTAGGTGGAAAAACCAATGTGGGAGAAGACCACCACTATTGTCGTTGTTTTTTCTTCTTCTTTTATTATAAATAAAATTATTCATTACATCATGGTATTGTATCGGTGCAAAATCTTTCCGAAAGCATGTATACTCTTACTTTTAGGATACTCCTACCTCAACTTTTTCTCCAACACCCACCGGAAGGGAGCCACAACCCCATGAGGCTACAACCTCTACTCGTTCTTCATCTCACATTAGAAGGGAGCTATCATCCCATCGATCAATTTACCATATTATACTACACGGAGGACCCTACCCCATGACTAAAGTAAACAAATATGAGATCCTTGTGGACCATGTTTCACAATATTTTATAGTAGATCCAACTGTCAATCATCAAACAACCGATAGGCCACCTTTCATCAAATTTCAAACTAGATCCACACCCTCGCAATAAGCTCAAACCAATTGAATACTAATTGAACACCGAATACTAAATCATTAAATCATTTTAAACCAGTATAGAGTCACTAAATCATCAAACCAATCAAAAAAACCAATACCAACATATTAAAGGACTAAAAACCAATCTCTCGTAGTTATAAGCAATTTTTTCGCATTTTTTTCGATAAGTCTTCAAAAAGGATCATTCATATCCTTGAAAATTTCACGAAGAGGAAGGAGTATGAGGGAAATCCTATTTAAAGAGATCGAAGGTCAAAGAGAAAGGCATTCGAGTCTAGAGTAAGATCTCGAGCGACTCGCGTCTCTATGTGCGAACATAGAGAAAAAATTCTAAAGTGGTCGGTCTTTTAGGGTTTGAGTTTGTTTTGATCTTTAGGCGAGTCCGCTTTGTGAGCGTGTAGCCCACGCATTTCACTTGCTATGCATGGGTATTCATCGTTTAATTCCACAAACGAGTCTATCTTAGTGGAGACTCGAGTCCTTTTTGAGTATGTTGTAATATCAGTTTTTTATCGGTAATAAAATGGTATCGCAGCCATGTTGCATTTCGTTTGAGCATAATTTTGGGAACATCCGAGTTTGCTTGAGTCTCAATAATTTCTATTGCTTGTTAAAGCCAAGGATGGCGTCTATGGCGTTTGAAGACTAGGAGATTAGAAATTCTTTCCCGGGGAGGAGCCGCGAAACCTACGCTTTCGTTTACGATCGTATTTCGATATAACCGGTACATAATATCTTGAAGATTCCTCGTCTTTGCTCGAAAAAAAGCATAAGTTATTTAAATTCTTCCGCTATATATCTATATCTTCGTACTGTTATGGATTCTTTATCACGCATCTAGTTCTCGTCATGAATTTGGAGATAAATCATTTGAAGAAATTTGAAAGAAAAAGAAGAAGAAAATGTTGAGAAAAGAAACTCTAATGTTACGGTAGTCTGTAGTTCTTGATAGATCCGTTAATTTATTCTCGAACTCGTCATTTAGCACGATTCCCGGACTCTTCCTAAAGTAGACCCGAAAAATGTTTATAATAATTTAGGATTACTAGACTCTATCCGATTTCTGAGAGATATAAGGTTAAAGAGGAAGTTCTACAAACAACCTCTAATAACAATATCCTTCATTATTTAAACATCATAAATCAATCTAAGTTTGATGTCTTGCTCGAAAAGTAGGTTATAATTTTGCCCATTTTAACCATGTCCAAATTGGTATTCGACCTACCGCATAGAAAAAGGCCAAGATTTTGCTTTTTTTCTCCTATGTTTTTTGATAGAAGATGGAGAACCTTTCCAAACGCCCTCATTGGTGGTTGTTAAGGCACCCTTGCCTATGGTCCTACCTCATGGTCATGTTTTCCCTAATTTCTCCATAGCATTAACTAATCCAAATGTCGTAAATGCTTTAATTCTAGGATTACAAACCCATGGATATGATGATTTTGATGATGATAGTAAAAATATACCCATCTCGGTGGTCCTCAGTGGTCAAATTATACAAAAAGACTACTCCTTATATGGTTAAATCGTATCATCTCACCGAATTCACTACTCGATTACCCATGACTATGGTATGAATCTCATAGCCTCCCGTATGATTCTAGATCTGAATTAAAACCTCCTACGTAATGGGTTACTAAAAGTGGGAATCCATCGCAAAACCCTACTCGACCATCGCCCTCGTAAATTCCTCCACAATATTTACTACCAGAGATGGTAATGTCCATCAATATCTTTCCGCAGTCACGAGCCGAGCATGGTGGACCTTCTATAAATATTTCCACTTCGTAAATACTACTCCCACATTTTCGATTGATCCTATATTCTTAGATACCGTAAAAATATTAGTTCCGAATGAAATTGCCTCATCCAAAGCAACCCCTTAGCGTTGTTTGTGACCATCCTCACCGTTCTAAAACCTTCTCGTCAATTCTCTTCACAACCTCCAAATCCACATGGCAATATTGAAGAAGACGAGAGAAGAATCAATATGATTACTTTTGTACCAAACAAAAGTAATTCGAAGAAGTATATACGAGGGACACGTTTCTTCAACATCCATGAAGAAATAATTATCCAATCAACACGACAGAAACGATCACCGGGGTTTAGGATTAGTGGATGGATCGAAAATTCCATCATACGTATCCTAGAAATAAAATTACGAAGCATGTAGAAATTCCTTCAAATAGTGAAATCACCTGCATTCTTGAAAATCTACAAAGGAATTAGTCCATATGATCCCGAAGATCGGTGGAAAAAGAAAATGTTCAAAGCCGGAACATTTTCACTCATAAATCGAAAACGAGATATGTTGAAGAACTCAAACTTCCGCCGCGGTAGAAGAAAAGAAAAAACTTCAACAACCGGAAAAATAAGGAATGAAAAAAATTGGATGAAATCCAACAATCAATGGATTTCCTTTTATGAATGGTACTATCCTTCCTCAAATCCAAATAGAAGAATCCTTAAGAAAAAATTTTTCTTAAATCGAAAGCTAGACAGAAGAGGATTCTAAATGTTGATGACTTTATATTATAGAAAATATGGAATCAAATCCCGTTACTAGTCCATCTCCATTAGTGATTCCAAAATTCTCTTCCAAAATACAAAATATGCTATCCAAGCCTAACACTCGCCGAGACTTGCGAGCTATAAGGACAAATGGAGACAAATTAATAAGAGATATATGCGGTTGTTTGCGGGTAAACATGATTAGATCCGTTCCCCGCAAAACATAAATGGGAACTCTTTGATGGACAGATCTATGAGGGCTCGACAATGATTTTCCCCCATGGAAAAATTTTTGTTATCGTAAAAAATGATGGGAAAATCTTTAAACTCTTCCCCATCCAGTATAGAGGACTCGCAAAGGACTTTGTCCTTGCCACAAATTGGAATAATCTTGCCCTTTCCGAGTTTGGAAAAATATGTGAGAGATCGGCATAAATCCATGAGAAGAAATGAATAATGTTTTGAAACATTTGATGAATAGAATAGTGCGAAACGAGGATTATGCTTTGGTTTGTTTAAATGATAATGTCAAGACCTTAGTAGAAAATGATAAGAATATAGGCGAAAAGCCTGGACAAACTCGGAATATCTACGGAAGATTGTTGATGCGACTATAGTGCATGGAAAAGAAATTGTTAAGGTAAATTCCAGCCTTGATATTATCAAGAACATGTCTTGAATGTTTCCAATTCCATTGATTCATTAAAAAATAAGCCTTCATCAGACTCTTACAAATACACTACTTTTTTTTAGTGAGCCTTCTTCACGGATGCCATACACTATCTTCCGGTTCAATATCAAGTCTTATAAAGTAGCACGTAGAAATCGAGTTTCCCAAACCGAGAACCTCTTACCCATACGCCTTTTTGCTGCCCCCAAGTTATTTTGGCCATCTAAAGTCAAATCCTATCCCTTCCTCATAATCTAGTACTTCAACTAGTTCTTCTCTTACAAGAGTGGATTAAGATGAAGAAAGCGATAAGAGGAAAGTGCAAAAGAAGAAGAGACTGACAAGAAATAAATGGTATGATGAAGAAGAAAAAGAAGATACGGATCGCATAAGATAGAGATAGATGATGAAGAACCTTCTTTGGAAAAACTTTCGAGGAATATGTACTGCAATTTTTTCTTCTCAAGACAAAATTCGGTTTAACATTCCCTCGAAGATGATACAGTCCATGCAACCACATCCGGATCTAAATGGAATTCTACTACCGGTCCCACGCCCCGGATAGACGAGATTTAATGAAATCTAAATATCATAAGGATTGGTCCGCATCCTCCACATATTCGTGGAATATTGATAACCGCACCTGAGGCGTGTTTTATTAGTCATGAATTCTTTTCTTGTTTGTTACGGGACATATTTGGTTGATGATATTGGACCCATTAATTCTACCAGAAGAATTATTGGTGGATTTGAAGGATCTTTAGATTCATGGTTAAAAGCTGAAACCTTAAAAGATCCTACTCGTTAAACACATGGGAAAAATTCACAAGTTGCGAATGCAGTATGGTGACTGTATACATGGATCCAAAAACATCCCTTCCTTTGCCAACATATTTTCTAATCTTTCAATTCTTTTTTTATTCTGTTAGGAGAACTTGAATTTATGAAAGGGAAAAATAACTCTTTACCTTCCAATTCCGTGAAAATGAGCCGAATCTCCCCGTTCATTGGTCAAACTTTGCTCCATGTTTCGGGAAATTTTTGAAAGAAAGGCATTCCGAAAATAGATTGCACAATCCATACCTGTGACAATTGGAAAAACAAATTTTATCCCTATGGATTCTGTAAGAAAAATATCAATCGATGCCTACGAAGTGGTCTTGATATCTCCACTAGCTGTTGTGACTTTAGGACAAGCTGGTAGGTCTTCGAGATGAGATTCTACAACAGTATCATTTACAATATTGAGTCTTCGAACCAGTGTCCATAAGAACTTTCCAATATTCAAATCTAGTGCCAATTCTTACTTTAAGCTTAATGCAATACATAACATCACCACTAATTTGATTGCATCCTAGACCACTTCGATCATCTTCTCGTTTCTTCATCAAAAATTATGTTCATGAATTTCTACTCCTTTGAAAGGTTTCGATGATAAATATAATTATGGGTTCGGGCTCGAGAAAACGGGTAGAGTTGAGCCGGAACCTCGGTTCATTTTCTTCTTTCATTTTTTCCGAGTTGACAAGCCTTGATGACTTTCAATGCAAAGTCTCTAGTTCTGTTTACCTGTCTTTCTCGGCCCTCCTTTATTTCTCTCGTGAATCATATATACACAAAGTATTAAGCATGACTCTCTCAAAACCATGAATTTATGCCTCTAATCGGCTTCATTTCGGTAATTTTTATGACCAATGCACCCCTGCCCTTTAGATACCCGGCGTTCACTAGCAGGGTTGGCCCTCTGTACCCGCATTGATCACCAGGTGGGTTGCTCCTTTCTTGGGGTGCACCGATTCTATAAATTTGGGAAAAATAAAAATAATCTCGAAGCTTCCTCTTCCAAAAGCTTCTCGGAGTTGTTATAACTATTTACCTTAGATAAAAGTCTTGAATCCTATCCTATCCCACCTTAGAGATTTCACCCCTTATATCCCTTGAGCTCATCCTCCCCATCAAGAGTGGATCTCAAGCCTAGATTTGTAAATGGATAATAATTATTAACCTACCATCCTCTCCTATATATTTATTTCCACTCACAAGCTAGGGGTTTGATTTTGGAGATAGATTCTACCCTCATGTTGTTGTTGTGAGAATCATTATTCCATGCATTAGGGTGACATATAAGTACACTTTGTAGCAAGGAATGATGAGTCAACTTGGAGGAGCTCTTCTACAAGATCAACTCCTATATTTGATTGTAACTCACGCCATTTATATTAATACAAAGAGTTCATTTTTTTCCTATATGTGACGTTATGATTTCATTTATTTCAATGCCATGTTGATACATTGAATAAAGTGATTGGATGGTGCTACATAGATGTCATAGATCATTGGCTTATGTTGTTTGATTGTGCAAGTCATAATTATAGCAATCAAAGTTAGGATTGGAGAATATAAGCCAATAGAGGAGGGAGTTTATGAAAGATTCCAAGTACGCCTCATCCCATTGTCCATTTATTTTAAGGAATACATTAGCTTATTTTCTTTCTTCGT
This sequence comes from Pinus albicaulis, assembly GCA_034641835.2. Lineage (NCBI taxonomy): Eukaryota > Viridiplantae > Streptophyta > Pinopsida > Pinales > Pinaceae > Pinus > Pinus albicaulis. The sequence goes on along the minus strand of CM076577.1, from coordinate 248,252,245 downwards.
TGTTCTAGACTAGGCCATCAAGTCTAGGGAAGATAATTTTGTCAGTAGTCATCGATTACGTATAACAAATCGGTCGACCCTATCGGGAAATAGTGTATTCCCTTGGTGGTTTCCTTGTCCTTAGTGATTGTTCTATCTCTTCTTCGCGACCTTCACTATCTTATTCGCTCAAGAAAATACCCGGGAAAACCCTTTCATTGAGTGTCAATTAATTTTTTTGTGTCAGTAACCTTGCATCCCCCGATCAACGCTCCCTTTTTTCTAGAGATAGAGCATTGCAATGCTCCCGAGCCTTCGTAGTGCTTGTTTTGCATAGCAGTTGATTCCCCTCCAACATCTTCGTTGACCCCCGTTCATGCATTGAATTTTTTCTCGGTCTTGCTTTGTTCTAGCTTCTCTTCCTTCGAGTCTTTGAGTGTCTTGTGGTCTCTCAAAAGCCTCCATTTGGTTTGAATTTGGTTTTTGGAGTGCCTTTGATAATGATTTATTTAGATTTCCTTTGTTCTTATCATTAGGTCATTAGAAAACCGATTTGTTTGATCATTGAGTACCTCGAATGAATTGGTGTTCTAGTCACCATTATGAAAAGTTTTCTTTTATCAATGATTAGGAAAAACATCTTATTTTTCATCCGAAAATTAAGTGGAATGAAAAAAAGAAAAATATCATTGCATTGGCATATAGGAATTTTATTTTGATTGGAATAGTGAATTTTAGGAGATCGATTGTTGAATCACTTCTTTTTGCATTGTTGATTTATTTCTTATTCCCCTACTTAGTTAGGCCTTTCATTTTTTCAAAGGAAATGAAAAGAGTTTTTTTTCATATTACTCAGCATCATAGGTGTGTTCTCAGTGAAATCAAATTTTGAGCCTTGAAATTGAAACATAATTCAAGATCAACTCTAAGAATTCACTCAATCAACCTAAGGAGCATTTGTCACATTAACACAATCATCTAGAGATTTAGGATGGAGACGTGTTCTAATGTCTACAAACATAGGAGTCGTCGATTTTTTCCAGCCGTTGCATTTCGGGGGTGATATCCCATTCCATGTACGAGTGTATCGCATCGTTCGCCACGTACCTTTTGGGTATATTACATTACGCTCAACGCATGAAAATTGTATGGGAATGCTCTCATCGTATGGTTATGCATTAGATAGCACTACCATGGACCGCACTTCCACATACCATCGAGTATATTTTGGAATTCCACCATAGGTTTCTATCCTCACCATAGGTAACCGAGTCACCCGCCTTATAAACCGTGATACACCGAACACAACATTCGGGGAGATTTCCTTCCCATACGTAAATCGTTGTCTCTCCAAGGTTGTCTATTGTTGTTCACAATTACTTGGTAAACCCTTTTTTCCTAGTTACCCATGTTTTGTTTTATTTTTTTCTTGTTAATTTCTAAAATCAATTAAATCGACCACAGAAACAACATACTCACAGTGGAACAACTCCTTAGTACATATTAGATTGAGACTAATGGAAATAGTTACCAAGTACAATAATTAAGGAAACCCTCTCGATGGGGATCCTAGTCCCTTTCCTTCTTTTGGAAATATTGGGGCTCCTTATATGGAAATTTTATCTCTTCCTAGATTTACCATTGGTTTTTGAGTTTGGTTGTTTTCGACCCCTATGGTTCCGAAAGTCTAAAATACTCCTCGCCCAAATTCTCCTCCACTCGAACAATATCAACCTCGAGGTTGATCCTAATGTTAACCCTTCTCCTTCTTCGCATGTTTAGTTTTCTTCCTCTTTGTTTGGATGAAAATCCCCAAAGTTAATAACTAGGTGGATAAGAAGAAGAATAAAAGGAAGATTAATAAGAAGAAAAATGAGCGGGGAGGAAACCAAACAACCATTGCTACCCATGAAACTAGTATGGAGAAACCTTCCAATGAACCCTGCGAAATTGAAATTCCCTTACAAGTTATGCAAGGGTGACCACCTTCTTATATATTGTCTCGGTATTCCCCAAGGTATTAGAAGTGTGGTCCACGAGCTCACATCAACCTTTGTGATCAGCCTCCAAAGATCATGCTAGTGATAAACCATCAACTAGTGATAGTAAGGTCCATGGGGAAAAGGGTAAATTCAAGTTTCCCTATAGCTTATGTGGGAAGTGAATCATCATATTCACCTTTTTTCCCTTATGTGGATGAAGCCTTAAAAGTGTTGGAAAACCTTACGACTTCTCAACCAAAACTTCTAGTTGGTTACCGTAAGCTTTCTCTCAATCATCCTCTAGTTGATGAAGTGACTAATCATAATCTAAATCCAATCAATCCCACTCTCTCTGAACGTGAATCTCATGAGTTAGTTCCCCGACCAACCATTAGTTGAGAAAATGGTTGACCCAATTTTCGACCTTCGACTTGATCATACTTTTCCTATCGAGAGTGGGGATCATACTACTAGGGTTCTTGTTTTTTCTTCTAATTCTACCGGATAAGGTGGAATTTCTCTCGTTCCTACGAAACACCCTCCATGAAAAAAATTCCATTTCCTTTTATTGGAATTTATTGAAAAAAACCTCGTCTCCCTTCTTAGATGAATTTTAAAATGTGAAAAATTCCTTCCACAAAATTTTCATTGTCTATTTTGATGAAGCAATGTAATATACCAAAAGGGAGAATGAAGTAATATTAAAACACAATATATGAACAATATCAAAGTAAACAATTAATCTAAATACAACATCATAATTTACAGAGAAGATTAGCCATTTTACTAACCGGGAGGTGGATAAATAGCACTAACAAAGTGCTCAAAATATGAGACACGCAAGCCAAAGAGATGGCCTAGAATGACCTCGAAATGATCCCACAAGAGGGGACTCGAGTCGTTGTAGTCGTTGGAAGGAAAAATGCGATGTTCCCGCTAGAAAATGTTGGGCGTAAAGCTCGCGTAAAATATAAATTTAGATCTAGGTAGTTTGTGAGCTCCGATGACGCTGAAACTTTAGATCCATACTCTATGATGGATACCCAAAATAAGCCGGAAAGGATTTTCCGCATCTATGAATCTAATAAAATCACCTTCTTAGGGCTTGCACTATGTAGGTCATTGGGTATGCGGATATGCCGCATGAGCTCGAAGATATCATGGCTGCAATGATGGGAAATCATCTCTATGCAAGAAGGGTTCATCCCTTCACTAGATCCTTGGGCTAAAATCTCAAGATATAGCTCCTCCAATATCCTCCAATGAATGTGGTTTTTGATCACTCACATGCCTTCAGACTGCGTTGTCGGAGAGGGAGAGGCTCAATAGTCTACTACTAGATATGTAAAATTAGCTACGGAATGATGGAAACACAGAAACCAAAGTGAGGATATGGTCCACGATAGGATGTCTAGCTAAAGCACTTGGGAAAATTCCTTCCTCCAAAATATCTATAGGGATCCGAAATCGCTACAATCCTTGAGGGGACTCGCTATTGCATGGCGGTATAACATAATGTCTGAATGTCGAATATATATTTGTTGCTCTCGAAACGTTAAATGTGAAGAACAAAGTGAAGGATGAATCCTCCACCGGTTTCCTAGCCGGGATGCTAGAAACAAACTCCTCGAAGATGGCACCAATTCCCCGATGAGGAATAAATCCCAACAGAAACCTTCCCCGAGTAGGCACTCAAAGTCCCCCCATGGGTAAGGGTGGGATTTCCACTTGGAAATACCTTGTTCTAAATAGCACCGCAAACTTATCTAAACAAATGCTTAAGCGTGCATATAAATGTCCTAAGACAAATCTAGATCTAAACAGATCAAATAAATGAATAATCCAATCCCGCCTTCTATTGTGCCTTCATCTGTTATATGAAAAGTGAGACCTTCCCAAGCCCTAGCCCACCTCTAAAATGCGATGCCCATGTGGACATAAGTCTCCATGATTGAGCGCATTGTCTCTCCATGTTCCGTGTCATGTCTACATGTGATGATCACCCTCTCCATCATGTGTGCATTAAATGCGATAATTCCTCCATCATCTCATCATGAATGCTCTATGATATTACATTTGATTCCCTCCACGATCTTGCTTGACTCCTTCTTCCTCCATGATCTATCTCATAAATAAGACATGATCTCCACTCCTCTATCATTAATGAGCTACTACACTACTCCATTATGTAGATCTAGGTCTAATTAATCCACATTCACACATCAAAAGTGGATCTTATTCATCTTTGAGGATTATGGGTCCTCCACCCTTTTATTTACTTAATTAATTAAGTTTATTAAGAACTCTAATATTCCAATAAACATATGAAAATTTTGGAATATTACGGTCCTCCAAACAAAATGTTGCTTGACCCCAAGAAAATGCCAAAAGTAGATGCTAGAACAATCTATCCCCCTCCAAATGGAATCCACACAAGGAAGGTCTCCCCATTTGCTGCAATGATTCATGCATGCCCAACACCAAATTTTCCTCTCTAGAATGTCTAGAGTGACATCTAAATGCGTAGCTAGATGTCCCTCCTCAATCATGAAGCTCCAAGTCACAGGCCATAAGTCTGTCAACATCCTCCACAATACATGAGTTACATAAAGATAGATAGTTCCTTCCACAAAGGGAAAGCTCCAACTCACAAAGTATACCTCCATCCCATGTTGTATGAAGTAAAAAGAGGCTCTTCATGCCCCCATCACTTGCCTTGTTGGCCTTGTTGGATCCAAGCATTATCCCAACATTGTGCAAAAGAAGAAGTAGAGACGTATCCGTAGACAAAGATGTCAAGCCATATTCTCTCGATAGTAACCATTGCAACAATCCTCCCCGCCGCCACACCACACCATCAAAATACCAAGTGGGTTGGCCATATTCCTTCAAGAGAAGCCAATGTATCAATCCATCTTGCTGCCCCACCACATCATCATCAAACCAAGTATGGTGTCCATACTCTCCAAGTAAGAGCCATCAAAGGAATGCCTCTTGCGCCATCCTCCATCACTATCATGCAAAGTAGGGGGAGTGTGTAGGACCAAATACCCCCAATAGAAGCCAAAGAAATAAGATCTCTTCCTTCCTCTTCACATCATTATGTGAATCTTGGAGCAAAAACAACATACTCGAATGATATATGGAATGTCATATCAGCGAGACAAAAACAAACTCCATCATTATACATCATGACGGTATTATGTCATATTAGAAACAATACAAAACACATGAACATGGGATATGTCATGTGATGGAAAAAACTCTCTTAAGGACAACCAAAGAGTAAACATGCCTTCTTTGCTGCATTCTTTCATTGAGATACAAGGCATGATTCAAAGATATATGAGCCATTGGGTAGTAACCATACTCACCCAAGAGCAGCTAAGCGTAGCCCATGCCTCCTCCTACATTACTTCATCATTTTGCAAGGCATGGAGCATGAAAATATGTGATGCTAGGTAGTAGCCATACTCACCCAGGAGAAACCAGCACAACCATGCTTCTTGTTGTCTGCCTCATAGTTCTACAAGTCTCTTTGCAACCCCTTGCTCCACATCAACAACCATTCATCCCAATGTGGATGATGGATCTTATGCTCTGCAAAAACTTGGTATCCTCCCATTGTAGGACACCAAACTCCTCAAACTATTGAAGAACTTTGCACTCCATGATATTTTGAAGTGCACCACCCTTGAGATCTCTCCATCAAATCAGCTTCTCACGTGGCCCTCCAAACCAATAAGGTTTTGGATCTTCTGCGTGTACAAGTTTCTCTTTGAGTCGTGAGAGGATCATGGAGAAAGAGTCATCTTGAAAGGTGAAAATATTGCCCACCTCAAGATGTCTACCATCTATCATCGTTTTCTCCATGGATTCATGAGTGAAGCTCGCCATTGGATTTCTCCCATAAGGAATGGGTCCCTCTTCTCATCATTGTTGTTTGTACGACATTGTTGATCCCCATGTTGGTGCATCTATTGTATCATGGCTTGGCATAATGCAGAACTCATGTCCCGGAATTCTATTGAATAGGATCATGCTCATCCCATCTTTTGAAACTCCGCATTTCAACTCAAAGGGTTAAATTTAGCTCAATAATTATTAACTAAGACATCTCTTCAAATCTCCTCGATCAAATCAAGGGTCCTCTCTGCAATGATATGTTGTCTTTGCTTCAAATCAAAGATGTTTTTGTAATCCTTAGTCATGTAATTTCCCTAATGGCATGTTCTCACAAGTTTCAATATGAGGTAATCGAAACAATATGAGATGAAAGTGGATGCATACCTTGAATCAATCGATACTCGTAAACATCTTGCAAGATCACAAGAGTTTCTTCCTCCTGGCAATGCTTTCCCACTCGTTGGTAAGAGTAATGGTTGCTCTTCTATCAATGTACCAATGTTGGAATCAACCTCCTCTTCCTCATGCATCTCTTGAATCATGCATGAGACTCTATATGTCAAGAGTTTAAGACTATCTTGCAAATATGCAAGTGTATTTCCTCCGCATATAAGTACTTCGTGCTGGGTGGTGAATGTAGTGACTCTTTTTCTAGAGTGACAAGAATGAAATTATCCTTTGACTTATCGAGAAATGTTTCTTTAAGACATGGTTCTTGTTTCCTTCTATCAAACTTCTTTCTTAACCTTTGAAAGAAATCTGAATATGTAGTCACATTTGCATGCTCCATGTGACTGCGATCCACCATTCATTTTCTTCACCTTAAAGATGAAGTGTTGCGATTTGGATAGCCTCTCTCTTTAGCTACAGGATGTAGCCTCAATAATGCATCTAACTCTTTCATCCAAGCCTTTTCGGTCTCGAGGAAGATCCCTCAAATGTACGCAAATAGAATCTATTGTGCCTCTTCGTTCTTGTAGAAATTATATAACTATATGTGTGTATACATCCAAGATTCTCCCGATCTACACACTATTTAACTTCATGCATAATACGAAATCTCTTCTACTATTGATCATTACTTGCGGAAATTAAAACACTCAATTGCATGCACACATTGAAGCCATAAAATATTCACACATATGAACACAAGTAACGGGAAAGCCTCGAAGCTAAAAACCCCAACTATCCGTATATAATATATGTATCATAGAGATCATGCAATAATCCTCATACAAAGCCTAGTCATATCAAGCTCTCAAGCACAATACAATCGCTACACACTAATCGAAAGCCCGATCTACCAAATCCATGCACCGATCTTTGCCACTCTGCTAGCCTCGCTCTACCGTGCAATCCCCGTTGAATATTGGCTCCCCGAATGAACTCGAATCTGGTCTAGCTTTGCACCACGCAATCATCATTGGCATCTCCATCATATGTGTGGTGCAAACTCAATGCAACATTATAGTCACAACATCGATAGTCAACCGCACTCTTTCACCTACCTCTCCACCGGTCTCCACCGGAACTATCCATGCACCGTAGTTAACCGATGTATTCGTTCACTTGATTAGTGAGTTAATAATTAGTGAATTAATTAACTAATTAATTCACACCACTCTCACTAGTGTATCAATCGCTAGACTAGATACAACTAGCATCAACCGAGTGACTCCATTAACCGAGTTAAACCGAACACAACTCCACCAACTACTCTTCAATAACTCCACCATAACTCTTTGTCACTTGAGTTCTAACCGAAGTCTCCATGACATGAGCACCACATAACCCTCAGGAATAGTGTAATTCCTTCGGCTAGCTCACCGATGCTCCACATCTGTACACTTAACTAAAGTGCTCTAAGAGAATAAGATAATGTTTATAGTCCAGATTATTATCAAGAGCTAATAATATTCAACATATCTATTTTTTAGACCGAAAATCTAAAAATAGATTTCGCCTAGTAATATGTCTAAAAATAGAATTCCATCTATTTTTCCAACTTGACCAACCATCCACAAATAGCATCCCCGCAACTTCATAGAATATGATCGACCATGTCTCAAAACAGACTTACGCCAAAAATAGCGTCAGTGCCCACTTAGTGAAGGCGACTGCTTTTCACTAAGCTCATCATCTTGTTGCAATCTCAACACACTCTCTCAACAAGATAGGGATTATCGCCACCCCGATCCCGCTCTATGGTATTCAAATTTTCTCTCAGTGAGTGTCTTACATCAAGATATCAACATCCCGATCCTCCGTAGGAATGTAAGAAAGTAACATGATCTTCCCGCCGCACACAATATCTCGATATGATGATACCGGATGTCAATGTGTTTAGATCTATCATGAAATACTATATTAACCGAGAGTTTGATGCAACTCGGATTATCACAATATATCACAATAGGATCCAAGTGTGAACCGAATAACCCGACTAGGATCTTCCTCATCCATATAGCTCTCGCTGCGCCCAAACTCGTCGCCATGTACTTGGCCTCCACCGAACCGAGTGCTACGGATATTCGCTTCCGAACCGTACCAAGAAACTCCGTCGACCTCGACATCGAAAATCCCTCCAAATGTGCTCTTTCTCGTCCATTGGGCTCGCGCTCTGCATACCGTGAAGCCATGCGACTTCACCCCATTCGACTATCCGTACCATAATCCATATCTCGATGCCTCTCGAGATATCTCAATACATACTTCGCCTCCCAAAAGAGCTTGGTAGGCTTAACCATAGCTTGTGAAAGCCGGTTAATAGTGTAGCATATGTCCCAGGTTGTGTATTGACTAAATACATAAGCGACCCGGACCAACTCGTCGGTAAATATGGCATCCACTACCTTTACCGATGTAGCATCCTCTTTCCTACAACCACTAGGAAAGAGGAGTGTCGATAGGCTTGTAGCCATGCATGTTGAACTTCTCTAGTATCTCCCTGGGCATACTTTCCTTGAGACACAAACAATCCATCACTACGCCGCCAAATTTCCAATCCCAGAAATAATGAAGGAGGCCCAAGTCCTTCATCTCAAACTCTTTTTGCAAGATCAGCTCTCTATGGATCGAGTATCAACTGCTCATCACCCGTTCGAATCAAATCATCTACATAAAGTACAATGATCAACACTTACCCCTCCACCACTATCTGGTATAGGTTCAGATCCACCTCACTCTTTGGTGAATCCAAGACCTTTGAAATAACTTCCTATCCATGTGTACCAAGCACGAGGTGTTTGCTTTCAACCCATACAACGCTCTTTGAGCCCCGCACACATGCGACTCGGCCGTCGAAGATCTCGAAACCTTTGGGCTGCTCTAGGTGCACCTCCTCCTCAATCAATCCATCGAGGAACGCAGATGCACATCCATCCGATGAATGTGCCATCCCATCGTGCTGAGAGAGCTAGGATGCTCCGTATGGAAGAATACCTTGTTACAGGTGCAAAGGTTTCCTCATAGTCGATCCCCTCAATCCGTGCGAGAAGCCCCAAGAAAAAAATATTTCCTTGTACTTCTCGACACCCCGTCCAGTCGTCTTGCTTCACTTTGTAGATCCATCTCGAACCTACCACTGATTTCCTTCCGGCCTTGGGACAAATATCCCATGCACTATTTCTCGACAATCGAATCCACTCTTCCACCATGGCATCTACCGCAGTGGTCCCCGCACGAGCTTCCTCGAAAGAGGATGTTTCGTCATGATACACTTGCCTCATCGCAGCCATGTATCCAAAGATATTGGTCGAGTGACCGTCTTTGTCTATGATGTGATGTAGGTGCTCCTACAATCTTCTCTCTGCATCAAGATTCGAGCCGCTCGACTTCTATAGTGCGCTTCCGCCCTCTAATGGCATGGCGCCGCATGAGTGGTTTCTTCCACTCCATGAACCTCCTCTTGTGGCTGATCCACATCCCGAGGCTCATCCTTAGGAACTAATAGGCTCCTCATCTACATTGTAAGTGTGGCTCCCTCTCAAGCGAACACTTCATGGCTTTCTCCTCATGAAATTTGACATCCCGTCACACAACATTGTTCTGACTATCTGGAAAATACACACGATAATTGTGGGGTGTATCAGTGTACCCCACAAATATCCCAACCTCTGCAGTCGGTTCCAGCTTCTTCCTTGCATCCTTCGTCAAATGAATGTAAATAGGTGAGCCAAAAATCTTCAAATGAGAAATATCAGGCTTCTTACCAGAAAATGCCTCTTCGAGTGTACTCATGCCAAGTACTCTGTGAGGACAATGATTTTGCACATAAACTGCAGTATTGCATGCCTCAGCCCATAAGTGTATGGGAAGGCCCTGATCATGCAACATCGCCCGTGTAGCACCCATGATCGTTCTGTTCTTCCGCTCAGCGACCCCATTCTGTTCTAGGTTATGAGGCGCTATGAGCTCTCTTTGAATTCCTTCTGTGCTGCAAAAGTCCTTGAACTCGCCAGAGATGAATTCACCACCATTATCGCTCCTAAGAGCCTTCACCTGCTTCCCTGATTCTTTCTCCACCAGTGCCTTAAACTCACAGAACTTAGAGAATGTCTCGCTCTACTTCTGCATGAAGAAGATCTAGCACTTACGAGAAAAATCATCAACAAATATCACATAATACATGTGCTTTGTTGTCGAAGCTACTGAGAAAGGTCCACACACATCTTTGTGAATTATCTCAAGGATCGTTGTGGCGTGACTATCCTTCTCATGAAAGGTGGCTTTCACAAATTTTCCCAAAGTGAAACCTTTGCACTAATCTGACTGCGCAAGTGTAATTTGGAAAGCCCCGTAGAAATCTGCTGCAAAATTTTCAAATCACCATGGTGAAGATGGCCCAATCTCCTGTGTCATAGCTCGTCCTCATCCCAGCTTACCACTCCTTCTGCCTTGCCTTCCATTGCTGCGCAGACATCTACCTGCAACTGATAAAGATTCTTAACTCGAACCCCTATCCTCCAGGTTTCACCAGTTGCCTTACTACACCAGAAAGCCTTTCCCTCACTAAAGACAACATCATATCCCCTGTCTTCCAACATCGCCACAAAGATCAAATTCTTCTTCAATCCTGGAACATGCATGAAATCATTCAAGATGAAAGGTTTGCTAGAATCCCTCTCAAAGTAAATGATCCCGATACTAGTCGCACTGTATCTACCATCATCACCCATCTCGATGTGCACTCCAATATCCTTCTCATCCAAATCAGTGAACAAATCTTTGTCTCCAGTCATATGGAAAGACGCACCACTATCAAGAAACCACACTAAACCCATCATACTTGAGAGCAATCATGCGATCAGTTAAAAATCCAGCTCAAACTGCGAGGCTAAGGCCTCTCCAGCTGCAGATCCAACAGCTTGCTTATTTTTCTTCTTCTATGGAAAATTAGTGGCATAATGTCTTTGTTGGTGACAGTGAAAGCACTTCACCTTGGACATGTCCTGCTTCTTGCCTTTTGCACCGGATTGAGAATCATTTTTCTTGCTCTTCCCCTTCCTTGATTTGGCAGCCAAAGCGCAATTTTATTCATCTTCATTCTTCGATGAAGATTCGTCCCTGGTACTCCGCCTTATCTCCTCCTGCACAAGATCCAACCAAAGACGCTCCCATCCTGGCAGTTTCTCTCGACCATTAACAGAGTCCTCATAGGAATGCCAACTCTTCGGAAGCCCAAGGAGAGCCAAGCTCACCAATTCCTCTTCATCTACAGTAACCCCCAAACTTCCCATCTCATCCCTGCACTGGACAAAATTCGTAAGGTACTTGGGTATATTGTCGCCTTTCTCCATTTTTATCTTCCTGAGTTTATCCTTGAACGCCAACTTCCTCTAGTAGCTCTTGCTTTGGAACAAGTATATCAAAGCTTTCCACATCAACAATGGAGAATATTTACCATGAAGGCTAGACACTATGTGATCCTTCACACCTTCCAATAGAATCCTTTGACATTTTGTTGTCTTCTTTTGCCATGCGTCAAGTGTGGCAGCATCGCTAGAAGCAGGTTTTGGAATTTTTTCATCTGTGAACTCCTTCAACCCATTATCCTCCAGCACCACCTCCATCCTGTCCTTCCATGCAATATAATTCAAGCTGCCCTCAAGGGCATACTCCAATCGCAATCCATTGAAAGACATCTCAACTTTGACACCAAGAAAACACTGCTGCAAATTCGAATTCCACCAGCACAAAACTCGACCTCTTCAATGCTTTGCAGTTGCTCCAATGATCAATATCACTCTAATACCATGTAGAAATTATATAAATAATGCGTTATACATCCAAGATTCTCCTGATCACACACTATTTGACTTCATGCATAATACAGAATCTCTTCTACTATTGATCATTACTTGCGGAAATTAATCAATTGCATGCACACATTAAAACCATAAAAATTCACACATATGAACACAGTGTTTTAACGGGAAAGCCTGAAGCTAAAAACCCCAACTATCTATATATAATATATTTCATAGATATCATGTAAGAATCCTCATACAAAGCTGATCATGTCAAGCTCTCAGTACAATACAATCGCTACACACTAATCAGGCTCGATCTACCAAATCCATGCACCGATCTTTGCCACCTGCTAGCCTGCCTCTACTACGCAATCCCTGCTGAATATTGGCTCTGAATGAACTCTAATTGGTCCAGCCTTTCTCACGCAATCCTCAATGGCATCTCCATAAATGTGTGGTGCAAACTCATGCAACACTATAATCACAACTGATAGTCAACCTGCTCTTTCACCTACCTCTCCACTGGTCTCCACTGAAACTGTGCATGCACTGTAGTTAACTGATGTATCCTTCAGTTTATTAATGAGTTAATAATTAGTGAATTAATTAATAATTAATTCACACCACTCTCACTAGTGTATCAATCAGTTAGACTAGATACAACTAGCTCAACTGTGTCTAACTGAGTTGAACTGAACAAAACTCCACCAACTACCTCAATAACTCCACCAAACTCTGTCACATGAGTTCTAATTAAATTCTCCAGGAAATAGCTCCACTTAACCCTCAGGAATAGCGTAATTCCTTCCGTCGGCTCCTGTGCCACATCTGTGCACTTAACTGAAGTGCTCCAAGAGAATAAGATAATTTTTATAGTCCAAATATTATTAAGAGCTAATAATATTCGACATATCTATTTTTAGCCTGGAAATCTAAAAATAGATTCTGCCTAGTATGTCTAAAAATAGAAGTCCATATATTTTTCCAACTTGACCAACCATCCACAAATATCATCTTGCAACTAATAGAATATGATCGACATGTCTACAAATAGACATAGTCTAAAAATAGACTTGTGCCAAAAATACCCTACGGGCTCACTTAGTGAAGGCAACTCTTTTCACTAAGCTCATCATCTTGTTGCAATCTCAACACTTCTGTCGCTGCTATAGGATCTTCTTTCTTCTTTGAGTTTGAAGAATTGTTGGAGAGTTAGATTCTCCTTGAATGCTATAGACTATGACTTGTACTCTTCTAGATATAGACTGAGAGTCTCATGAGTCTCAGGTTTATTTTTTCTTCTTTCTTCACTTCTACACCATCCTTCTTCAAGGAAAGTGGGCATAGTAGATCTTTGAGGAGATCTATGCTTCTCCTGTCTTCTTTGTTGCTGATAGGAAATGTTGGTACTTTCCTCATCCAATTTTCTTCTTGGATTCTTCCTTTTCCTCTCTCTCTTCATTTGATTGACCTCCTTGGAGATATCTTGCAAAGATCTAAAGAGAAGAGTGGCAAAACTACAATCCTCCTTCATAATAGATCTTTACTATCTTCTTCTTCTTTTGACGAAAAAGATGAAGTGTCCACAAGCTGAGCCAAAGATCATGCTCTGATACCACTGTAATATCCCAAAAGGGAGAATGCAGTAATACTAAAACACAATAGATGAACAACAGTAAAGTAAAAAATTAATATAAATACAACATCAGAATGTACAGAGAAGGTGAGGCGGTTTGTTAACAAGGAGGTGGATAAATAGTACAACAATGCTCAAAATATGAGACACTCACGCCAAAGAGATGGCCTAGAATGACCCTAAAATGATCCCACAAGAGGGACTGCGTAACTGCTAAGTTGATGGAAGGAAACCTATGTTGTTCCTACTAGAAAATGTCGGGTCAATGACTACCAGAAAATAGAAAGTTAGATCTAGACAGTTTGGGAGCTCTGATGATGTTGAAACTTTAGATCCAGGCTCCATGATGGATACCCAAGATAACGCAAAAAGGATTTTCCACATCTATAAATCTAATAAAATCAACCTCTTAGGGCTTTCACTATGTGGCTACTAGGTATGCAGATCTGCTGCATGAACTGAAGATATGATGGTTGCAATGATGCGCAATCAGCACTATGCAAGAAGGGTTGATCACTTCACTAGATCCTTGGGCTAAAAGCTCAAGATCTATCTCCTCCAATGAATTTGGTTTTTGATCACTCAAAAACTTCAGAAAACTATGCTGTCAGAGAGGGAGGCTCAACATCTTGCTGCTATATATTTCAAATCAACTCCGGATTGATGGAAGCACTAAAACCAAAGTGAGGAGATAGTCCCTCACAATATTTCCAGTTGAAGCATTGGAAATTTCCTTCCTCCAAAATATCTATAGGACTGGACTGCGCAATCCTTGAGGGGACTACTACTCCATGGAGGTATAACATAATGGCCTAAATGTCAGACATAGATTTGTTGCTCCTGAAAAGTTGAATGTGAATAACAAAGTGAAGGATGAATCCTCCACCAGTTTCCTAGCTAAGATGCTAGAAACAACCTCCTAAAGATGGCACCAATGCTTGATGAGGAATAAATCCCAATAGAAACCTTCCTAGAGTAGGCACTCGAAGTCCCCCGTGGGTAAGGGTGGGATTTCCGCTCAGAAACACCCTGTTCTGAACAACACTACAGAATTAGTTAAAAAACATAAGTGTGCATAGAAATGTCCTAAGAAAAATCCAGATCTAAAATTATCAAAGAAATTAATAATCCATGTTTTCCTCCTATTGTGCCTTCATCTTCCTTATATGCAAGGTGAGCTTTCCCAAGCCCTGGCCCACCTCTAAACTGCGCAATACATGTGGACATAAGTCTCCATGATTGGTTGTATTGTCTCTCCATGTTCTCCATCATGTCTACATGTGATGATCACCCTCTCCATCATGTCTGCATTCAATTTACTACTTCCTCCATCATCTCATCATGAATTCTCTATGATCTTGCATTTGATTCCCTTCATGATCTTACTTGACCCCTTCTTCCTCCATGATCTATCTCATAAATGAGACATGATCTCCACTCTATAATTAATGAGCTGCTTCATTACTCCATTATGTAGATCTAGGTCTAATTAATCCACATTCACACATCAAAAGTGGATCTTATTCATCTTTGAGGATTATGGGTCCCTCCACCCTTTTATTTACTTAATTAATTAAGTTTATTAAGAACTCTAATATTCCAATAAACAGATGAACATTTTGGAATATTACAAGAACCTAGTAAATTTCCCACATTGGCTAAGATTTTTGGTTATATTAAATCAATGGGCATGTTAGGAAGCCTTACCTAAATCAAGAAACCATGGTGGAAATGAGAGACCAGAGTGGCCCCAAAACGAGGGTCCCTGATTAAAAACCTTTTGTTGGCCCTATAAATTTTTGAAGATTACCATAAAGAATCCCTTCAAAAAAAAATATAGGTCTATATTTAGGGACCATTTCTAATTCACCCATTCCTAAAGAGAAAATGTCGATGGAAAAAATTTATTAAATCGACAAATAATCATCCACCATTCATAATATGTGTAAACAAATTTGGTTACAATATTATCCAATTTAAGAGATTGAGTGTCTATTTTCTGATCCACAACTAATGTTGGCCCTAAGAGATACTTTACATTTGAAGATGATATTCCTTGCATTAGGACATCCTTAAAGGATTTGGATTGGGAGGACGAGTACGAACCCCTACCTTTGACTTCCCCTCTTAATATTGAGACTAGATAAATTAATACATCCTTGTCTATGGCATACTCACTAAGGTATTTTAGATCCTAAATCTACCTACCTCCATGTAGGAGCCAAATAAAACTAGAGGAGATTCCCATTTGATCCTAAATTTTTGCTATGACTGAAGAGACCATATCTGTGACTTTTACTTACATACAAAAGAAACCCACTAATAATGGCCTCACAAAAAGCATAAATTTCACAAGAACTTGGAAGATGGCCTTAGCAAAGGGATAAAACAAATTCAGTTTCACTATGAAGGTTAACGCTGATTTGGCAGCTGATCCCGATTCTCTTAGCTACCAAAAAATTAACCAAGATCTTTTAATTCTATGATGTTAGCATAATTGCATTTGAACGGGTATGAAAAACCACATGTGCATACTTTAAATAAGAAGAAACATAAATACATCCATCAAATCAAAAACACACACAAATTGATAATGGAGTTCACTCAGTGTGGGTTCCATCTTCAAGTCCGGTCTCAAGAGTGGAGAGGTTGCTTCATTAATTGATGCAAGATGATGATGAATACATGATGTGTTATTTGTCAATACAAGGAGGAACTCTCTTAAATAGAGTGGCATGTCTCTCCACGAGATGCTCTTCTATAAGAACTACCACTCATAAAATCTCTCCATCAACATGACAAAATATCAAGTTGTCACATAAATTGGCATACAAGGATCCTCTAATAAAGTGGCATACATGGATCTCAAAATCAAATCATCATCTCAGAAAAAATCAAATGAACACATGGAAACAATGCATATTATACCTCCACTTCTAGGGATGGCCTGAAAATGCACACCTTTGTTGAAGAAATGGATTGCATGGTTGAATTCTTGGCAAGAAACTAGTTCAAATGAGTATAAACTCAACCCTCTTCTCACTCAGTCAAATTTGGACCCTCCGAAATCTCAAAGATTTCTCCAAAGATTCCTTCTTGTTGGTTGACTAGAATTGAGCTACCCAGATGAAAAATTTGACCACATCATCGTGTTCCTTGCCAAACACTGAGAAAATTGAGCATAAAGTTGGTTTGGTTCTGAAACTAACATTTTCGGGCCTCTAGAGAATCTCAAAGATTCCTCAAGATTCCATAAATATTCCTTGTTTTAGGTTTACTAAACTTATGCTACTCAGATGAGGAAACGGATTACACCATTAGAATCCTTACAAAAAACTAATTAATTTCAGTATAAACTTGCCATGATTCTGACACTATGAAAATTTGGCTCCAAGGGAATCTTTTAGATTCCTAGCATATTCCCTGCGTCGGGGTTCCTCTCCTAAGTTCGCATGCCTACTTAGGGTTCCACTATGATCTAGGTTCCGTGCACTCCACTCTCTTCCTCCATTAGTCGAACAAAAAAATTATGAGTTTAAATATAAAAAAATTGGCGATCATTTCAAAGTTCCAAGTTGGCAGTCTTGGTTGTTGGACTAAATGTAGGGTTATTGGTTATGGGTCGATTGGTAATTCCAACCCTACCCCACCTATTTTAACTTGTCATTTTTTTTCGGTGTTGTATTAATTTGGGTGAGGTTTAGTTATGGGGCTGCCCATAGTGGGTTGGCCAAACCGATCGGGTGAGTTCGATCCCCATTGGCCCCCACATGCTGGGCATGGTTTGGTATGCTCATTGGAAATATATATATATATATATATATAGATATATATATATATATTACTGGTAGGGGTGGGGTTGCCGGAGTGGTGGCCCGACACCTCCTTTTTTTAATATTTTTTTATTTGTAATATAGTTAAAAACCAAATGACGTATTTTTAGGGGTTATTAGAAAAATTAAGTAGGCGATAATTTCACCAGTTTCGGCCACCAGAAATTGTCACCGCAAAGTTCCAAATGGTTTCCTCGATAGTTTCCGCCAAATTTAATGGCTCCACCAGATTTAGTCGGCCTCCAAATTTAGTTGGCACTCTCCTAACTTTAGCTAATGGGCCAAGTTGACAAAAAAATTTACTAGCCATAACTTTCACATACGATGACGGATTGAGGTGCCATTTTCATCGTTGGAAAGCTTGTGACAAGCTCTTAGATCTGAATCTAGTTTCATGGCAATCCAAATACTTTTATTTTTTAGCCTTTTCAAAACCCTCTTTGACTTCTGAGTGTTTTTGGAGCCACCTAGATCATTCCTCCCCACTAAGGAGATTTTGGTCCTCCAAAAGCATGAACACAATCCGTTGTACTCCCTTATCTATCCAACAAGTGCCCTGACATACCACACTTCCTTCTCCTTCACCTTTGTCCTTGGGAGCTATAAGTGATGAGCTGACACTTGTGTTCTCCGCAAACCTGTAGTACAATATTTGCAAACTACATGTTCAATAACATGACCAATCATGGCCCAGGCGTCCCTATACTTGCCAAGAGTTTATAACACACACCCTTTGGTTAATTTTACATTAAAATAGAAACCAATACCCCATCTAAGAAAAAGAGGCCAAAACATAATCATGTTTCTTTCATAAGTGATGGAAAACACATCATTACTTTTATAATCATTTCACAACATACGATTTACAATAATATGGCCAATAAAAGCTACTATATCTAATAAAACCATCTCTTACTCAAAAAAGTGAATGGGTCATTGTTACAGGTCAATTTGGGTATCATCCTCCAAGACCAGTATGAATAGTGTCTATCATCCCCTAATTCAATAATAATAGGGTCTATCATCCTCTAATTTAGTTGTTATATGCCCTAAGAGAATTCATTCCATTGATGGCTTTAATTTTGATATTTCCAAGGTTTTAAGTATAGATTATATGACCCATTGACTCATCAACACTCCTCTGGATGGGCCTAAGTGCATTTCAAAGCACTTATCTCAATGCAAGGGTGATAAAAAAATCACTTCCTGACACTTAAGGGTGCATTGGTATCCTAAGACCGAATCATCATTGTTCCGGGAAACTCCACATGTCCTGTGCCTTCTAGAAGAGCTCATAGGTGTCATACTTTGAATACAGGTGTTCATCCATCACCAATGAACTTGGAAACATGTCTCACCTATTAATATAAAGCCATTCAATTCCATTTATTGAGAAACTACCTTCAATTTCCCTATAAATTTAACACCACACTCAGGGAATCCCATTTTTCCGTAGATTAGAATTCTATATAACAAATTGAGGACTCCACTAGGGAGAAATTTGTGTAGTGTTATTCTGTTGGATTCTTAATTGATGATAGATAGAGTATTTTTATGTTGCTGAGATGATTCTTGGTGTGATGGGGACATAATGAAGTTGGAACAGGTTGACGATGAATCGATCTATTGGTTGTAATCCTCTTCTCCTATTTTCTTAATAAAGATATATGTTCATTTTATCATATGTATGCTTATGTCTTCTGAATTTTATTCTCATGTGTATGTATTCTCAAATATAATCAGTTCGATTTGGTTAAGATAGGTAGATACTTATATATTTGTATTTTGTTTTTTGTTCTCTGTCTTTGATTGCGCGTATCGATCTAGCAGATTTAGTTGGATTGAGAGTGACGAAAACAAGGAAAGAAAGGGAACGAGAGTGAAAGGATCACAAGTAGGTTTCTTTCCTTTCTATCTATCTATTTGTCTTAGAGAAAAGAATTTGTGTCTTTCTTATATTGTTCTGAGTGAAGGAACACCACACTCAGGGAATCTAGTTTATCCGTAGATTAGAATTTCGCATAAAAAATTGGCGACTCCACTGGGGAGAGGTCCATCATTCCTGGTGTTTCTGTCTCTGTTTACATCATCAATAGACCTTACTTCATTTTATTTGTCATTTGAATGAACATTTTTCCCTAGAAGTGTGTTTAAGCTGCTTGTTTTCCAAACTTAGCTGCGCCCAACGAAGTGTTGGTCAAGGTATAGTGCTCTGCAAAGCACTATCTCCCTTTCAGGTGTGATCTGCAACACACTGTTTTCCCTTACAGGGTACGTTTCCCCCTCAGCCAACCAAATTCCATCAAAAAATTTCATTGCATTCAATTTCACCCAATTGTTTGATGTATTCTTAGATGTCTAATTTCTCTTAGAGACAATTAAACAATACTTTTTCTTCCTCCTTTGAAAGTTGTTTGTTCAATTTTTCATTGGTTATAGATTGTAGGTTTCTGTGGTGTAGATATTTAGATGCAAAACTCGGAATCTCCACAGTCTTCATTTTTTAGTCTAAAAAATGAAGACTATGAAGATTCTGAGCTTTGCATCGAAATTCTCATTAGTTGTTTTCTTTATCATTGGAAAATTAAATTCAAA
Source organism: Pinus albicaulis (assembly GCA_034641835.2). Classification (NCBI taxonomy): domain Eukaryota; kingdom Viridiplantae; phylum Streptophyta; class Pinopsida; order Pinales; family Pinaceae; genus Pinus; species Pinus albicaulis. Next base: position 248,232,063 of record CM076577.1, on the reverse strand, counting down.
GTTCTAAATCTTGCAGTAGATCAATTTTGTTTTCAAAAAGGAAATTTTCACTTCATTCTTCATTTCCTACAGGAAAATTTTCATTTCACTATTCATTTTCTTAAGAGAACATGTTGTTCCATTCCTTGTTTCTCAAAAGAAAACATTTGTTTGATTGATTTGTGCATTTAGTTATTTTTTAATCATTCACATTAAAGGAAATTGAAAATAAAAATGTGCATTTGAATTTAGAGATTGACTGAGTTCCATAGGAACAGATTAGAGAAATCCGCATTTAGTTTGTGCTCTTTGTTGTATGCTCAAAAATCTAATTTCTTTATCCCTTAGTAGCTAGGATTTTCATTGAAAAACTGAAATGAAAATTTTTCTTCTCATTTAGTTCGCATTTTAGGAATTTCACATTACGTCACGTGGTGAACCTCAAATATAAAATTTTAAACAAGATCAACATAAAATTCACCTCAATCAACCTAAGAAATCATTGTAACATTAACGATAACACTTAGAAGGTCTAGGCTAGAGACGTGTTCCAACATCGTTAAACATAGAAGTTGTCGATAATTTTTTTGTGATACATTCCAAATGTGAAATCCCACTCCAAATACGTAAGTATATCGGAGCTCATCCACATAACTTCGGGTATATAGGGCAGTGTTCTAGTACGGAAAGTATAAGGGGGTGTTCTCACTGTGCAGTTTAGCATTAGACAACTCTAATATGGACTTGGGCCTCCATGTACCTTTGGGTATATTTGGGACGACAACTTTAGGTTGCTTACAATCCATAGGTAACCGAGTCAGCCACCTTGTAACTTGTGATACACTGAACACAAAATTCGGGGATATTGCCTACCTATACTTGTTGGTTTGCCAGGAGGTATTCTATAGTTCACAATTACTTGGTAAACCTTTGCCAAGTATCACCCTTTTATTTTTTTATTCTTTTTTTAATAAAATCAATCAGTCATAGTGGAAGAAGAACATCCCTTTCCTCATCGTTCATGTAGAATAGTGCTTAAACCACATTTACCACCGAAAACTATTTCTAGTCGGCAAAGGCGAACATGTTTTACCGAAACTAGTACCATCAGTACCTCTGGTGCATCATCTTCATCACATCTACCAGAGTCATCTCGAGTCATTTCTACACATCTTGGTTCATTTACTGTCATCGAAATGGAGTCGTCATGGCTACCTGTGGACACCACACATCCAATCAGTGAGACTATACATTCTAAACCCAACGTTGTTCAACTGGAAGTTGATCCAGGTCCCATCATTCTTTACCAGAACATCTAGATCTTGTATCGGTCGCTCCTCATTCGATCGTATCCATTGAGTCTTCCCTTTCATGCAATCAACCACCTGAAATATATCTCAGGCCTGACGGTGAAATTCTTCCACCTGGTTTGATTTCGATTGAGGAAGAATCTCAAAATGAAACATGCCCCTCAACTCCAATTCATTTTGGATTAGGGCTTTATCTTTACAAGTCTATTCCTTGAATGACTTACACTGCTTTTGTTGATCCTGTTTCAATACAAGTTCTGTAGATACTATAGGTTATACTTTGGGTCATTGACCATGGTTGAGTCAAAATCTTCGACTGTACCATCTGTTACAATTGTGAAAGAATCTACTATTTCTACTTTGTCAATGTTTACCACATCACCTGAGTCACATATTTGTGGTGGTATGTCCGTCCCACCGGGTTACCAATCATTATATGGAACCTACTCGGGTGCCTCCTCAAATCCATGGACTTCACCCATGTCATCTTCTTGTATCTTATCTGGTACGTCTCTAATGAGTACTGAACGACTTGATCCTTTATACACATCTTTAGTGCAACACCAAGATGGTACATCTCGGTACATGCCATCAAGTTCAATATCGACTGGACTCCCACCATTTGGAGAAAAATATATTCCATATTATTATACTCCTCATGCTGGGGGGAAACCTATGGTCACCCATTTTGACAGTACTCTGTCATTTTATGGTCACTCAAATGTTGGAATGATTGTTTGTCAGTGGTAGCCTATCCTTCCCGTTCAACCACAAACGATTGTGCATTCATATCAACCAGTTGAACCTGTTGCACCTACATATACTCCACCTGTTAATAATTCACTACCCCTTTTACAGGCTCAGTTTATTGTACCTCAACCATCTCAGGCCGGTCCTTCAACCCATTACCCTCAAGTTTTGGGCCCCAGACTTCACCTCTTTTGGCTAGTTTACAACAACCACCTGAATCTGGAATCTTACAACCATAGGCTGGATTACCCTTTTATGGGACGTCACAAGCTCCTACCAATATTACCTATTCAAGACTGGTCCAAGCTATTTTGGTGTGGGTTACAATCTTGGTCGACAATCACCTTGGCAGCCATAGCCTGAAATGCCACAACAACAATTCCAACAACAAATAGCTTACCCAGGTCTTGGTCAATAGATCCCTCAAGAATTTGGTCATCAAAACAACCCCTATCTAGGTTATCAACAACAAATGGCTTATGTTGGTGCTAAAAGGCCCATTTCCTAAGCAATTCCATCATATCCTCATTATGCTCAACCTGACTTGAATTGATAGTTTCTCTTTGTCGCAACAATAGAATTACTTGATTTAAACTGACTTACAATGATCCCATCATTTATTCTCCTTGGTGACTGGTGATACCTTATAAATTACCCTCCGATGTTCCTAAATTCAATGGAAACCCTGGAGAGGACCCATCAAACTTGGTGGTCATCAAACTCCTTAAATGATGACTCTATTAGACTACGTCTTTTCCAACGTACACTTACTGGTCTGGCCGTGAAGTGGTACATTGAATTACCACAAGTTTCATTTGATAGCTTCACTGCCTTAGCCACTACCTTTTTAACCCACTTTGAGTTACCCATACGATATGAAACTGGAATGGAACTGCTAGCCAATTTTTAATAGACAACTACTATTCGCATTTCTGATCACATTTATGAGTGGCGTCATCGTCAAAGAATGGTCAAAACATCTGTTCTTGATTAGCTCCTCGTTGAGTGGTTTGTTAATTCCTTGCTACCATATATCACCGATGATGTAGCTAAATGCGGTGCCATCACTAAAGAGCAGGTAATTTCTCATGTCATTGTTATACTCAGTCTTGCACGCTCTATAAGAAAATTCCAAACGCATCGCGATCAAATTTTACTGTTCATCCTCCATCTGGTAAGGAATCTCTTACTAACGACAGTATGATGGGTTCTGCAAAAAATAAAAACTCTACTACATCTAATCCTACACGTTCTTTCGAAATTCATGCTGTGTCATCTAACAGAGGCAAAAGTGACAAAAAACCCAGAAGCAATAAAAAGGGTAAAGCGAAGAAAAATCAAAATTCAACCCCACGGGAATGATCATCTGATCACAAATTTGGAAATTCTTGGAAACCTCATTACCCTTGCTTGATATTTAATGAGGCGCACTTTTTTCGAGACTGTCCTCACCGAGACGGAGTCTCAAAATTTCTTAAGACCTCGACTGCATCTGCTATGTTGACAGATCCTTTTCTGAATCTAGACATAAACAAGTTTTCTACGGATGCCGCTTCTAGTTCCCAAGTGCTTATGATATTTGCACAAAGCCAAAAACTGATGTTTTGATGTCCACGTGAAATAAATATTATGATAGTCAGGATACTAATCAACCTACTACCTCGACCACGAATCTGTCTACTGAATCAATTCCGCTAACTGTTATTCAAGAGTTAACAATAAAGCCACCAAAGGGAGTCGTCCACAATTTGATGTTCAATCCTCGAGCTCGATCAACTCAAATTTATAATATAGTTGAATATTTGGCTTAGTAACCTTCAGCTATGTCAAATTTTGAGGTACTTCAAAATTGTCCCTCCCAGAAGAAGGCTTTGTTATCGGCAATTGGTGGAATCGACCCGACAAATTACAATCTTGTAGTCTTTAATCACACTAGCTATGTGCCACAATTACCAGTCGAATTAGCATTTTCAATCCAAGTAAATATTCTAAATCACCTCGTTCATTGCACTATTATTGATGAGGGAGCATCTACTTGTATTATGTCTCTCAATTTCTGGAAGTCACTTGGTTCGCCTTGCTTATCTCAATTGCTTATGATGTTGAAAGATTTTAACGGTTGTACATATAAGCCTTGCGGTCTCATTAATAACCTGCATGTCGAACTAGGGTGAACTGTAACTGTTGAAATTGAGGTCATTGATGGAACCCTTGACTACAACATTTTACTTGGAAGGCCATGGGTATACGCTATGACTACGATTGTCTCTACTTACTTTCGAATGATCATCTTCACTCATAAAGGCGTTATCATAGTCATCAATCAACTCTCCTTCTTTGCCTCTAGTTTCCAGGTATCTGGAAGTATTCTATTATTTCACACACCCCAGCTAGCACTTCAAAACATTGGTGTAGGGCTCTTAAAGGGTTCTTCCCTAATGGGCACCTTTTCATTATCGCCGCCTGCGACGTCGCTGAAAATTGCAAGAATAGAGAACTGTTGCATGATATCTTCCACTTCATCTAACTTAAGGAAGATTAGCAATGATTTTGAAGTTGATATGCAGGATGAATTTCTGCTGCCAAGCCCAATTGAACTAGCATAGAAATCAATTTTCTCGTCTTCAGCGGCACATCCTGATTCATCGTTGCTGATAGTTTGGGTTGATCGTTCATTAGATATTGGTACTCATGATCCTTTTTCATCCACTTTCTTGATTGATGAAAGCATCGTGGAATCCATGATGCCAGAAGGAGAACCATGGGACAATTATCATCATTATTCCCCTCTTCAAGATTATAATGAAGATTATCTTATTTTTGGACGGATAAATCATTCTTGTAGACAAGACAGATCTCCCTAGTATCCTACGATAACTAGCAACAAATAGACAGATGTAAACTACTTTCTCTAGATTATATTTGATCTAGAATTATCTATAATGAAGGATTTAGGACTTACCTATAGTCCAGCGCTGATCGTAGTCTTCTTTCCTGTTGCTTTGAATACGTTTCCTTTCGGGATCTGCAATCAAAAACATGAAATAATCAGAAGCACCTGCATAATATAGATTAATTCATAAATCATAAATCTATCTTGATGATCAAGGAATTCAAGAAATAAGCCATTTAAATAAACAAATCATTGAGAAAATAGGATCCATTTGTATTATCTTTGATGAAAGAAGGAGCCTTACAAATGTGTTCGCCTTGATGTCATACAGGTCCTTCTAGGGTCCAGAACAAGCGTTTCCTCTACTTTGACAAGACTTTGCACTCTCTTGACTAACATACACATGAGTGTGTAATCATTCCCATATGTTAATTAGTTAAGAGAGTCTGATTTTCACCAGAAATTCTCCTCAAAAAATCTCAAAGCCTAACTCCACTTGAGGCTGAACTATGGCCTCAATTTATAGCAAAAGAGAAGAGGTTGCAGCTCCAAATAAGAGTCCAGATAGAATCCTCTTTCAAGGGATTATATTCCACATACCGAGGGGTAGGCTCCTTTAATGGAGGGATGAATGTACATGAAAGGAGCGAACTTTGCACCGAATAATTGCTTCCATAAGCTTCCAAATTCAACTAGCTGGACTTCCAAATTTTACTTCCGCCTTCACTTTACCTTTTACAGGGAACCACATCTTTAATGAAGAAAAAGTGCGGCCAGTTCCACGTGTTCTAGAGCAAAAAGATGCGGCGCCACAGGTAATACTAAGAGAAAGTGCGGTACAAGTATTTTAATGACCTTTATAAGCTTTTCTCTCAATTTTAAGGCTTGGTTTTAGGAACTTGATGTTTGTAGACGTCTAAGGGAGTATGGTATGAGTAATGATGAACCCATACTAACAATAAAACGTCATGGTGACATTTTTAGTGTAACATATTGCCCCCTAAAGTGCGAAGTTTGAGAGTATTTGAAAATTTATGTGCTTTATCATTTTGAGGATTCGCTTGTGGACACCCCAGTCGGAATCCTATAAAAACATTCAATGCAAAACATATACATATATATATATCATTGATGAGGTAGGCATTCCCATACTCAGATCAAACACTAACTAAAACTTGTTTTGATGTAGAAATAATTTTACTATTACATCAATAATGTAGACATAGTATGGACATAGCCATCTATTTTATGAATAGTCCACTGCATAATGAATAATAAAACTCCTTCTAGCCTGGATGGTGGAAACTAGATCCAGGGTCTTGATTTCCGCTACCCGAACTAGTACGATTCTATCCATGAGATTGATTGTGTCGAAGTCGAACATGGTAGAAACCACTTGATTACCAGTCAATGATTTGAATTGTTAACAAGTGTGAGAGAAACCGCCAATAGTGACAATGGATCTCAAAGTACTCAGTACAATCCACATGTGAATAAATGATCTGAAGTCGAAAATTTCATGGAATCGTCCGATCGAAGGTCAATGATGCAACCTGTCGTCAAAGGCAAGAAACCTACCATGAAGGCATGCAAATTCCAAGGTATTGAAGGATTCTAGATCAACTTCCTAGATGATGAGCTGTCATCGATAGAAAGTGATTCGTCGTAGGAAAGCCCACGACACGAAACCATTAGATCAAGTTTTGTAGAAATATTTTGCAAGGACTGAATCAGGGATGGTCAACGCGAATGGAGACATGTTTGCAAATGAATGGTTTATTTGAACTGTCCTCTTGAACACATAACGAAATTGCAGATGGTTTGGTGAAAATTGACCTAAGATAATACCTAGAAACCGGCTGAAGACTTTCAATATGGTTTGATTAACTGATAGGCAAAGGATTTTCCCAACCCAGGTAGAAGTGCGACAAAAGTGTTGTGTTCAAGAGTGGTAAACTGCTTTTTAAACAAAGTGTGACAAACGGATTTTTTCTCTCTCTTTTCCCCCACCATTTCTAGCAAGTACCTCTTTATTTTTGACAAGCTTGAGGAGGATAACATTTGCTTGTTATATAAGCTCATCCTTCAAATGACTCCAACTTAGTTTAAAATCGAACCCTAAGAAGGAGTGGTTTGTTCCTATTTGTAATCGACAGGTCCTTTACTGTTAAATTTTAACAAGTCCAGTATAGGAGAAACTTGGTGTTTTTCAATTTTAAGGAGTCAGAAGAAAAACTTAAGGAAACTCCGTGGGTGTACTTCTTCGTAAATTTAGTCTCTCAAGCCCGAAAAAGGATAAAATAATACAGGAGAGAACTCTATTGACTATGATTAGTCAACGTATACCTTTTTCATAAATAGTCCATTTCAGTCCAGAAAAGGGGTAAACTTATATTGAAGGGACGACTGTTCATTTCCTTTAACGAGTTCGAATAGTCAAGTACTCGGAAATATTTTCATATTTAGAGAGTCTGAAAAGGGCTTAAAAGAGAACTCCAAGATTTCACTTTTTCATATTTTTTTAAGAGTTCGAAAAAGTGATAAAAGTGTACTCAGTAGTTTCACTTTTTCTGTAAGTTTTAACAAGTTCAAAAAAGTGATAAAAATTTACTTATTCGCTTTTTCATATTTTTTACCGAGTTCGAAAAAGTGATAAAAAGTATACTCCTTCGTCAAAATGATCATTTCACCCAAAAATCCTGTATTCTGCACAATAACTCAAAAATTAAACATACCTGTTTATGATTATTAAAAATAATTTGGAAAACCCACTTTTTAAAGTGAAAAATAAACAAAATAATATTTTATTTATTCAAAAAATCTTATAAAAAGGAGCTTTTGTAAATCATTTTTACCATTTGACTTTAGAGTGAAAATTGAGAACTCTTGGTAAAAAATGTTTCGAAGAACATTGCGGAAGATTCGCCCGTCAGAATCGAAAACTGTCAGTTCCAGGTAATCCAAATCATCTTTACCTTCATTTTTGTCCATTTACTTTCTCATTTTAGGGTTTAAATTTATTTTTTGGGAGGAAAATATGTTCAAAAAATCGCTCACGAGGGTCTGCAAGCAAAACATATGGAACTTGCAGACCCCGACAATTTTGTAAAAGAAAAATTGTCAGGGTCCCGCACCTTACGCATAAGATACATGCGGATCCCTGCACTGTTTTTATGCATAAAGTGCGGAGGCACCGTAAGAAAAATTAAATGTATAAATCTCCCAAATTAAACCAAATTTTCTCACTCAAGTTGTTTCTAACCTTTCAATTTGTCCAATGCAGGATATTTGCAATGCTTGAGTGGCGAGAATGTGAGCATGAAGAAGTTGATGATGTGGCCATGTTACATCCGCCCACATTACAAGTTTTAAGAGCATGTGGTTTATACAAATTTTGGGCCATTCAAGTTATGAGGGCTCAAGTAGATTTGCTTACCTAGCTATTCAACAAATGGGATGTACAAGAGCAATGCTTTATCATTGGAGGTCACCGGCTTGAAATTGAGCTAGAAGATATATACTTCCTCACTGGTTTGTCAAAGAGGGGCGAGCCACTCTCTTTATTTGGGGCTAGGGCAGGTGGCTAGTCTGTCGCTAGCCTTCAGGAAGAATTTTTCAATGAAGAAGTATACCCCAAGGATAAACGTATTGACATAAAAACCATTATTCGTCCTGAGCTAAAAGTGCTTGCATTTACGGTAACCAAGTTATGTGGGAGCGCAGCTCCACATGTCGCTACGAGATCCCAAATGCAGACTGCCGTTGACTACTTTAGAGGCACCATTTTCAACTGGTGTGAGGCAGTGTTCGCCAATGTCAAAGGCCAAATAACTAGAGAAAAAAACATGAAGTTGAAAAAATTTGAATATGGAGCGATCGTGGTCACATTTTCCCTAGAGAGGATTGCTCTACTGGCCCCAAAGCTGATTGTAGTTGATCATGGTAGAGTCAAAGAGCCTCAAATGGTTTGATGGGTTGCATTGATGGCCCGTCATAGTTAAGGTGGTGAGGTTGTTCGTTTCACCACGACTTACTTTCATTGGTTAGATAACCAAGTCTTCGTGATTGAAGATTTTCCTTATGCTGGGATAGATTTCCGTGGCGACCGAGAGATGTCTCTTCCTCCAAGGAAACAGTGGGATGAGTCAGGTAAAAATCATTTTGACATGTTCTAAATCTTAATTTTTATTTTGTTTTTTGAATCATCCAAAACTAATGACAAAATTTTAAATGCAGATGTGGGTCCACATCGACCGGCCACTCTCCATCCTTTTGATAGGAAACCAACTGCAATAGCAGCACCACCACCACCATGGGATCAAACAACAGAGGTCCTTACCGATCTGGAGAACCATCTGGAGCGGTTGACCTTAGATATTCCAGAGACTACCATAGATGATATTCCGCTCTGCTTACAGAGATATGTTATCGGGGTTCCAGGACCGTTTAGGAGATTTCTGAGCAAGGTGGCATGGGATATAGTGTTTTAGCGTGATCATCACCACGGATAGTGGATGATTGATATTGTAGACTTATATCATTTTTTGTATCACTTTTTTCCGATCATAAGGCGTTTTGAACCTATGATTGAAGACGATGTAATATTTTTTTGAAAACACTATACTTATGCTATGACATTACTATTATTTCTGGTTATCTGTCTTAACATGTTATCAAATGTTATTTTGATCTACTGCTTTAGTTATCGCAAATGTTTGTTTATAACACTAGAAGCTACTGCATCGGCTAATGTGTTTAAATTTCTCGAAATATGTTGATACTCAATATAATCAAATTCTCATTCCAAGAGATGAAATTTCAAAAATAATGTTAACAACACTGGGTTTTTAATTGCATATACTCTATTTAATTGTAATACAACGAGTTTAGAATCTAACCTAATGATCAAACTTCGAATTTAAAATGAAATGGATTCAGACAATAACTCAATAAATGTGCTATACTCTGTAATATTGTTTGTCGTTTGACCGAGGCTTACCCCATGCATAGATACTAACTCATCAATGGGTGAATAAATCACCCAAGTTGTGGAAGAAATGTTTCATGTACTACGACAAGCACCATCAGCAAAACTAATGTATGTTTGAAGGGACGTCTACATCTGCAAAATCAAGAGTGATCCAAATAAGCAGGGATAGTAGTAAAAGCACACTTAAACTAGGCACGCTCTCTAATCTACATCACACCAGTTTATGAAAATAACTAATATACAGGGAAGATCTCCACACAAGAATCAAGAATAATATCTCTTCAGATAAAGCCCATTTCTGGGTTTGCCTAAAGAGACCCCGTCAAAGTCAATCAGTTCATAGACCCCTTTTGCAAGCTGTCACTTGACAATATAAGGACCATGCCACAAGGTTCAAATTTCCCAACCCCTAGCTTGTTGTTAGCTTGATCATAACCCAAGACTATCTCTCCTTATGAAAAAATGTGAGGTGTAACACTTCTATCATACTGAGCTTTCATTTATTTCGCATGAGTTTCAGTAGCTAATGCAGCGGTGCACCGATTCTCATCTAATTGAGCTAAGTATAAAAAGTGTTTCTCCTCTTTAGAAGTGGCTCGTAGTAACTCTATGGCTAGTTGGAGTGACAATATATCGCATTCAATTGGTAATACCGCTTCTAAACTGTAAACCAATTGAAAAGGGGTAAAACCTGTCGATGTTTTTGTTGAGGTTCGATATGCCCAAAGTGCCGAAAAAAGCATGGTATGCCAATTTGATTTATGAATTCTGATGATTCGTTTGATCATGGTGACTAAAACTTTATTGATAGCTTCAACCATATCATTATCCTGTGGATAATATGGTGTAGAACTGTCATGGCGCATGCCAAGTTGGTCAGTCAGTTCGGTCATCATGATGTTTCGAAAATGATTCCCATGGTCAGTAATTATCGCTTGGGGTACATCGAAATGAGAAATCACATGATTGAACACGAAAATAGCTGTAGTTTTTCCATCTGTCGCAAATGTAGGCATCGCCTTAGCCCATTTGGAAAAATAATCTACTACGAGACTAATGTACCCATGCCCCCCAACTGAGTGAGGGTTACATGTAATGAAGTCAATGCCCCATTTTGCAAAAGGACCAACAACAATTATAGGGTGAAGAGGAGCAGGTGGTGCATGCATCTTGCAATCAAAGATTTGACAGCTGTGGCATTTTTGGATAGCAGAAATACAATCTTGAAATAAGGACGGCCAAAAATAGCCAGCGCGCAATATCTTTTGGGTTGTGGCATACCTAGACATATGACCTCCACATGCTCCAGAGTGACAGCCATTTAAAACCTTTTCAGCTTCGTTAAGATTTAGACAATGTCGAAAAACGGAGTCCACACCATGATGATATAGTGTGTCACCAACAATATGATATTGCTGAGACTGGAAACGGATTTTTCGTCATTGTGACCATGAAAGTTTGGGCCGAAAAATTTGGGTTTAGAGATAAATGATATATCTCCGTACCAAGGATCAATGGTATTGATAAGAAACAAAGATTCATCCGCAATCGGATGTTCTGCCACAGTTTCGGTGTCAGTACTTGGGAAGTCACACATAAGTTCAGCAAAGACCAATGATTTCTTGGACTTGGATTTTTCAAATTCCAAATCAAACTCCTGTAGGATAGCAGTCCATTTGGAGTATTTTTCCCAAAGCAGTTGTTTAGTCAAAATATACATCATAGGGTTACAATCAGAAATCACTCTTGTTTTGCGTAACAGTATGTAATGACAAAATTGTTGGAAATCTTGAACTATTTCCAAGGCCAATTTCTCCACATGTGAGTACTTGATTTCAGTCGGATGCAGATTGTCACTGAGATAATAAATCACATCTTCATTTTGTAATTCATCTTCCTAAACTAAAACCATGCCAATCGTAGAATTGGAGGCTGCTAGTTATAGAAAGTAATCCTGGTTGTAATTGGGAGGATGCAATAATGGTGCATGGGTCAATGTGTGTTTAAGAGAATCAAAATATCGATCAATGATCTCGTCCTAAAAGAAAGGAATATTATGTTTTAACAACCTGGTAAAACCTTTGGTTAACTCAGCATAGTTAGGAATGAATCGATGTAAAAAAATTTCTTTCCCTTCCAAACTTTAGAGTTGGTGAAGAGTGGAAGGAGGAGGTAATTTGATGATAGCCTCAACCTTCTATGGGTCGACACAAATGCCTTCCTTTCAGACAACAAATCCCAACAATCGTCCAGATTCAACACAAAAGACACATTTGTGAGGATTCAAATGAATCCTGTAATGACTACATCTCATAAAGATAGCTTGTAGATGAGTAAGATGATTGGCTCTACGTGATGAATGAGTAGGTAAATCATCGAGATAGGGTTGCAAAATGTGTTTAATGTCATGAAATGCATAAGACATTTCCCTCTGAAAAGTTGCACCAGCGTTCTTAAGGCCAAAAGGTGATTTTCAATAAGCAAAAGTCCCCCACGGACAAATGAAAGTTGTTTTGGGTTGATCAGCAGGGAGTATGTTGCTTTGATTGTAGCCCAAAAATCCATCCATAAACTAAAAAATTTCACTTCCGGCACAATCGTCAATAATTTGATCAATATAAGGGGTTGGATAGTTGTCTTTCGGACAAGCTCGATTTATATCCCTATAATCGATACATACAAGTATTTTCCCTTGTTTTTTATTGACAGGAACAATATTAGATACCCAATCCGTTAAATGAATTGGATAAATAAAACCTACACGAAGTAATTTCTCAACTTCTACTTTAATAGCAGCAACTTTTCGCACATGTATCTGACGTAATCTCTGTCAGACAGGTTTAGCATCCGGGTATGTTTTAATTTCATGAATAACAATTGACGGATCGATTCCTAGCATTTCTTCATAGGACCAGGCAAAAATGTCACGGAATTCCTAAAATAGGGCTTTATATGCTTGGATTTCGTCTGGCGTACAGGAAGCACATATATGAATGTTTTCAACAATTCCGAGTTTCACTGAAATGTCAATAGGAACCGTCTTAGAAATGTTTGCTAAGTTCAATTCAGAGTCGGAATGTGTGAGAGGATTCTGGGGTTTTTTGACATAATCAACGGTAAAAATGGAGGAAAAATTAGTTTCAAAATGATCGAGATCAGGTAAAAACAAAGATCGATGATGTAGATCTTCCCATGGTAATTCTTCTATAGACAAAAATTTACGAATATGCTCATCAGTATTGAATACTAGTTGAACAGGATCCGGAATTGATGGCAAAGTTGAACTTGATATTGAAAATGATTCCTCAGTGATCACATTCACTAGATCAGGTTGAGTTGAAGGAGTATCAGAAAATGACTGTACTGCCTAATATGCTAATTCAAAAGGACTCAAAGGCATCACACCATCAAAAGAATCCAGTTCTGAGTCTGAAGGTACTATCCAAGGATAATCAAAGGAAATAGTACTTGATGTAATCATATTGATATTATCAATAGGAGACAGTAAGTTGGGAGGAGGCAAGGAAAATTTTCCCAGTAAAGCAGAATCTTTAATTAAACTGACTCCAACATCTTTGTAAGGGATAGTTGTTTTTCCAACATGTTGGATGCTATCAGTAGTGGTTGGGTCGGATGAATAACATGAGAGCTGATCTATTTTGATGATATTTCCTTGATGAGGAAACATGATGAGACGAAAGACCGATGATACGACAGTAGTCATAGCATAAGACCAACTGCGACCCAGGAGAAGGTTGTAATCCAGAGGGGCATCAACCACTTCCACATCTAGATTAACGGTTCTTCCTTCGACCTCTATTGGTAGATCTAGTAAAATACCATATGGATGAAAACCTTTTCCATTGAAAGCTTTGAGGATATTTGGCGATTGGTTAAGTTTCAGAGAACCAAGTGATTTCCAACATTTTAACGACATGATACATGTAGAAGCCCCTTCATCAACAACAGTACGAAAGCAACATTTGTTTTTTACTATTACGGAATTTGAAAAGCCATTTGATGGGGTAGGTGGGGTGTAAAATTCTCTAAATCGAAGATCATTAGGTTCGAATCCTGAAGGTCTACAGCTCCTATGGCTGACAATAGTAATTATATTTGGGCTGGGCATGATTGCAGCACTTCCAAAGCTGACATTTTTGAAGGGGAAATTGCCAAATCTTCAACAATATTGTAGTTATGAGCAGCTCTCGCATGTGGATTGAAATTTGATTTACGAAGTACACCTTTAGCAGGTGGTTTGATTACTGAGTCAGGATTTGGTTTCTTGATCTGTAACCGATCAGAAACTGAGGGAGATGTAGTTGATGCTGAATTAGAACTTTCTGCTTCTTTACCACCAACATGAATTTTACTACCATAATCTTATGATCACATCGCAACCATCAAGATATCCTCTAGTGTATTCGAGGAAGATCCAATCATGTTACTATATTAAGTAGGAAAGGGATCCTTCAAGACAACAGGCATCGACGAACCCTTAACTAATTTCGATACCTTGGCTCTATGCGAGCACTCTTTAGTAAAATGATCCTCATCACAGATGAGACAAGGATAACGAGGTTTTCATTTTTCGTCAGTTGGTTCAGTTTTATCATTTTTATCTTTTGAAGATGATTTTTTGTTTTTATTCTTACCCTTCTTCTTACCACCAGTTTTAGGTTTGGCTGTAGATGATTCTATAACATGAATATCGGCGGAAGTTTCAGCAGAAGAATCTCCTTTAGGTGAATCGAGTAAAGTTATAATAGGAGAAGTCATCTTGGAAGATTTCTTCTTACTCTTGCGAGTGCTAACAGAACCAATTACACCATCAGTGGCATGAGAGCAGGAAGGAGTTGTAGTTAGTTGACCAGGTCTTGGTAAATCGGGGATTTTGTTGTACAGAGTACCTGACTGTGTATATACAAGGTCAAGGTACTGAGCTTGAGAAATGACTTGCTCTTCTGTAACAACGCCTCCTTTGGCCACATCTTCAGTGATTTTGGGAAATAATGATTTGATAAACCATTCAGCCAAAATTTGATCCGAAATAAAGACTTTCACTAAACATCTCCTACATCGCCATTCATGAATGTGATCGGATATGTACGTAGACATAGATTGTTTTAGTAAGGTCAACAATTCCGTACCATTGTCGTATTTGAGAGGTAACTGAAAATGGGTTAAGAAAGCAGTATTTAACACATTAAAATTATTAAATGAGCCTCATGGTAACTCAATGTACCATTTGGGAGCTAGACCAATGAGAGTTCTTTGAAAAAGACGTAATCGAATTGAATCATAGATTAGTGAATTAGACACACTAGAGGTGATAAGTCATAACATGATTAGATGGATCTTCTCCTGAATTACCTTCAAACTTTGGAATATCACTGGGCAACTTATTAGGCATCGGCGACCAATACGGAAGAGAAAAGATCGGATCATTCGTAAGGCGTGATAAATCAGGTAAATCTAAAGTTGCGCTTAATGGTAACCAACAGCTAGGGTCTTGATAACCTTGTGTGATCAAACCAGTTCCAGGAGGAGGATATCCAGGATATCCTGGAATTGGATGTGCATTGGGAATTGTGAAACCAGTATTAATCGGACCAAACTAGGATTGTTGAGGTACTTTATAAGTATACCTAGGATACGACTGATACTAATATGTTGGATTCTGTGTAGTATGTCCAAATCGATACTGACCCTGGTACGGTTGATAAGTAGATTGTGGTTGACTAGTGAGAATTGTACTTGTACCAGATTGTGCCATAGGCATCTGGACCATAGTCTTAATTGTAGGTCCTGACTATGGCACAGATACTTGAGGAATTTGCACTGATACAGAGGTAGTAGAAATAGGAGCTACAGAGACTCCAGAAATAGGTGTGGTTGGTTGAACAGAGGTTGCAGCAGCAGCAGAGGTTTGAGGCGGAGTTCTAGGTGTACTAGGCCCAGGTTTTTGAATAGAACTAGGTGCAGAGACTTGAATGGTAGGTTGGACAGGTTGCTAGGTTGTACCAGAACCTATGGACTATCCAGGTTGATTAGGTAACTGCACATTGGGTTGCAATGTCTATTGAACTTGAGATGGATCCCACACCATATTAATTCTGGGATATTGACCCATAGAAGGTTGTGCATATGAAGGAACATAACTAGGTTGAACGTAAGTTTGATAATTAACTGGAAAATTTATAGCTTCCTGTAATAATGGTTGACCTGAAGGAGGTTGAAAACCTTGAGCTGGGTGTTAGCCACCTATAATATTTTTTATAGAAAAAGGTGGCTAAGACTTTTTGAGCCTTCAAGGAACAAATTTTATTGCTAAAAATTGTTGGCTCTTAAAGACTCTTGAAAGGCCTCATGCCTCTGTTGAAAATCTTCCTTTGCTAATTTCATCTCATACTCTGAAAATTCTGCTGAATTCATGAGAATAAACTGCTGAAAAACCATCATTTTCCCCCTTTTCCCACTCAAAACTAACCTTCATTTTCTCCCCTTTTTCTCCATAAAAACTCCCTTGTTTTCATAAATCCTCTTCTTCCATTTATGAAAATCACTTCTACAAGGTTAGAGACTCACTCTTTAACCTTACCAAAACCTCCAAAAACCATTCAAAACTCTGAAAATTTCATAAAAATCAATTTTTTATTCCTATGGACTTAAGCCCCTTGGGCTACGTCCTAACCACTTCCCCCACATGCCTACATCCGGAAACTAGGTGCTAAGCCCCTCCCGGCGCTTATCCAATCGCAAAAATTCAAAGTGCGCAAGTCTTTTTCCATCATCCAAAAGTTCCGATGCGATTAACCTTTTTGTGTTTAAAACCCCGATCGCATTGTCTTTTTTATATTTAAAACATGGGCCCATCTCGGCGCTTAAAACCTTGTAATATTTTCGTTCCATATCGTTTTTTTCCTTTGTAAAATTATGAACCCACTTTTCCAAAGTTTAAACTTAAAAACCCAAATCACGTGTTAAAAATAAAAATGGGTTGATTGAAAAGAACCGATCGTGCAATCGCAATCGGAGAAATCAAATGAGTAGATTAAAAAGACCCGCATCAAACTTCCGATGCGATTAGCCTTTATACGTATATACCGTGGGCCCTCCTTTTGTACTTAAAGCCTTGCAAATAATCCTTCCCGATCAATTTTTTCCTTTCTAAAAACTAAAAACCCACTTTTCCAAAGTTTGGTCTAAGAAATGAAAATCACGTGTTAATATGAAAATGGATTGATTGAAAGACCAATCGCGCAATCGGAATCGGAGAAAAATACAATGGGTTGATTGAAAAGGCCGCATCAAACTTTCCGATGTGATTAGGCCTTTTTACATATAAACTCCGCCCTTTCATTACATATGGCTTTTACCCGGGACCAAGTGTTAAAGATCCCAGGCGCCAATCGCATCGAAATGTTTCAAATGGGTTGATTAAAAATACCAGGCCCGATGGCCCGATTGCAATTGGCCTTTGTTTTATTTATGCCCCAAGCATATAACATTTCATAAAGACCAAAGGCCCCACAGTCGGGTGCCTATCCACTTTATATATATATTCCGCCCCCAGATCCATAAAAACCTTTGTTTTTTGCTTAAAACTTTGGGTTTTATATATTAAAAGGGTTTTCTGCCAGCACAGCTAGAAAGGATATTGACCGTTGATCTAAATCTTAGATCAACGGCCCACGCAAAATCACATCACATTTCTCAATCGCATCGCATTTCCTCAATCGCTGTGTTATATTGCCACCACCGATTGCGATCCTCCGATTAGATCTGGACCGTCCACGTGTCCAGATCAGACGGTCCAAAATCACTCCCCCTTATTCTTCTCCCACTTTCCTTTTTTCATTTCTATTCAGATCTCCACCGTTGGACGCTTTCATCCAACGGCTACGCTCCTTCCCCGCCTTCTGAAGCAGTTTAAACCATTTCGCAGGATTTTTTAATTATTTCTGTGTTTTGCAGGTCTTTTTAATGGTTTTCCATTGTATTGAAGAGAAAGGCCGAAGGCCAGGAAAGACATTTCCTGTGCCTTTGAGCTATTAAAGAGAACCATTCGCGGGCTCTATTCCATTGTTTTATCAATTATTCATGAGCGTTGATACCATAAAGAGCCCTGTGCAGCCCTGCACATCGACAAGACACTGTGTTCAAAACACATTTAAAAAGAGTATCAGTTTTCTGAAGACAGAGCACCGCAGATGAAGATTGAAGACATAATTGTGGGGATCACGGCTAAGAATGATTATCAAAAGCCTAATCCCCCCAAATTAAACACGGTTAAAGGGAAATCATAAATGTTTAACAGACAAAGGCCTCCACCGCTACATCTGAGGCAAATTGATTCCTCTTGGCTACCACAGAGCCACCTGTTGCCTCAAACCATTCAAACATAGGCCGAAGTTATTGATTAAAGAAATATCTGCCTCCAGCGCTGCCAAGAAGTTAATTCTGCCCCAGGAACTTAATGAAACAAATATCTGCAGAATTACTCCAACGTTGTGCAGAGCCTCAAAGTCAACAAAAGCTCCCACCGAGCTTTGATATTTATTGTAAAACAGTTAATACAATGATCCACCTGTAAACGTCTCCATCGAGCCCCTCAAAAGGCCAATAAGTCTTGAATCTGTATTTATTGTCTTAAGAGATCTTTTTGTTAGATTTCACCTCATCATTCTTCTATAAATACCTCAGTAGAAGATGAGCAATTGTTGGTTGCAAAACTTTGAAATACACTTCAGCTCGAAACTCCTTATTGTAAATAGTGTTCTTTGGCCCTTGAAGCTTTGTTTGTGCTAGATTAGTTAGGCTGAATAGTGAAGATGATTGCTAAACTGAAACATTAGACCTGAAGTCTGTAACTGGTTTGACATCAATAACAAGCTGTTTCTTGGGATCCTGGTCTATATTACTGGTGAAGTGCCCCTTTCTTTGTTATTTTTTTTCCTTCTATGTATGTCATATTGTTCACTTTTCTCTTATAAAGAGCAACACGCATATAGTTAGGACCTAATGTATATCAGTAACCTTCTCTGACTGAAAATTTTTATCTCAATGTTTTCCTCCAATTTGTTTATTTAAGAATGATTCAATACATTTAAGGCAGTTAGGAATGTTGGCGTTCCCTTGTCCTACTGTTTGCTTTAAACATTGTTCTTGAAAGTTATTTTCATCATTTTCTTATTAAAGTTAGACTAGAAAGTGATGGTTTGCCCTGTTTCTAGTTCCTATTCTTCAAAGGCAGATTCTGAGGGTTTCCCTTGGTGTTGACTGAAAGCAGACTAGGTTTAAAAGTACTTTATCTGATCTTAGGTTACACTTTGTTTCTCTTATGTGTTTTCATACTTTCTGAAAGTAATTATGTGGATTACTGGATTGTTTGTCAATTAAGTTGTTTTAATACAAACTTGCCCAAGAATTTTATGGTTATCCCAGTTCTTGGTTGGTTTTAAACAGTTACTTAAGAGGCTTTTCTTGTTTGGACTAACTATAAATCCCTTGTGAAATTATTATCAGTTTCCACCCTTCCAACACTTTATTGTTTCCATTCCATCATTTTAATCTCAATAATCTTGTGATATAGATGACTTGCCCCTTGGATCACTCTTGATGTTGTTGCTCAATTAAAGCCCAAATATGACTCCATAGCCCAATGGACTAAAAACCATCATTATATCTATCTTTTGGCCAAAGCTATTCTATTTTCTTGCAACTTCTCACCGTTGAAACTTTCTGCACTTAGAATTTTCCCCTCAAGTAATAATCATGCTCAACCATCCAAAAACAAAACAAACCCTTGGCCTTCATAACTAGCCTAATATTATTACCCCAAACTTCAAAGAAAAATCCATCTTTGCACTTATTGGAGAGATCCCTCTCCGGATTTAGGAGGGCTAGATCCTAGAATCCCAAATTTGGTTGAAACGATGTTGTTTCTGTGATTGGACCTTGCTAATCCTGCTAATTACAAATTCCTAACATTTCTGGCGACTCTGCTGGGGAACCGAACCCAGAATCATTTTCATTTTTATAAAAATTTGAGAGTATAAAGCAGCCTTTTCAAGCACTACCAAGAAAATGGTAATCATGATAAAACTTGTTTGAATCAGTGACAAACTAGGTAAACCCTAGGATTCTCTTAAGACTTTATCTAACCTTGAAAAATCAGTTGGATTAGCCATAAGAGTAGACTGTCTTTGTCTCATAACTGTAGCTAAGTTTTGAAACAGGGTTAGCATATTCTTAGAAACCACACAACTGAAAAATAACTCATAAAATACCTAAAAATATTTCGGATTGGTATCCAATAAACATGGTGGTGGACCATAAAACCTTTTACCTCCTCAGGAGCTAAAAACTTCCACTTGGCGACTCCACAATCCTTAACAGACCTTAAGACTCCACTGGGAAGAACCCTTACTATTTTAATATCATTCAAGCTCAGTTAGAGGACTCTAGGATTAAAATATGTGTAAACAGATTAGTTAACTTCTTAAATATTGTCATATCTGGTTGAAATTTTCTTGTTTATTTGGGTCTGAAAAACACACCATAGTGGCTCCTAGAAATATTCACACTAGAGCCCATCCTGACCCTAATCCACCTGAGATAGTTGATGACCCAGAAAGTATCCTTTGGAAGTCTCCTAGGATTAAATTATCAACTATTTTCAGATCACCCTTGAGAGCTAATTCAGTCCCTGAAAATCTTTCAGCTCTACAAAAATCACAAGCTGACTTAGTAAATCCTTTTAGAACTAGGTCATTTGATGATATAATTCAGCTAGATTCTGAGTCTTCACTTTCATCCTCGGAGACAAGTGAACATCCTAGTAATAGAGAAACAACACCTCCTGATCTGCATTTCCTGCACAATTTAGGTGTCTCTCATCCAAGATCAGCTAAGCAATCTACTGTTGTTTCATCCACATCCCTTCATCCTTCACTCACTGTCCAAACCACTCCACTTCAGCCCACTTTTCCTCTTGTTAATCCACCTCTTGTAAATCCACCTCCACCTCCTGCCATGGCTGCATGGTATGCTCCCCCAGTCCTTCCTGCACCATTAGTCAATCTTCCACAGGACTATCAGTCCAAAATTCCATTGTACGATGCTAGCAATACCATAACTGCATCACAACATGTGGATAAGATGAATGACTACTTTGACAGAAATGAAATTGATGATGATTCTGTCAAGCTTAGATTATTTGCTCAAAGTTTAGGGGGAGAAGTAAGAAAATGGTTCAAAGGCTTAACCCCCCATAGTATTAATGATCTCCAAGCCTTCCATCAAACATTCTTAAACAAATGGGAAGTAAAGAAGAATCCTCTCCAAGTCCTTTCTGATTACAAGAACCTCAATAGAAACCCTGGGGAAAGTGTGCAAGCTTATTGCACTAGGTTTAATAGTGTGTATAATGCACTTTCCCCAGAGCTAAAACCTCCATAGGGCTCAGCTTTAAACAAGTTTCCTGAAGGGTTTGACTCTGACATGACCTATTCGCTAAGAGAGAGAGATTTTTTAACTCTTGAAGATATGCAAAGGGGTGCTCTTTCTGTGGAAGTCAACTTAATGGAGAAGAGAGCAAGAATGAAAGCTGAAAAGAGAGTGTCTTTTAGAGAGGAATCCACACCTTCTACTTCAAACTCAAAGATGGAGATAATGATGGAAGAAATGATGAAAGAGATGAGCATAATTAAGAGAGCACAAGCAAGCCAAAACCAAACTACTCCTCAAAATATTAAACCAGAACTAGAATCAGAATGCTAGAAGGAACCAACCTCCAAAAAGACCTGGGGAAGATGATCAGTAGATCACTCCTCCCTTTCATCAAAATTATGTAAGTGAGGTTGAGGAAACAGATGAGATAATAGAGGAAGAGGATATTAACATGTTGGGGGTAGATAATGATGACTTTGAGATTCATTACGATAGAAAACAAGGTCTATACACACCTTATGATGACAGAAGAGATGATGATGAAAATTGTTATCAAGACATGGAAAATGTCATCATAGAGCCTCAAAGAGAATATGACCTTAGAAGAAAAACCAATCAACAAAATCCCAACACTAAAGCCTCTAACAAATCTTCACAAAACATGACTACAACCAAGCCTAAAATGGTCAAACCAAAGGACAAAACGGTGGCTGTCAATTCTGATAAAGGTAAAGAGAAAGACACTCAAAACAATGAAAAATAGAGTGCAGACATTAATAGTACTAACTCTTCAGCTAGTACTCCTGTTAAAACAACTGTGTCAAGTGTAGATAAAACAAATCAGCAATCTGATATTGCTGATAAAGTGACAGCTAATAAGGCTAAAACCAGCACTTCAAAGAACCAATTTCCCTTCAGCCTTGAACAAGAAATTTCAAAAATCAAAATCTTTGTTCCCTTGATTGAGTTAGTTGCCCAACATGTATATAGGACCCAAATTTTTAAGGCTTTAAATATAGAGGAAAATGGAGATATAGTCAATCTTAGTGATGACCATCCAGAGCTTATTTTCAGTCCAAATATTGAAGGTAGATACCAAGAGGGACCTATTCCTCCTTTCTACGTGAGTTTAAATGTTCATGAAAAAAATTTGCACAATGCTATGCATGATTCCAGGGCTTCTCATAATTTAATGCCTAAAGCTGTGATGGAGAGCCTTGGTCTAGAAATCACCAGACCGTACAAAGACTTATACTCCTTTGATTCCAGCAGAGTAAAGTGTTTAGGATTAATTAAAGACCTTTGTGTTAACTTAGCCTAGATTCCAGCCAAATGCTTGCTCACGGATATTGTTGTGGCTGATGCGCCCCCAAAGTATGGAATGTTATTATCTAGATCTTGGGGGGCTAAGTTACAGGGGACTATGCAGATGGACATGACCTATGCAACTATCCTTGTTTTCAATCAGACTAGAAGACTTTACAGGGAGTCTCATATGCAATACACAGTTATAAGTCAAGACAGACCACAAAACTCTCCCCTCTATTCTGTAAATACGGGCCTCGATTCATTTATCCTTTTTAATGAAGGAACATTAGATGAAAAAGTAACTCTAATGAAGATAATGGCTGATAGAGAGGAGGAGGTAAATGCCACAGAACTGTCAAAACATTTTGCTGAACCTGTAAAATCTAGCAAAAAAAATATGGTTCTTGAACTACAAGTCATGCGTCCTTTGCTTTTAAACCTTGAAACTAAACAAAACGTTCCTCTGCTTAACAAAAAATCTGAAGAGTCAAAACAAATTCAATTAGGTGCCGCTAATCATGAAAAATCAGAAGGCACAGTAGTTAAAGAGGACATTCACCAAATGGATGAAACTGAAAACAATCCTCTATGGAGTATTCATTTTGATGGGTCATGCACTAGAAATAACGCTGGTGCAGGTGTCTGGATTCGCAACACTGTAAAAAACCACACCGAATTCATTTCCTGTAAATTAAACTTCCAATGCTCCAACAACATAGCAGAATATGAATCCCTTCTCTTAGGCTTACGTTTGTTGAAAAAGCTAAGAGCCAGAAGAATCAATGTGTATGGGGATTCCGAGTTAATCGTTAGGCAAGTCAACGGGGAGTATAATGAAAATCATCCCAGACTTAGGGCCTACCGAAATGATGTTGTGGACCTTTTAGAAACTTTCGAAAAGTCCCAATTAATTTTCGTCCCAAGAAAGGAAAATATTACAGCCCACAATCTAGTCTCTGCAGCTAGAACATGTTTAACGCCATATTATGGCACAACTCAGATTAAATTCAGACCAGCCATGCCTGATAACGAAAAATATTGGCAGGTGTTTGACAACAACAAACAAATAGAAGACTTCATGCAATTCAGAAATGAATTCGAACTAAACGGTTCAGACTCAGACTATGAAACGGAATGCAAGGAAGAAAATTTTCTTGATGAAGAAGAACCGTCTCCTGAACTTGCTAATATAAACCTGTTATCTAGCAAACTTGAAGGTGAAACAAAAATGAATGCAGTGTCTGAAACAGAGGAGTTAGAAACTCTGCACTCTAAAGATGAAAGTTTTCCTAAGTGTCTGGCCCCTTTAAAAGAGTTGTTCGATTTTAATGATGTGGCGAATAAACCAAAATTGGAACCTGTAGAGACTGAAGTGGAACAGTACAATATAGGCAGTGAACTTAAACCTATGATGATTAAACTGTCTAAGAATTTACCAGCTCACATTAAACTTAAATACATAGAGCTGTTTAAATAGTTTTCTGATGTTTTTGCGTGGAGTTACGAAGATCTTAAATCCTATGACACTGAAATAATACAACACAAAATTCCGCTTAAAGAAAACCAAAAACCATTCAAACAGAAAATGCGCAGAATAAACCCTGTTCAGTTGCGTTTGGTTCAGAAGGAGATCATGAAAATGTACGATGCTGGTATTATTGTCCCTATTAGATATTCTAAATGGGTATCTAATCTGGTGTCTGTTAGGAAGAAAACTGGAGAGATCAGACTTTGTATAGACTTTAGAGACTTAAAAAAAGCTTTATTAAAAGACAACTACCCTTTACCCAAGATGGATCATATTTTACAAAGGGTGGTAGGGTCTAAAATAATTTCTTTGCTTGATGGCTATTCAGGGTACAATCAGATTTGAGTTCACCCTGCTGATCAATTAAAGACAACCTTTACTACACCATGGGGCACTTTCATGTATGTGAAAATGCCTTTTGGTCTAATGAATGCTGGAGAAACTTTTCAGAGAACCGTGGACGTAGAATTCTCGAAAGAACTGGGCTAATTCATCATTATATACCTTGATGATGTCATTGTGTTTTCAAAAACAGATGAAGAGCACTTAGAACATTTAAGAAATTTTTTCAAGAAATGCAGAAAGTTTGGGATATCTTTAAACCCTAAGAAGACGCTATTTGGTCTCCAAGAAGGTAAACTTCTTGGGCACATTATTGCAGAAGAGGGTATAAAGATAGATCCAAAGAGGATTGAGGCCATATTGCAAATCTCCCATCCTCGAAACATCAAGGAGTTGCAATCTTTCATTGGGAAGATCAACTTTTTGAGAAGATTCATCCCCAATTTGGCTGAGCTCCTTAGGAATATCACAAACATGTTAAAGAAGGAGCAAGGGGTAAAATGGACCTTGGAAGCAAATAATTCCTTTGAACTGGTGAAACAAGCGCTAACCAAAACACCGGTTCTGATAAGTCCTGATTTTTCAAAATATTTTTACATTTTTTCATTTGCATCAGAACATACCATAGCTGCTCTCCTTTTGCAAAAAAATCCACAAGGACAAGAGCAGCCTATTGCATTCTTTAGTAAGGCATTGAGGGATGCCCCTTTGAAGTATAAAATTATGGAGAAGCAAGCTTTTTCTTTGGTTAAAGCTTTAAAAGACTTCAGAGTGTACATCCGTCACTCACATATCATTGCCTTTGTCCCAAATTCAGTTGTTAAAGACATTCTAACACAGGACCCAGATGGTAAGAGAGGTAAGTGGATTGCTATTATTCTCGAATATGATTTAGAGATAAAACCCACTAAACTCATCAAAGGCCAAGGTCTAGCTAGATTAATGGCTGAATCCAATTTTGCAGTTCTTGATATTAATATGATTGATGCTTTGGATGACCAAGAAGAATTCTCAACTCCTATTGTTGAAAACCATTTTATGAATTCTCCTTGGTATGCTGATATTATTTATGTTTTGCTTAATTTAAATACACCTCCTGGTTTGACAAAGACAAAGGCAAGATTCCTAAAGTTAAAAGCTGTAAACTATTGCATTATAGATAAATGTCTTTATTGGAAAAATGCAAGTGGTCTATTGCTTAAATGTTTGCCTGGGTTTGATGCAGAGAAGGTTAAGCACGAGTTCCATGAAGGAGAGTGTGGAGGTCATTTGTACTGGAAGACAACAACCAACAAAATTTTGAGGGTTTCTTTCTATTGGCCTACTCTTTTTCCTAATATACACAAGATGATCATTGCCTGTCATAAGTGTCAACCTTTTGAAGGCAAAAGAAAACTGCTACCCCTACCTTTGCATCCAATCACTGTTGAAGCCCCTTTTCAACAGTGGGGACTTGATTTCATAGGAGAAATCCATCCACCATCTTCTGCCCAACATAGATGGATTCTCACTGCCATAGACTATTTCACTAAGTGGATAGAAGCCATACCTTGTAGGCAGGCCATTGATTCATTTATTATAAAATTCATGGAGTTAACATTCTCTCCAGATTTGGTTGTCCTACCAAGATCATCACTGATAATGCAGCAGCATTTGGATCAAAGAGGATGGTTGAGTTCTGTCATAGATATCAAATAACATTGGGGCATTCTACGGCCTATTACCCTCAAGGTAATGGACTTGCAGAATCCTCAAACAAGAGCTTAGTGAAAATAATCAGAAAACTGTTGGAGGATAACAAGAAGTCTTGGCACAGAAGGCTTATTCATGCACTTTGGGCTGAAAGATTGACTTTGAAGAAATCTATTGGTATGTCACCTTTTCATCTTGTGTATGGTACTGATGCAATTTTTCCAAATAGCCTTGGTGTACCAGTAATGAAGTTGATTCAATATTTTCAAACTGAAAATAATGACATAATCAGAAGAATAAATCAGACCATTCATCTTTAGCAAACCAGAGAGGAGGTTTATATGAAAGCATTGCAGAAACAGGACAGCATTAAAAATATTTTTGACAGAAGAACAAAGGCCAGCAATTTCAAAGTTGGGGACAAGGTTTTAAAGTGGGACTCAAGGATGGAAGACAAGGGCAAGCATGGAAAATTTGACAACTTATGGCTTGGCCCTTACTCTGTTCATTCAGCTGCTGGTAACAATGCATTTTTCCTACAAGAGTTGAATGGAGCAGAATTGTTTGGGGGTCCTGTCAATGTCAGGATGCTTAAACATTACTTCTCTTGATCCATGTCATGTTTTGAAGCCTTTTTATCTTTTTTCCATTATAAATTTCTCATCCACCGTTGCATTCAAAGTTAGAAAAATCAAAAATACAAAAACAAAGAAAGAAAGAAAAGAGGGCAGATTGTCAAAACAATAAAGGTACAGCCCCATACCAAAAACAGAAACAAATATGAAAGTGTGCAAGCTTAAATGCCACTCCTGAAAAACACACTTCTAGTTAGTCAAATTTCCTAATATTGACTAATTAGTTTTAAATTTTCTGCTGATAGGGTAGTGAATTTGATTTGCCAAACTGTTTAATCTTGGCTTATCAGTAGATAGATTAGGATAGAAATTAAAGGTTCAAACATGTTTAAAATCTGAACCTAAGGTTTCAAAAAGAAGTGACTCAAATCTGTTTTTTCTGAGTCAAAAAATATGTAAATCTAGTTCTAATCATCTCAAAATCTGAACCAGTTGATAGAAGAAAAACAGCTCAAAAAAGAGTCAAAACAGAGCTGTAAAAAGAGAAGGAAGTGCTCTGAATTTTCAGATCTTAAGAATTCAGTTTTTGATTTAAATTTTCTGCAAAATAAATGTCTGTGTGCAGTTTGTTTCATGCCATAGACTAGCATCAAGCTAGACTGTTTAATCCTGACTTGAATGCTTTTAAATTTCTGTTGTAGAATTTAGAGAATAGAAATCTGTTGGACAGTTCAATCCCAATAGATGGTAGATTAGGTAGAGAAGCATCTGAACTCAATTTTTTAATCTGAGTTTAGGGAGAAATAAGGAGTAGAAATATATTAGATTTCCTGCTTTCAACAGAATAAAATGTTGTGAATAGAGTTTGCCAATCCAAGTGCACTCTAATGAAGAAAAAATGTTAGCTCAGTAGGATTGGGTAGGTAGAAAGTTTGTGTTGATGAAGGACCATTGTTTTCATAGCTGCTAATATGTTTTCAAAGAAGATCATCCCACCAAAGGAAGGGCAGCCCAATGGATGAGGCAACTGATCAGCCTCCCAGAGAATGCAAGTCTGAAGTTCTTGATGCCTTCAAGAAGGCATCATCCCCAAGTGGAGCCACTGTTAGCCACCTATAATATTTTTTATAGCAAAAGGTGGCTAAGAATTTTTGAGCCTTTAAGGAACAAATTTTATTGCTAAAAATTGTTGGCTCTTAAAGACTCTTGAAAGGCCTCATGCCTCTATTCAAAATCTTCATTTGCTGATTTCATCTCATACTCTGAAAATTCTACTGAATTCATGAGAATAAACTGCTGAAAAACCATCATTTTCCCCCTTTTCCCACTCAAAACTAACCTTCATTTTCTCCCCTTTTTCTCCATAAAAACTCCCTTTTTTTCATAAATCCTCTTCTTCCATTTATGAAAATCACTTCTACAAGGTTAGAGACTCACTCTTTAACCTCACCGAAACCTCAAAAAACCATTGAAAACTCTGAAAATTTCATAAAAAACAAAGTTTTATTCCTATGGACTTAAGCCCCTTGGGCTAAGTCCTAACCACTTCCCCCACATGCCTACACCCAGAAACCAAGTGCTAAGCCCCTCCCGGCACTTATCGCATCACACAAATTCAAATTGCACAAGTCTTTTGCCATCATCCAAAAGTTCCGATGCGATTAACCTTTTTGTGTTTAAAACCCCGATCGCATTCTCTTTTTTATATTAAAAACGTGGGCCCGTCTCGGCGCTTAAAACCTTGTAATCTTTTCGTTCCTGATCGTTCTTTTCCTTTGTAAAATTATGAAACCCACTTTTCCAAAGTTTAAACTTAAAAACCCAAATCACGTGTTAAAAATAAAAATGGGTTGATTGAAAAGAACTGATCGCGCAATCGCAATCAGAGAAATCAAATGGGTAGATTAAAAAGGCCTGCATCAAACTTCCGATGCGATTAGCCTTTATACATATATACCGTGGGCCCGCCTTCCGTACTTAAATCCTTGCAAATAATCCTTCCCAATCCATTTTTTCCTTTGTAAAAACCAAAAACCCACTTTTCCGAAGTTTGGTCTAAAAAATGAAAATCGCGTGTTAATACGAAAATGGGTTGATTGAAAGACCAATCGCACAATCGCAATAAGAGAAAAACACAATGGGTTGATTGAAAAGGCCGCATCAAACTTTCTGATATGATCAGACCTTTTTACATATAAACTCCACCCTTTCATTACATATGGATTTTACCTGGGACCAAGTGTTAAAGATCCCGGGCGCCAATCGCATCGCAATGTTTCAAATGGGTTGATTAAAAAGACCAGGCCCGATGGCCCGATTGCGATTGGCCTTTGTTTTATTTTCGCCCCGGGCATATAAAATTTCATAAAGACCAAAGGCCCCACAGTCGGGTTCCTATCCACTTTATATATATATTCCGCCTCCGATCCATAAAAACCTTTGTTTTCTGTTTAAAACTTTGGGTTTTATATATTAAAAAGGTTTTCCGCCAACACAGCTAGAAAAGATATTGACCGTTGATCTAAATCTTAGATCAACAGCCCACACAAAATTACATCGCATTTCTCAATCGCATCGCATTTTCTCAATCGCTGCGTTATATTGCCACCCCCAATTGTGATCCTCCAATTAGATCTGGACTGTCCATGTGTCTAGATCGGACGGTCAAAAATTTCTTCGCCTTATTCTTCTCCCGCTTTCCTTTTTTCCTTTCTATGTAGATCTCCACCATTGGATGCTTTCATCCAACGGCTACGCTCCTTCACTGCCTTCTGAAGCAGTTTAAACCATTTCGCAAGATTTTTTAATTATTTATGTGTTTTGCAAGTCTTTTTAATGGTTTTCCATTGTATTGAAGAGAAAGGACAAAGGCCGGGAAAGACGTTTCCTGCGCCTTTGAGCTATTAAAGAGAACCATTCGCAGGATCTATTCCATTGTTTTATTAATGATTCATGAGCGTTGATACCATAAAGAGCCCTGTGCAGCCCTGCACATCGAAAATACACTGTGTTCAAAACACATTTAAAAAGAGTATCAGCTTTTTGAAGATAGAGCACCGCAGATGAATATTGAAGACATAATTGTGGGGATCACGGCTAGGAATGATTATCAAAAGCCTAATCCCCCCAAATTAAACATGGTTAAAGGGAAATCATAAATGTTTAATAGACAAAGGCCTCCACCGCTACATCTGAGGCGAATTGATTCCTCTCGGCTACCACAGAGCCACCTGTTGCCTCAAACCATTCAAACAGAGGTTGAAGTTATTGATTAAAGAAATATCTGCCTCCAGCACTGCCAAGAAGTTAATTCTACCCCAAGAACTTAATGAAACAAATATCTGCAGAATTACTGCAACGTTGCGCAAAGCCTCAAAGTCAACAAAATCTCCCACCTAGCTTTGATATTTATTGTAAAACAGTTAATACAGTGATCCACCTGTAAACTTCTCCATCGAGCCCCTCAAAAGGCCGAGAAGTCTTGAATCTATATTTATTGTCTTAAGAGATCTTTTTGTTAGATTTCACCTCCTCATTCTTCTATAAGTACCTCAGTAGAAGATGAGAAATTGTTGGTTGCAGAACTTTGAAATACACTTGAGCTCGAAACTCCTTATTGTAAATAGTGTTCTCTGGCCCTTGAAGCTCTGTTTGTGCTAGATTAGTTAGGCTGAATAGTGAAGATGATTGCTAAACTCAAACATTGGACCTGAAGTCCGTAACTGGTTTGACATCAATAACAAGTTGTTTCTTGGGATCCTGGTCTATATTACTAGTGAAGTGCCCCTTTCTTTGTTATTGTTTTTCTTCTATGTATGTCATATTGTTCACTTTTCTCTTTTAAAGAACAGCATGCATAGAGTTAGGACCTACTGTATATCAGTAACCTTCTCTGACTAAAATTTTTTATCTCAATGTTTTCCTCCAATTTGTTTATTTAAGAATGATTCGATACAGTTAAGGTAGTTAGGAATGTTGGCGTTGCCTCGTCCTACTATTTGCTTTAAACATTGTTGTTGAAAGTTATTTTCATCATTTACTTATTAAGGTTAGACTAGAAAGTGATGGTTTGCCCTGTTTCTAGTTCCTATTCTCCAAAGGCAGATTTTGAAGGTTTCCCTTGGTGTTGACTAAAAGCAAACTAGGTTAAAAAGTACTTTATCTGATCTTAGGTTACACTTTGTTTCTCTTATGTGTTTTCATACTTTCTGAAAGTAATTATGTGGATTACTGGATTGTTTTTCAATTAATTTGATTTAATACAAACTTGCCCAAGAAGTTTATGGTTAGTTCTTGGTTGGTTTTAAACAGTTACTTAAGAGGCTTTTCTTGTTTGGACTGACTATAAATCCCTTGTGAAATTATTATCAGTTTCCACCCTTCCAACACTTTATTGTTTCCATTCCATCATTTTAATCTCAATAATCTTGTGATATAGATGACTTGCCCCTTGGATCACTCTTGATGTTGTTTCTCAATTAAAGCCCAGATATGACTCCATAGCCCAAAGGACTAAAAACCAGCGTTATATCTATCTTTTGGCCAAAGCTGTTCTATTTTATTGCAACTTCTCACCATTGAAACTTTCTGCACTTAGAATTTTCCCCTCAAGTAATAATCATGCTCAACCATCCAAAAACAAAACAAACACTTGGCCTTCATAACTAGCCTAATATTATTACCCCAAACTTCAAAGACAAATCCATCTTTGCACTTATTGCAGAGATCCCTCTCCGGATTCAGGAGGGCTAGATCCCAGAATCCCAAAGTTGGTTGAAATGATGTTGTTTCTATGATTGGACCTTTCCAATCCTGCTAATTACAGATTCCTAACACTGGGTACTGACCCTGAGGTTTATATTGACTCTGAGGCATGTACAAAATCTGGGGTTGATATTGACCCTAAGGTATGTACTATCCTTGGGGTTGATATTGACCCTGAGGTATGTACTATCCTTGGGGTTGACCTTGAGGTATGTACTATCCTTGGGGTTGATATTTACCTTGAGGTATGTATTGTCCTTGAGGTTGCTCCCTAGGCAGGAAATATTGTCCCACAATTTGACCTCCAGGTGGTAAAAAACTACCCTGAGGTTGCCCTCCGGGCGGTAATTGACTACCTTGAGGTTGCCCCCCAGGAGGTAATTGACTTCCTTGAGGTTGCCCCCCAAGCAGTAGTTGACTTCCTTGAGGTTGAGGATTTGGAATATTTCCAAACATCATAAAAATTTGTTCTATGTTCAACGTGCCAGTGTTTGTTCCATTCGTACCAGATGATAACACTTGTTCAATTGGTTGAGGAGCTTCTCCTGAGAAGGTACCAGAGAGTGACTGGTATCCCAAAGGAATAGATGAACCACCGTATAAAAATGTTTCTGGAGATTCATAAAACATAGATGACTCACCCAACATAGCTAATGAAGGTTGATAACCTCTCGGGATAGGGTAAAAGGGAATTCGGGGTGGTGAATAAGTAAGACCTGCATTTTTTAAAAAATCTGTCAATGATAAATACCAAGTGTCAATTCTTAAAGGACTGTATAATATTGATTCACGCTCTCTAAGATTTAAATTTTCTTGGGTTTCAGGAAGAACTACGTCTTCGTCTGGACCAACAAGTTCTTCAATACATATGAGATCAGAAGGAAGATTTTCGGTAATGTGATGTCTTACTCTAGGTGAATCAGGATCACTAGAAGTTGGAGTAACAAATCGTGAAGATGATTCTAACACAGCAGGTTCAGTGTCTGGCTCAGAAATTTCAGGTTCTTCAGCTAATTCACTGGTTGGATAAGCAATGTCAGTGATTTCGGAAATTGAAATTAGCTCTTGAACATATTTTGTTGTTTGTGATTGATTATAATCAGGATGAGGAATTATAGATGATTCTCCTTGTTCTGTTGATCTAATTCTGTTGATACTAGGCGCTACCAGAGCTTTCAGTCCTTCAAGTTGGCTTGG
Organism: Pinus albicaulis; assembly: GCA_034641835.2. Taxonomy (NCBI): domain Eukaryota; kingdom Viridiplantae; phylum Streptophyta; class Pinopsida; order Pinales; family Pinaceae; genus Pinus; species Pinus albicaulis. Next base: position 248,199,281 of record CM076577.1, on the reverse strand, counting down.
TGTATACTTAGGGGGTTTCCCTTGAAGTCTACGTGATTGTATTGGTAATTCAGCCACAATTAAAAATTATTAATCACATGAAATCAAATAAAATTTCAATAAAAAATCCTAAAGTCACTAAGTAGAAAATAAAATGATCAAACGCTTATAAAATCTAGGAGATCAAACCACATACAAACAGTAAATTCCCACACAAAAAACACTAGTTGGTGATGAAATCCGACATCGTAGTATTTAATGTAGAAATGGCAGTTGGAACAGTTACCCTGACAACCTGCTTAATGAAACAGACCAGTGCAATTGTCTCCACTTAAACCATCTCGAGTGAAGATAACCCTTCGGAGAGTCCAAGTGTTTCTAGTCGACGTCTGCTCCAGGTACAGTGAGATCTTTCCTCCACCGTCACCTTAGGAAAAAATCTTAAAGTTTATGGCCACTAAGGTTACCAACAGGAACAAATATACCTGGGGGAACATTCTATGATCCGATATACATGCAAGGGCAGAGTAACAAAGCTCAATCCCCTTGAAGGCTCCTTGAAATAATCCAAGGTATACCGACAAGTGACCCCAGGCTCCTTGACAATGGTCAATCCAAGGTTTATCGTTGTTAATACACACACATCTTCTATCGTTCCCAATGAGATGGAATTGATCACCTCACTGGTTCAGATATGATCTCGTGCTTGACTCCTTTAGGAGGAGCTTCCCAGAGCATACAAGCTACTATTGGATTTTTCCTACCGCAAGATTGACTACTTGTTTGTTTTAACTATCTTGGAGAGTTAATTACTCCCTACTCCAAGACACTAGCCTAAGCTATATTGGTGAAAAGAGTCCTAAAAATATAAAAATTACTAGATTGATTTTAATTTAAGCGTTGCTTTTAATAGGTTGTTTCTTAGGACAATAGGTGTGAAAGTGAAACTTTGATGATATGTAGTGACCCGACTCAAAACACACTAAAAATGCAACTATTATGAGGAACAATTCATTTCCTTTTGATGAATTATATCTAAAATAAAGAGTTGAGAAATGCAATCTTTTAAAACAATTCTTTCCTTCAAACCAAGAACTGTACAAAAATAAATCTTATCTTATGAGAAATCAGAATGATCAATTGCTCAAAAACAAAATCCCTTTATTCTTCAAGACCGAATCTACAATCAAACATTCTCCAAAAGAAACCTACAATTTCTAAAAATAACACTCAAAACTAAAAACACTAATTTCGAGATCTAAAAATTCTAAGAATTGAATCTGAAATCAAAACTTTAAATATTTTGAGGATGTTTTGCTTAGTTTGTAATCTAACTAAGAAATTCTTTGCTGAAATGAGCAAAAACCCAAAAACATCCAATTATTGTTTTTAAAGTGAAATTCAAAACTTAATGAAAAAGTTTTTTAAAGATTTGCAAATAAGAAAATGGGATCTAATTCTCATAAAGTAATTTCCGCTATCAAGTCAAAGACTCAGCAAGAAAACAATTAAATACTAGTGATCTAAGGTATGCATAGGTTTCTAATCTTTGAGTGACACAAAGACAGAGAAAAAATCACTTATAACATGCAGATCTTGTAGAAAATCATTCAAAACTGAAAATGCTGAAAGAAACTCTCACACAAAGCTTTCTGACAGAAAATACAAGTCTGGGTATACACTGAGAATCTTGCAAGCTGATCCTAGAAAAGAGAATTTTGAGTTTTTCAAAAATTTTCTCAGGGTCCACAGGTTTTAGTGTAAACAGGTGCGGTGCCGCACTATGGATACAGAAAAAGAGTGGAACTAACCGCACTTTGCCTAAGGACAAAGTGCAGATCCCAGAAAACTTAAAGTAAAATAAAAAATTCTAAAGCATTTTTCGGGGGTTCTACAAGAATAAATTACCCAAGCTAGTATCAATCAATCAAAATCAGAAGAATAATTCCACAAGTCAAAAAATAAAAGAAAACAAAGTTCAAGATCCATTCCCCAACGGAGTCACCATTTTTTTGGACGGATAAATTGTTCTTGCGGACAAGACATATCTCCCTAGTATCCTACGATAACTAGCAACAAACAGACAGATGTAAAATACTTTCTCTAGATTATATTTGATCTAGAATTATCTATAATGAAGGATTTACGACTTACCTGTAGTCCAGCGCCGATCATAGTCTTCTTTCCTGTTTCTTCGAATACATTTCCTTTTAGGATCTGCAATCACAAACATGAAAGAATCAAAAGCACCTGCATAATATAGATTAATTCATAAATCATAAATCTATCTTGATGATCAAGGAATTCAAGAAGTAAGCCATTTAAATAAACAACTCATTGAGAAAACAAGATCCATTTGTATTATCTTTGATGAAAGAAGGAGCCTTACAACTGTGTTCGCCTTGATGTCGTACAGGTCCTTTTGGGGTCCGAAACAAGCATTTCCTCTACTTTGACAAGCCTTTGCACTGTCTCGACTAACATACACATGAGTGTGTAATCATTCCCATATGGTAATCAATTAAGAGAGTCTGAGTTTCACCAGAAATTCTCCTCAAAAAATCTCAAAGCCTAACTCCCCTTGAGGTTGAACTATGGCCTCAATTTATAGCAAAAGAGAAGAGGTTGCAGCTCCAAATAAGAGGGGATAGACTCCTCTTTCAAGGGATTAAGTTCCACATACCAAGGGGTAGGCTCCTTTAATGGAGGGATGAATGTACATGAAAGGAGCGAACTTTCCACCAAATAATTGCTTCTAGAAGCTTCCAGATTCAACCAGCTATGTTTCCAAATTTTACTTCCACCTTCACTTTACCTTTTACGGGGAACCACATCTTTAATGAAGAAAAAGTGCGGCCAGTTCCGCATGTTCTAGAGCAAACAGATGTGGCACCGTAGGTAATACTAAGAGAAAGTGCGGTACAAGTATTTTAATGACTTTTATAAGCTTTTCTCTCAATTTTAAGGCTTGGTTTTAGGAACTTGATGTTTGTAGACTTCTAAGGGAGTATGGTATGAGTAATGATGAACCCATACTGATAGTGAAACATCATGGTGACATTTTTAGTGTAACTCTTATTGAACTATGTCACCCTATCATATCTACTTTCTTTTTTAATTCTATTCCAATTAATGCCATAGAATTCGAGAAAAAATTATCAAATATTGAAGAAACCATTTCTATTGATATTTCAACCAAACCTGGCATTGTAGAAAACATTCATGTCGATGTGTCTTGTTCTCCATCCAAAATTGACACTTATTTCTCTATTTTTTGTGAATTTTGAGATATATTTGCTTGGTCTTATGAAGAAATGCCAGGCACAGATTCTAGTATTGTTGAACACACAATTACAATATACCCTGATGTCATACGGGTACGTCAACGCCCTCTTCATGTTTATCGAAAAAAGGTTGTTGCCATTAAAGCAGAAGTTGAAAAAATTTTGCGTGCTGGTTTCATTTACACTGTTTTGCTTACTGATTGGGTTTCCAACATTATTCTTGTCATGAAGAAACAAGAGAAAATTAGAGTGTAATTTGATTATCGAGATGTAAATCTTGCTTGTCTAAAAGACATCCTACTCCCTTTATCGACCAAATTATTGATGAATGTGTTGGCTGTGAAATTTTTTCATTCATGGATTGATTCTATGGTTACAATCAAATCAATATTCACTAAGAGGACCAATATAAGACAAAATTCATCTGTCCCTGGGGCACATTCGCTTATCGTAAACTTCCATTTGGTTTAAAGAACATTGGGGCAACATTTCAGAGAGCAATGGATTATGCTTTCAATGACATTAAGCACATTTTTCAACCTTATCTAGATGATTTACCCGCGCATTCACGAAAATGGACTGATTACCCAGCGCATTTGAGAGCTATCTTTTTATGCTGCCGACACTACAAGATATGCCTCAATCCACACAAATGTGTTTTTTGTGTTGGTTCTGGACGTTCGCTTGGATTTTTCGTCTCAAAAGATGGAATTCTAATCAACCCACTGAAGGTCCGTGCCATTCTTGATTTGCTTGTGCCATCAAACTTACTTAAGTTATAGAAACTTCAAGGAAAGGCTAACTTCCTACAGAGGTTCATACCCAACTACACTGAAATGGCTAAAGGATTTACTCGTCTCTTGAAAAAGGGGATTCCCTTCCATTGGGATAAGGTTGTGCAAGCTTTTTTTTACTCTCTTAAATATACCTTGATCCGAGCATCATTAATGTATCCCCCTAATTATCAGAGTGATGATTTCCTATATATCACCGTGGTAGATACGACCATTGCTATGGTTTTGGTCCAAGAAGAATATGGGATATAACATTTGATATATTATTTTAGTCGTAATCTCCATGATATGGAAGTTAAGTATTCATACGCCGAAAATCTCGCCTTGGAAACCGTTCAAGTTGTCCAAATATTTCACCATTATATCCTGCTCTGGAAGACCATTGTCATTTTGGAATGCAACCCCATGACATAAATTTTTTCACGTCAATTTTTGGGAGGGAAATATTCAAAATGGATCGTCATTTTGTAGGAATTTGAGTTGGAATTCATCAAATACAAGTCAAAGAAATCTTTATTTTTGGCTGAGCTTCCCTGCGACCTTCCCTCTAATAGTACTGAAAATACATTTGAACCATCAATTCCAGATGACTATTTGTTTCTGATTGGGTCATCTAACCCTTGGTATGGGGATTTTATCATTTATATCCAAACCTAAACCTTTCGGCCCGATACCTCTCACTCACAACAACAACATATTTTATACCAAGCCAAAGATTATCTGATCATTGACGATACACTTTATCGTCATGGTGTCGATACAGTTTTAAGGAGGTACCTCACTCATGAGGAGGCTAATAAATTTCTAAATTACTTTCATGTTGGTGCTTATGGTGGACATTTGACTGGTTACGCTACCACACAGAATATTCTCCGCGTCAATTACTTTTGGCCAACCATATTTCGTGACTGCATCCTCACGGTAAGAAGTTGTTATGCGTGCCAAATATTTGATCATAAATTATGCATGCCGCCAGAACCAATGCATCATATCATCGTTGTGGGACCATTTTCAAAATGGGGCATTGAATTCATGACCTACAACCCTTGTTCGACCGAGGGGCATGGTTATATTATTGTCGCAATCAACTACTTTACCAAGTGGGCCGAAGCAGTGCCTACATTCAATAACATAGGCGAAACAGTTGAATTTTTATTTTTCATTCATGTCATCTCTTCATTTGGTGTACCACACACTATAGTTATAGATCATGGTAATAATTTTCGCAATAACATGATGAATGAGTTGACTGCCAATTTAGGATTCTCATGTGATAGTTCTACTCCTTGTTATCCACAATCCAATGGATGAGTTGAGGCCATTAACAAGATCCTTAAGTGAATGCTTCAACGAATGATAGGTGTTCATAAACAAAATTCGCATTTAATCTTGTACTTGGCTTTATGGGTATATCGAACCTCGGTGAGAAATGCAACCGGATTTACTCTCTTTCAATTGGTATATGGTCTGGAAGCTATATTATCAATCCAATGTCAAATTCTGTCATTAAAACTCACTACTAACTTGTTACCTGACACCTCTAATGAAGAAGTGTGTCTTTTCAACCTCATCCATCTAGATGAAACGCGTCGTGAAGTCGCATTGGCCAAGGAAATGCATAAGAGACGAATCAAGGCACAATATGACCAACATGTCAAGCCTCACATCTTCTCAGAGGGAGACATGGTTTTACTTTATGATTAGGAAGTTGATTTGATAGGAAAAATAAAATTTGAGCCACTATGGCATGGCTCCTACATTTTCAAAAGTGTTATGGCTAAGGGTACCCACAGGTTAGTTGATTATGTTGGAATTCCATTGGCGCAGCCTCGAAATGGGTTGTATCTTAAACGTTACTATGCTTAATTGAGTGTAGTAAAATTTTGTATCATATTATATATATGCTTTGATTTGCATTTATTGTCTTATTTTTTTTTTCTAGAGTTTTCTTGAAGTTAGTAATCCACTTTACATTTCATTGTAGATGACTGAATCTTTGGAACCATTCATTGGGTACGCTAATGGTGCTAGTCATAGTACACATAACCTATCCTTTGCAACATGGGCCATTTTCATGCCAGGTGGCGAGTTAGTGAGTTTTCAAGGGATTTGTATCAGTCAATCCACAAACAATATCGTTGAGTATGGCATGTTGATTGAACTTCTCTTTGATGCCATTTCATTTTGTATTAGCCATATCATCATTAGGTTAGACTCACAACTTGTCATATGGCAACTTACTATCATTTATACTGTTTGAAATCCAACACTTCATCATATGTTCCTTAGAGTTCAACTTTTGGAAAGAAATTTTGATTACATTACATATCAACACATTTCCAGAAATTTGAACACATTACCTGATTCCTTTGAGAATTATGTTTTAAACAGAAATTTGCAACACATGTAAAGAAAAAATTTCAATTCACATCACATAATTGAATATGATTGCACATTAAACATTGGAAAACACTGAAAACAAATAAATATATAGTTAAGGTTTTTACAAAATTTGTGCCCAAGACACATTGGTCATCTGACCTCAAAATGTATGCAAAAATGTCAAAAGTAAAACTAGTGATGCTCATGATAACAAGAAACTGCTCTAGCTATCCTGCACAATAACCGCATCCAACGATTAGGAACACCAATAGTATGGCGCTGCAGTCTCATAGGTAACTCCTCGATCCAGAAATCTGGTATCTCAAGAGTCAATCCCTCGACATGTTGTTGCAGCTCAGCAATAGTCTCAGTCAAATATAAATCCCAAAGGACTGTTGAACCCTTAGTTAAACTAGGGGGGAGGGTGAATCAGTTTAATACATTAATGGTATTTTAAAACTTTCCTTTAAACTTATTTACACCTTCATTTCATGATAAACTTATTATATAATGAAACAACAAACTTAATATGTGAGCAACAAGTATTAAGCAAATTAAATACAGAACATCAACACATAATCGTCATGCACATGGACAACAAATATAAGTGGAAACCCATAAGGGAGAAAACCACATCTTATTATTGTTGTGATGCAAAGGAAAGCTCCAACTCCCTCTCACCACTAATTTTCTGTAGGCTCCAACCTACAAGAGGCTACTACCTCAAATTATACAAGCTACAAGTTGCAAGGAAGCTCCAACTCCTATTTGTTTTCTGCGGGCTACAACCCATAGGAGGCTCCTAGCTCAACCAACTACAACTGGACATATATCAAGCTACAACTTGAAATGGAAGCACCAACTCCCATTTATTTTTTGTAGGCTACAACCCACAGGAGGCTCCTACCTCAACCAATTGCAATTGGACATCTATCAAGCTACAACTTGATATGGAAGCACCAACTTTCTCACACTATAATAAAATCATATGTTGATTTACCTGGATATCAGCTCTGTTTTCCTCCATATTCACTACAGTCCTTCCAGCCTTCAAATCTGCTTTATATCATCTCTGGATCTTCACAGCTTCTCTATATTCTCTTTCTTATTCTTCCACTCTCTAACCTCTCTATGTTTATCACAATAACATCATTTAGAGATCACTTCATAGCATTTTGCATTCCATATGGGAATATGAAATGAAAAGGTATGACTATTTTCCTTCCACCTTCTCAAATCCTTGCTCAGCAAATCAGGATGTTACAACTCTATATACTCATTTCAGTATTTAATTGGAGTTTTTCTTTTCCTATGGAGACTTGCTTTTGCATCACAAACAATATAAAATAAATCATACATTTATAGTTACAATCAATTATTTTACTCAGCCCCTTCAGTTTCTTAGCTTTGTTGTGTGTTTGTCTTCTTCTACCTGTTGTCCTTTTGTCTTTTCTATTTCTGCCGTTATATTCCAACTTTGCTGCATAACGGCCCCTTTTAGCCGACTCTTCTTCCGCGTTTATCCTTTTTGTTTGCTTTATTGACAGAACATTGTTCTACCCAAGCTCCTGGTCCTTTGATTTGCATTCAGATCATTTCTTTCTGATATGTGGGGTATGGCCCACATAAAGCTCCCTTTTAACACAACGAAGTATTACAAATCCAAGTTTTATCAACATACATACGATTTGCGATCAAACAATGCATATATAACATACATACGTTTAGCAATCAATTTCACGTATTAACATACATAGTTTGAGCAATCAAATAGGGTGCACATAATACACATAGAACAAACTAATGCATAAATCCCAAACCAACACAAATACGTGGGATTTTCCTACTGGAGGGTCCCACTATACCTTGATCCAATCACATCTCATTGCAACTACTTTCCCGTAGGTTTCCCACTCTACCGATTGTAATAAATCATAAACCATGTGATCTGCGATATGCGCTCATGTGTAGTGCTACCATGTGGACTACCTTAATCACATCGCTTTGCTTGATCCTTACCACATTGCAACCAAAACAACATACCTTGCGATGTATTTGAAGTTAATCCCTATTACTTGCGAGATGCGATGTTATGCAAGGTCGACACGTGTCCCTCCATTTCGCATTGCAAAACATTAACTTAACTTGCGGTTGCCCTACTGCTATCCATTAAGCACTACGATGTGCGGTATGCAGGTGAGGTCCACGTCATCATGCCACATCACCCTACCATGCCACCACCATGTCACCTTGACACGTCATCATAAATTCCTGTGATATGTGGGGTTGGGGCCATGTCATTAGCCATGCCAGCTTGCCACGTCACTACCACGTCATCTCCACATCATTGCCACATCATCTTTATGTCACTACCATGTCATTGCCACATCACTGCCGCGTCATATTTACATCACTGCCATGTTATCTTTACGTCACTACCACGTCATCTTTACTTCACTGCCATGTCAGCTTTACCTCCCTATGCATATTTCGCAGTTCGTAACTTATAACCATTTAACCTAGTGGTTAACCTCTATTTTGTGAGATCTGTGATATTGTGTCGTGCCAACACGTGTCCCTTCTCTGCTTCACATCGCACACAACTTAAATTTCCCTGTTACGGCCTTAACGCTTAAATTTTAAATGTTGCGATTTGCGAAATCGCTCCAAAATCGATTCGATCTCCGTCGTCCATATCTTTTGTGATCTAATCGTGACCATCCGTTTTCCTCCCTTGGAATTATTCAAATAATTCTCTGCCTTAGTTGATTTTGTTTTTGTTTACACTATCGCGCTCTGTAACTCTCGTTTTCCACGTTGTTCCTCTTGTGCTTGTCTTTGTTAATTAATGTTATCCCAAGTTATCACACTCGACATTTACCCTTTTCATATTGATTAAAGCCCTATCTGTCTCTCGCCTCTCACCTCTCTGTCTTAGCTTAATCATCTTTGTGTAATATCTCTAGTCCTTGCTGTGTCTTGCAAATCTGATTGCCTTCTGCTGTGCGCTGAAGAAATTCGTTGCCTTTCTACTACATCTGCTGCCTCTGCTGCATTCGTTGCCTATGTTGTCTCTGCTGCTTTGTTACCTCTAATGCCTTTGGTGCCTTCTTAGTTTTATTTGTTGCCTCTGCTACATTCGTTGCCTCTCTAATTTTTCTACTTCTCTGATGTCTCTGCTTCTCTGCTGCCTCTGCTTCTTTGCTGCCTCTGCTCCTTTCTGCCTTGCTTCTTTGTTGCATTTGTTGCCTCTATGATTTTTTTTCTTCTCTACTACATTCGTTGCCTTTTCTGCCTTTGTGCTCCTTTTCCATCAATGACAATATTTCCAACAGTCTCCCCATTTGCTATTGATTGCAATACTCCAATACTTCTTCCAGGAATTCCTTCCCTTTTCATTCTGAGAAGTGTCTTTTCTTTCTCTGATTGCTTTTCAGAAGAGCATTTCTTCTTCTTCTTGCTTTTCCTCCCCCTTTGACATCAATGGAAAAGGGTTGCACATTTCCAAGTGTAGTTTCTATCTTTTCATTTCCTCTTTCTAAGTTGAGTTTAGCCTTCTTCTTTTGACTTTATACCACACTGCTCCAGACTGGTGTACAAGAGTTGTTGGGAGAAAACTTTGAGAATCATTGAACTTGTATATATATATACACAGTAAGATGATACCATCCCAAAGAACAAAATATTTGCATTTGTATAAAGCTAAAAGTGATGATAAGGACACTTCATAGAATACACTTATATAATCAGAGACACAATATTGGAACAATACTGAGAATGCTCCATACAACATATAAAGTTTGCTCCTAATATACTTTAGTTCATATTATGATCTTCATCTAGGATACATATTTGTAGTACAAGTCTATTCAAATATGATGATGCCAATATATCTTTTATAGATGTGGTTCACCTTAACTTCCTGTTGGTGGTGATATGTGCTAGACTACTGACAAGGATATTACACTAACAATGGAAAGGATATTGATATAGATGTGAACAATGAATCAAACCAGAACTTACATATTATTGTAATATTAGACAATATCTTTCAATCTAAGAGACAAAAATACTTTACTACATATACAGAGTACTTTAAAAATAACCCTTGAGGCTAGATACATTCAAAGTATTGGTCAGTCTCACTTATCAACTATGCAATTTTATTTATGACATAAGGGGGTATGTATGTCAATAATCCACCTCTCTTCAATGGTGAAATACCAGTAATTCCTTTCTGGTGAAGTAGGCTTTAGATGAATCAATAACAGAATCTTGAGCTTCAAATGTAATATTAACACAACTAGTCCTTCATACTTCAGATACTTTAACTGTTCTATCATGATGATCTTCAGCAAAAACATCTTCAAGTTGTTTAATTGAAATCTTAGCAAACAAACTTCACATTGTTTTATGAATGATCTTAAGACAAAGGCCTTGAATATATATTTGTACGAACTTGAGGAAGGCATGCAGTTATATCTAGAAATATATTCCGCTTCAATGCTCAATATAATACTTCAAGTGTAAACAAGATAATGATCTTTTACCACTGTTATTGACCTTTTCATGCTTTAATAATTCATATAACGCTTAAAATACTACCTTGATGTAATTCTGCCATAATATTCCGATCTCGAGAACCTGTTCCATACCACTGCTCCACTGATGAAACTTGGTATTATATTGATAGGAAGGCAGCTTGTTCCAAATACCAATTGATACTACTTTGATAAACCAAGCAGTAATTTCACTTCAGCTTGCACATGCACCCATAGTTAAGACAACCTTTATAGTTTCTAGTATTAAGCTCTCCACTGTTCTCAACATCAATCATCAATATATTGAATATGATCTTGGCATCATTAACCTTTTTCTCATTCCGTCATTTTGTTTTAAAATAATGTCACTGCATATTCCTTTCTAGGACTGCTCCAGAATCATTGCTGCTCTATATACACTTCAACTATTCGAGCATAATGATCTTCAGGAAGACATCTTCAATTTCTTTACCTAGAATCTAAAAGGGTATACCACTCATAGTTTTATCACTCATTTAACTGATTTCCTCCAAGGGGACCTTCTATAGATGAATTATGTAATGATATAATGATGATACACATTTCTCTTACTCATCCTTCTTAATTTTGTTTCATTGTTAACTCTTGTAGGGTGATGCATAGTGTGATCGTCCTCTATGGATCTTTCTAGTTCTATAGCTTGAAACATAAATTTTGTGATTTTAACCATTCATCACTTAGTGTGGTGTTGTCTTCTTATCTTACATGCTCATGGGTGATGTTCCCTCTACCACCATAGCTTCTTGATGCCTTCTCTTCTTCCATCAACATGTTGGTTATTGAATGCTTCATGTATCCTTCTTCCTCTCTAGTTCTATGTCAGAGGAATTGTCCTTTCCCTTCTTGAACTTTTAGCTGTTATTATTCCAAGGAGCTCTTCTTAGACTACTTTTATGTGACTATTTATGAACTGTTCTCCCCCTGGGATGTTTCTTCTTATATATTGTTGGTTGGATATTTACGTTTCTTCCTAGAGAAAATCCCCCTGAGACTATGATAGATTCATTATTTTATTGAGGTAACAAGCTCCCCCTTTCTCTTTTCCTTCCATACTTTATTGGGGTTCTTCATAATGTCTGCACTTCCTTTTGTTTCACAGTTTTGTTTGATTTGATTGGATTCCATCATCTATCTAGAGTTCTTCAATGTATATGGCAGCTTGCAGTATTTTTTCTTTGTGATCAAGCTTGTGGCATCAATAACATCTTATTTTACCTAAGAAAGGTTGAGCTGATGTATGGCATTTTGTTCCCCCTTTTTAGCACAGTTTACATACAACATATTTATGTCCAACTTTATTGCATGAAAAACAGTAGCCATGGAAATGATTTGTGTACCTGGTGATAGATTTTCTTCTCCATTTGTTTTCTTGAGGTAGTCATTTCATTAGCTGCATCTTTAGTTTGTTGGGATGGATTTTCTTTGTCTTACAATATGCTGCAATATGTCCAGGTTTGTGGTAGGAAAAACAAGTGATACATCTCATAGGAGGAAAGAACCTCCTTTGACAGCTTCTGAATTTATTCAATTCATATTCAGGAGTGTATGATCCTTTTTTAGCGGACTATTTCTTCATTTCTTTTTTTTCATTTAAGGTTGTTGCTTGTTTATGTTTACTTCATTGCAAATCATGTTCTTGCTAGCTTCTACTCTTGTAGGAATATTTTGAGCTGCTTCATTATCCTTTACAACTTTTAAAAAAATGATATTCCCGTTATATCCTACCTTGGACTTACTTTTTTCTCCTTCATAGCATATCCTGGCCTTTATGAGAGGAGATCTTTGAGCATTTAGAATTTTGTCCAACTGTTCATATCTTTTCATTCGTGGAGTGTTCATAGATAATTCCCTTTGGGCGTTTTCTAGTTTCTTTCTTAGGCATACTACTTCTTCTTCCAATTTCTCTTGCTCCTGAGTTTTATCTTTAATTTTCTTTAGCAGAATGTATTCCACCTTCTTAGCTTCTTCAAGTTCTACTTTCAACTTAATGAGCTTTTCCGAATATGGTTCTTCCTTTACATATTTCATGAGAATGTCTTTATGTTTTCTACACTTGAGTCTAAGTCTGTTTATTTCCTCCAGGGCACTCCTTAGCTCCCCCTCAAGATCTACCTCACCTTCTTCCTCATCTTCCAAAAGGAATCCTTCAGGTTCTTCCTTGGCCATCAAAAAAAATTTAGAGGTTCCTTCTTCATTTGAGGATTCATATGAGCTTTCAGATGCACTACTATCTTGCTGAGCATAAAATTATTTTCTATTGAATCTCCCCCCTTTCTGCCATTTTCTTTTTTTTTTCTCTGTCTCTTATTGCTAGTTCTGTATTTTCTTATGAGGACATTTCAATGCATAGTTCCCCACTCTTCCATGGTTAAAACACTTAAATGGAAGTTTATCTTTATATTTACCTATTCCTTTATCCAATCTTCTGATGAATTTGGCCTCTTCTTCATCTGAGCATGAACTCCCATCTATTTTCTATCAGCTACAACACACAGGAGGCTCCTACCTCAACCAACTACAACTGGATATCCATCAAGCTACAACTTGAAATGGAAGCACCAACTCCCATGTATTTTCTGTAGGTTACAACCCACAGGAGGCTCGTACCTCAACCAGCTACAACTGAACATCTATCAAGCTACAACTTGATATGGAAGCACCAACTTCCTCACACTAAAATAAAAGCATACGCTGATTTAGCTGAATATTAGCTCTGTTTTCCTCCATCTTCACTGTTGTACTTCCAACCTTCAAATCTGCTTTATATCATCTCTATATCTTCAAAGCTTCTCTATCTTCTCTTTCTTATTCTTCCACTCTCTAACCTCTCTATGCATATCACAATAACATCATTTAGAGATCACTTCATAAATGTTTGTATTCCATATGGGAATATGAAATGAACAGGTATGACTCTTTTCCTTCCACCTTCTCATTTCCTCGCTCAACACATCAGGATGTTACAACTCTATATACTTATTTTAGTATTTAATTGGAGTTTTTATTTTCCTACAGAGACTTGCCTTTGCATCACAAACAATATAAAATAAATCATACATTTACAGTTACAATCAATTATTTCACTTTCTTAGTTTTGTTGTGTGTTTGTATTCTTCTACCTGTTGTCCTTTTGTCTTTTCTGTTTCTGCCATTATATTCCAAATTTGTTTCATAACTGGCCCTTTTAGCCCGACTCTTCTTATGCATTCAGCCTTTTCATTTTCTTTATTTCTACAACATTGTTCTTCCTGAGATCTTGGTCCTTTGATTGGCGTTCAGATCATTTATTTGTGACCTGTGGGGTATGGCCCACATAAAACTCCCTGTTAACACAGTGGAGTATTAAAAATATGCGTTTTATCAACATACATACGATTTTCGATCAAGCATTGCATATATAACATACATACATTTGGCAATCAACCACGCATATTTACATACATACTTTGAGAAATCAAACAACGTGCCAATAATATAGATAGATCAAACTAATGCATAAACCCAAACCAAGGAAAATACATGGGAATTTCCTACCAGAGGTTCCCACTATACCTTAAGCCAATCACATCTCATCACAACTACTTGCCCGCAGGTTTCCCACTCTACCAATAGTGATAAACCATAAACCATGTGATCTGTGATATGCGCTCGTGTGCGGTGCTGCCATGTGGACTCCCTTAATTGCATCACGTCACTTTATCCTTACCGCAACGCAACCAAAACAACATACCTTGTGATGTATTTGAAGTTAATCCCTATTACTTGTGGTATGCGATGTTGTGCAAGGTCGACACGTGTCCGTCCATTTCACATCGCAAAACTTTAACTTAACTTGTGGTCGCCTTACTGCTATCCCTTAAGCGTTGCGATGTGCGGTATTTGGACAAGGTCCATGTCATCATGCCACGTCACTGCCATGTCACCTTGCCAGATAATCATAAATTCATGTGATCTGTGGGGTCAGGGCCATGTCATCTGCTACGTCATCTTTCCACGTCACTGCCATGTCATTGCCACATCACTGCCACATCATCTTTACATCACTGCCTTGTAATATTTACATCATTGCCACATAATCTTTATGTCATTTCCATGTCATCTTTAAGTCACTACCTATACTTCATATTTCACAACTTATAATTGTTTAACTTATTGGTTAACCTCTATTTCGTGCGATCTATGATATTGTGTCGTGCCAACACGTGTCCCTTCTTTGCTTCACATCACACACAACTTAACTTTCCTTACGATGACCTTAATGCTTAAATCTTAAATGTTGTGGTTTACAAAATAGCTCTAGAAGTGATTCGATCTCCTTCGTCCATGTCTTTTGTGATCTAATCCTCACCGTCGGTTCGGCTCCCTTGGAATTATTCAAATAATTCTCTGCCTTAGTCAATTTTTTATTTGTCTACATTGTCCCTCTCTGTAACTCTGGTTTCTCCACGTTGTTCCTCTTGTGCTTTTCTTTGTTATGAATGTCATCCCAAGTTATCACACTCGAAATCTAATGTTTTCATACTAATTAAAGCCATCTCTGTCTCTCGGCTCTCACCTCTCTCTCTTGGCTTAATCATCTTTGTGTAAGATCTCTGGTCCTCGTCGTGTCTTGCAAATCAGATTTCCTTCTGTTTTGCACTAAAGAAATTCACTGCCTCTCTACTTCACCCCCTGCCTCTCCTGCATTTGTTGGCTCTGCTACCTTTGGTGCCTTCTTAGTTTCATTCGCTGCCTCTCTACTTTTGCTGCTTCTCTAATGTCTTTGCTTCTCTGCTGCCTCTACTTCTTTGTTGCCTCTACTCCTTGTCTGCCTTTCTTCTTAGCTACATTCACTGCCTCTCTACTGTATTCGATGCCTTTGCTTCCTTTGTGCTCCCATGCCATCAATGACAATATTTCCAACAAGGACTTCTCTACCGATAGTCCTCTATGCTAGCTCATCTGCTGCCTGCTCTGGTCAACACACTAGTCGAACGCAACCCACATATGTGAATATCAAAACTTTATTTTAGTCTTGGGAAACATCAAAAATACAAAAACATGTAGAAACCTTAAAAAAAAATCAAAAAAACATGGTTAGAACTTTTTTACCCATTACACCCTATTGAGCGCCATATGGTAAAATCAAGTCTGGATCTCCACAGAAATATATACCTGCATATGGATACTCCTCTATGGTGATCATCTATCTTCTAACCGGGCAAAGTATGTAGTAGAGAATATGATGGTCGATTGACTAGCATGTCTAGCCATCAATTCAACCCATCTCTACATCTGAGGATCTCTAGGACCAGATATGCTCAGTGTAATATGATGCGGCTACATCAATGGAACTTGCTCTATAATGAAGGAAATTAGGATCAAACCATAACTTAAATTCTTCTTTCTGCCTCCCTTTTCTTTAGTTAGTTTTTCTTTCATTTGAAAGGGTACTTCTTTAGCCCAGTTGAACAGTGTTGGTTCTAGACACTCAAGAGCATACTGCATGTATGATCGATTTGCAGCATGTAGCATCACATAACCAGCAAGTTTTCTGATAGTAAAAAGGATGGTTCTCAAAGGAAAATCACATACATCACGGATATTTATTTTCCCATATTTACTTGGTTCAGTATCTAGCTGGAAATACTGGCGTATGTAGTCCTTCACTGTATCTCCTCAAAGAGCATATCCCACAAGGGAAATAGGAGAACCACACCTCGATAATCCAGCGAGAAAGTAAATATCCTCAACCAATATTGGGACCACTTTTTCCCCATTGTGAAAATTATGCAATCCCGGATCCCATGAACAAACTAGGAACTCCAATAGTTCCATATGTTGTCTCATCCCTGATAATCTGAAGTATTTAAGCAACCCACAATCCCTGAGGGATCTTACAGTACCTGGATCATTTAGGGAAATAATGTCTTGTTCTTCATGTTCTCTTTCTCAGCATGTAATAGTCATTTTTATCCGATCAATACTTGAAAGCCAACCATAAGCTTCATTAGCATCCATTTCATGCAAAAAAAATGGGAAATTTTGAGCATACAACATGAAAAAAATTTGAAGAATGCGCCCAACGCACCCCAAGTCAATGAACAGACAATTGAAAATTTACTTGGACTTCAATTCCACTGCTCTACAACGCACCTTTCGACATTCAAGGGTGAATTTCCCTCAGAGCATAATATATTTACCCTAAGGGGCTCAAAACCTTAAAAATTTACCATGAATTGCAACATAAATGATACTAAAAGAAAGAGAACGATCATAGCTCCAACCTGGATTAAACAACACAAGAAATTGTCCACTGAAATTGTCACAATCAACTGTTGAAGGTCGAGGGAAAAAATGGTTCAGAGCTCCTAATTTTCAAATGGTAACTATGGAATGGTAAAAGCTACTTTTTAAATTTCATTTTGATTATTTTATTCATATTTAATGAAGTGGCTATAGTTTTTTTTCATTTTTACTATTAAACAGGTATTTTTAATCTGTTTCATGGTTCCCTAAACATGTTTTACAGCTGATATAGTGAGTTTGAAGTTCACAACTATTCAAAAATTATTTGACCACAAAGCATGCATTTATGTCTTTTTTTGATCTTTGATAAAAATGAAAAAGGAATTAAAGTGAACTTTTATCTCTTTTTCGAGCTTTGCTAAATGTGAAAAAGGAACCCCCTAGAGTCTTCTTTTAGCTCTTTTCAGATTCCGATAATGTGAAAATATTTCCGAGCACTTGTCTTTTCGAGCTCGTAAAAGTAAATGGAATGACATCTACTCAGTATAATTATAACCCTTTTCTGGATTGAGATAGATTATTTATGAAAAAGGAACACCTTAGTCGAACATGGCTAAGAGGTTTTCTCAGGTATCATTTTACACTTTTTCGGACCTGAGCTACAAATTCACGAAAAAGTACTGATGGAGTTTTCTTTTTGTCCCCTTTTCAAACTCTCTAAACATGAAAAAGGATCGGGTTTTCACCATCGTTAGACTCGTTAAAACACAAAATAGCGATGGACTTGTCGATAATGGAAAGATCGAGTTTTTTTATAACTAGATTTGTTAAATCATTAAATAGTGATGGATTCACCTGAAAGGTCGAATTATAGATCAAGCATATGTTACCCTCCTCAAGCTTGTTAAGAAATAAAGAGGTACTGGTCAGCAATGACTAGGGGAAATTTTGGAAAAAGAATAGAAAAAATTATGGTAGCAGGTCACTCTTGATCATGACACTTAGACTTCATCACCGTGATTTTTGGGTTGGGTAACCTTCTTGATGATCTAGCATACCTATGGAACATCATACCATCACTTTGGTTTTGGGTCAATGCTGCCAACTCATTTCAGTGTCGTCGATATTTTCAAGACAAGTCATATAGTAATTCCTCATCTTCTACAATACTCATAAACCTTCATTTTCATGACTGCCATCCGTGAACATTGCTTCACCAAGTCACATTTTGTCTCCAAAATCATTAGTCCTGTTTCACGATAAATTTGCTTCCTGTCAACATCAGTGCATCACCCAGGAAGTTAACTTAGAAACATATTTCCGGTGCTTTGGAGCTTGCTACATCATCGATAGGTTTCTCGCTTCTAGCAACAGGTTGACATCATCATCAGACCTTCGATGGAGATTTTGTTTGGCGTTCGACATCAAATCATCTATTCATGCCTTGCAAATTTCATTGTAGTACCTTGAGAACCATTAACATCAACGGTGGTTTATCTTGCGTCTGTTAACAACTTACATCAATGGCTGGTAATCAGACTATGTCTTCCCATGTTCAACTTCAGATCACATATTAGCATGGTTACACTTGTACTTGAACGATCGAGTGAACGAGAGAAGAAGAACCCAGATCTAGTTTCATCCATCTAGGATGCGATTTTAGGAATTGTACCACATTATTCGAACGATGTCTTTACATACAAATGGTTATCCAAAAATGGGCCTATATCTGTAGGCATGTCTATATCTGTAGACGATTATTTGATTTATGTACATGTTATGATATTTTATGTGTTGATCATGGGTATGCCTCCCTCAGAAATTCATGTCCAAGATATAAGATATCATGATGTAATGTATTTCAAATTGATACAGGTCACCGTCTGCTTTAGATCCTACTCATCACGTCGTAAAGCATCTCATCCAAATATTATCATTATTTTGACTTCATGCTTTAGGGGGCGGCTATTATAGGTAAATTTGGGCATCATCCCACAAGACCAGTATGAACAGGGTCTATCATCCCCTAATTCAATACTAATAGGTTATATCATCCCCTAATTTAGTTGCTAGATTCCCTAAGAGAAGTCATTCCATTGATGGCTTTAATTGTGAGATTTCCAAGGTTTGAAGTATATATTATATGACCCATTGACTCATCAACGCTCCTCTGAATGGTTCTAAGTGTGTTGCAAATCACTTATATCCATGCAAGGGTGATATGCAAAGCACTTCCCAACACTTAAGGGTGCTTTGGTCTCCTGAGAGCGAAATCATCATTGTTCCGGGAATCTCCACATCCAGTGCCTTCTAGAAGAACTCATAGGTGTCGTACTTAGAATACAGGTGTTCATCCATCACCATTGAACTTGGAAAAATGTATCACCTATTATTAGAAGGCCATTCAATTCCATTTATTGAGAAACTACCATAAATTTCCCTATAAATTGAACACCACACTTAGGGAATCTAGCTTATCTATAGATTATAATTCCGTATAATAAATTGGCGACACCATTGGGGAGAAATTTGTGTAGTGTTATGTTGTTGGATTCTCAATTGATGAGAGATGGAGTATTTTTATGTTGTTGAGATGATGATTCGTGTGATGAGGAAGGAATGAAGTTGGAGCAGGTTGACGATGAATCGATCTATTGGTTGTAGTCTTCTCCTCCTACTTTCTTAATAAATATATCTATTCATTTTCTCATATGTATGCTTATATCTCCTGAATTGTATTCTCATGTGTATGTATTCTCAAATATAATCGGTTCAATTTGGTTAAGATAAGTAGATACTTGTATATTTGTATGTTGTTTATTGTTATTTGTCTTTGATTGAAGGTATCAATCTAGTGGATTTAGTTGTATTGACAGCGACGACAACAATGAAAGAAAGCGAATGAGAGCGAAAGGATCACAAGTAGGTTTCTTTCCTTTTTGTCTATTTATTTGTCTTAGAGAAAATAATAGTTGTCTTTATTCTGTTGTCCTGAGTGAAGGAACACCATACTCAGGGAATCTAGTTTATCCGTAGATTAGAATTCCGTATAACAATCATCTCTTTGTGGTTGATTTGCTTGTTGAACACCTTCACTATTTACTTCCTTCATAGGTGCTTTCTACTCATGAAGTATCTAACATGCGGCTCTATGATGCCCATCCTTGTTGCAGTGACTATTGATTATTTCTCCTCCAAAAATTCCTAGCTTTTTTCCTTGCCTAATGTGGAGAAGGTCTTTCACGTCTTTTCCTATTTCTTATTGCCATTCTCTTCCAGAACTCGACAACCACATGGTTATACAAGCCACAAAACTACATGGTTTTCTATGCCATGGTTTATGCTCATCATTTTTAATATGCTTGTAATAAAAATTAAATTTAGAATATTGAGACTTTTTATACCTTGCTTTTGCCCTCTCTTCCCTTTGGAAATGATATGCAATCACAATCACTAGAGGATTGTGATGTATTCTCAACATCTCACTGTCTCGGACTTTTTGCATGAAGATCCTCTTGTCTCTTCCTTTATGATATAGCCCAATCCCGCGTGTCATGGTAATTTAATCACTTGGATGGGATTCACAGTGCCTTGCCCATTAGCTCCTAGGCCATTTCCTTCATATCCCATCTTCATCATTAGTCTTGAACCAATGCATGTAGTGTGATTTTCAAAAACAACCAAACAATCATCATCATGTGAAAATGAAACTGAAGAATTATCAACATTTTTTACCTCAATTGTCGATTCTGAAGCAGGTGATGATGGATTCACTAAGCCTTCATTGCATTTCAACTTTTATAAGGCCTCTTTCGTGGCTTGCAATTGAAGTTGCAACCTCTACTTATCCTCTTATTCCTCTTATAGAAGTCTCCTAAATTCAACATTTTCTGCTTTAAATCTCTCATTGATCTCTTCATTTGAATGATGATAAGAAGATGAAGAGGAAGAAAATTTTCCTAAAGATGGAGATGGATCATCCTCCTTCGCTCTCTCTTTCTCCTATTCCTATTTTGCCATTTTCTCCTCAATATATGCATACATTATATCTACCATGTGTTCCATCTTGAGGATTTCCTCGTAGAGATGTTTGTGATCCTCCATTTTCCTTCTTGTTGCACATTCAATCTCTGATTATCATTCACACTCAAAATTCACATCAGCGAAAATACCGCTCTATTACCAATCTTGATTTGGATTTTCTCAGCTATCATAATTAACCAAGATATTTTACTTATGTGATGTTAGTATAATTGCATGTGAAAGAGTATGAAAAACAACATGTGTATACTTTAAAGAAGAAGAAACACAAATATATACATCAAATAAAATAACACACACAACTTAATAACGGATTTCACCCTATGTGTTGGCTCGAGGCGTCCTGAGCCAAGTTTGTTAAGCAAGGTTTGCCAACAAACCCCTATACTATTGGCCCTTTCGGCAGTGACCTACTTTCGCAGGTCAAAGTCTCACCCGAAGTAGTATGGGTGGGTGCTGCAACCAGGTTTCTGCACCCTGAGAAAGGATGGGTAATGCAAGCAGAGCACTGCTAGGTCCTATAATCCCAAATTACCTTATACTACGCAGAGTTAATTATATGCTTTTTATAACATCAACACAACAGTACATAAACAGAACATAACAGATCTAGATCCAAGAACGTAGTATACATATCCTTCACAGCATAAGGATAGAAAATGCATAATACAACAATTATCAGTAATTCACATAAAAGTACTCATAGATTCAGTTCTCTAACAACCTTGCGTATTCATTCATTCATCAATTCTTCCTTACAATTCCAATTCCCTTCCCAACCTGCGCACATAGCAGCAAGGTCTGCACACAACTGGACTTGGATCTTCGAGCACACATCCAGCAGGAGTTTGTCCCAAAAACCCAAAAAGATAGCTTAAACCACAATTTGCATCAATAGCTCATCATTTCTTATCCTTTACAATACAAAATTCATCTCTATTTATAACAATCTAGCCTCGACTTTGCTATGGTTCGCAACCCATGGTTTTCGAACCCCTAGTTTACCCTTTGACCCCTTACAATGCGTTCGGGGCTTTGACCCACCCCAAAACCCCTCCGCTAGGATAAATATAATCAAAAGTATCAAAAATGGACTAGTTTCGCAGCTTGTTAGGAGACCCCATTCCAACAGTCCCCCAACACAATCTTGTGACTCATCCTGAGTCACTGCGGTGGTGCGGCTTCTATCTGCGCACACAAGGTATCAAGAGATCGTCTAAGTGGAGGGAGTACATCCTGACTTTGGGCACTAGCATTTTGTGCAAGAACGACCAGCTTCTCGGAAGGCAGATCTTCAAGGGTTGTGGTAACACTTGCAAGAAGCTGATTAAGACTCTTGTTTGCGCCATCGATGTCTTGTGTTAACCGGAGGGCAGAGGTAGTCCAGGGCTTTAGACGTTCGACCATGACGTGTTGTTTATGTCGAAGTTTCTCAATCTCGTCCTGGAGGTTGGTGCTGGCTTTCAATCAGTCCAAGCGTGGGGCAGGTACCAAGGTAGGTAGCATAGCGTTGATATTTTCAACAGCTTCTTCTTTTTGGCATAAGTCTTGATTGATTTGTTGGAGGACTGGATCGCACTGGACTCGAGTCCAGAGCTGCATGGCTGACTCCACCAGCATGGCACCTTGAGAAATTTTCCCCGTGATGGTCATTTTTGCATCTGTGATTAGGTCGGTACGCTGGGCACGGACTTCTGGGGGAGTGCCAGGCTGTAATCTGGACTGTAAGTCTGAAATTTGTTGTTCCAACTGAGTCCTGATAGTGTGCATTTCAAGTCGAGAGGTTTTGAGGGTAGCAACGAATTTTTCCACCTTCTTCTGAGATGTATCCTCAGCCATGATTTCCTTTGTGACTTCTGTGCAGAACTGGTGGATCACAGTCTCAAGCTCCACCTATTGTGACACAGCCTAGATTGCTTCATCATTCTTTTGCGCAATGGTGCACTGGGCTACCGCAAGCTATCATGTTATGGATTGAGTGCGGTCAATAATCTCCCATGAGACAGCGTGAAGGAGACTTTATAAGTCGGCGTGGGGTAGCCGAGCGATGTCCAGCCGAATTCTTGTGACCTCTGGGGGCTGCGTTCCAACTAAGGCACTATTAGGGATACTCCAGAGTCGACTGGCTTCCCTGATTTGTGCCAAGCTACCGTCGACTAACAGGGGTGGTACCTGGCCTTCACTAGATGGGGGGTGATCCTTTTTGATCTGGAGAGCGCGAAGGTCTGCCTGAAGAGAGTCGACCCCTGCCTTCCACTGGGCCGTGATAAGTGCCCGCTTTTCCTTCTTAGCCATGGTGACCATGTCCATGATCTGCTCCAGGTCTCCACCCGTTAATGTGACTGTCATGTCGTAGTGCTCATGATGGGCATGCTGTTTCTTCCTTGGTCCTGATGCTGATGCCCCCGTCCTCGTAGTCACAGGAGGAGGGGTGGTGGCGGTATCTACTTGGGTCGGAGTTGTATCAGTTTGCTGCGGCAAGTTACCTTTGGGCTCGGTTGTAACTAATGATGGAGTGTCGGGGAGACTTTTTTTCCAGGTGGGGGGCCACAGGGAGATTAGTAGATCAATTTATTCATCAGGTACCATATAAGGTAAATCCGTCCATGTCTGACTGGCAAGGCTACGAATCCGGACCTTGTGCATGGTGATTTTAAATGCAGCAATATGCTTGTATTTGTCATATATGGTGGGGGGTAAGCAGGGTTGGGAGTTTATGGCAGTGGCAACACTGCTCTGGAAGAGGAACCAAAAGACCTTGTTATCCCCGATGCGCTGCTTATCCTTAGAGTCCCATAGGTGAGCATACCGAGCACCTTCACACATCCCAGCAGGGAGCTCTAGAATGACCGACTCCTCTAGTTTGTCCCAAGCGACTAGTGCGATGAGGAATAACAACCACGAATAGAAGAAAGATGTCCCATGCTCTTGAGACTCACGAACATTAGTGAGAAATTCATCGCACAAGTATTGAGCCCAATTAAAGAACACACCCTTCGCGCACTGGCCGGCTAGCTGGATGACATAGGTAGGGACAGTCGCAACCTGGCACCTCCACGTGAGTTTGCAGGCTAACAGTCGAGTGCCCATATGTGTACCAGGGTCGTTGATGGTTTGGATCACAAACCCTCACTGATTTCTCTATACTGCATAGGTCTCCCAAACAAACAGAGCGGTAGTGGCTTCAAACTTCTTTCCGACTTTCGTGACCGGGTGTGGCCCCTGCATCGGGAGGTCTGTAATCTTGTGGATCAACTCAACATTGATAGGGACCCTGTCACGAATCCATAAGCAGCCATTGTGAATGAGGGCGAGTAACTGGCATGCCAACCTATCTATGATGTTGTAACGACCAAATTGGGGCATACAGAGCAAATTCAAGAGTCCGGAGCTTGCCAAGCCGTATACCCACTATTGAGGTACTACTGTGATTCCATCGTCCTCATAGATTGTATCAAAGTATAATTCAGAGGCCAATTCCGAGAAAGCATCATGGTCCGCCAGATCATGATCCTTGAACTTGACCTCATGGAGGCATCCACAAGGATCACCAATGATGGGGACCTCTCCTGGGGTAAGCGGAGTCTGCAAGTAGGTGATGAAGCCATCCAAGCTTTTCAGTATTTGTGTAGACGGTCTTTGTGGTCGAACGAAGGGGGGTAACCAGTTGATCGAGTTAGCTGGTAGAGCCCCCTCCTAGTCATATTATTCTGAGGGCGGATGCCTGGCACGTCTTGGGGAACTTCGGGGCCTTTTTGCTACATGTGGGGTAGTCCCCGAACTCTGAGCTTTCTACTTGCCTTTCCTTGTGGTCCGTGGAGGGGGGACTTCTTCTAACTTAGGCTCATCTTCCATAACTTCTTCAACCTCACGTTAAGTTGGGGTGGAGGTTTTGGCAGGGGTAGTAGACGGCATCCTTGCGTGAAAAATGAATCCTGGTTCTGGGTGACTACTACCTGATGGAGGAGGTTGACCAGTCATGAGAGGGGTGCAGCAATTGTAACAAAGTTCACTGCTCGATTGCTTCCGTGAGACACTTAAAGTAGGCTGCATGTTCACATGAGACAATACCACTAACCGGACTATCCCGCCCCCTTTTAAGCATTGTCCATTGGATGATAGGGAGAGATATTTTACACGGGGTGGGTTTCCCAAGGAATGGTAAAAACTTCCCATAACTTAACCTGCCAACGGCTCAGGAGCCGCTTCTCTCAATGGTAACTTCTGCTTTTTATCAGAGGGTACAATCCCAACGGCTAGTTGTTGCGTCCTCATTGATTTAGGCGTACTCGTTACGCTATGGTTACTAGTATGTGACAACTGCATGTCTTCCCCCAACAGAGGCTTGTTCCATAAGTAGCTCTTGGCCCAAGACCAAGATATTTTTATTATTTGTTCTACTAACACTTTAAGGGGGGCTGACGTTGGAACCAACTACCTGACCCCTGGTTGTGCCGCCGTCGTGGGAGTGGCTCGATGCATGGGACCACTACCTATGGAACCTACAGGTGTCATAGGGAGCTTGTCGCTCACTCGTGGGTCGACCGGTCCTATACAGAGGGAGTCCCTTGAGATATGAAGACAATGCAACATAGAGGCTTCTCCTAGACAGGCCTGCCAAGCTTCTAGATCCTTACTGGGATCCCCAATATCCCCCTCGTAGCATGGTACAATGTCCTGGGTTAGGTTGTCCCTATCGCGCGCTATCAATTTATAGTTATAATCCCTATCCCCCTCCTTAGGTATAGGTTCTGCATAACATTTTCCTTCTACCGGGTCTAGTGGTACAATGACCCATGTGCCCTTGTTTTCAAATATCATGCTGCAATTTTTGAGATTGATGATGCCCCCCATGTCCATAGCCCAGTCCAAGCTGAGGAGCGTAGGGTAGGGATCCACATATTCCACAATTTCTATCACTTCAAAGTCAGCTAGGATCCTTACCCCTATGATATACACCATGACGCTGGGGAGTCTACCTAGAGCAATGATTTTTTTGTTGATTTTCCATTTGAAGTTGGATGGTGGGTCGCTCTAGCTTGGGTTTCCCCATGCATTTCCAAGTGTGCTTAGGTAGTATATTGGCGTCCGATCCAAGGTCTAACATAACCTGATCCATCACATAGTCATCGATATGGACTGTCAACCGCATTTCCCTTCCAGTGCGTCTTTGATATTTGTATAATTTATGCACATCCTTGATGTTGGGTGACCTGGAAGCTCATGTTGCGCAACTTTCTAGTAAATCCTGTAGATTTCGTATTGCCTGAGGGTTGCGTAGCAGCCTCACACATGCTTGTAAGAAAGGTCTAACTTCTGCAGTTATTTCCTCAGCTCCTGGGTGTGTAAAGGGCGAAATTTTAGTCTCAAGGAAGTCCTTTCGAGCCTCCATAAACGTCTCCCTTGCTTTGCCTAGGTCCAATCCTTCTTGGTTGCTAACTGCCCTATGGATTAGTGATTCATTTTCATCTTTCTCCTTAGCCCCCCCAGTCGCCAATCCACTATGCGTTACTACATTTACCTTGGTATCCTTTCCCCTTAGCCCGGTCTGGACCCTTCATACCTTCTGCGCAGATGGTAGCTACTTTTCCTGTATCTTTGATTTTAAGGATGGGCATTCTTCCAACATATGGCCCCACTGCCTACAATACCTGCAGGACTATCATAAAGGGTTCAGGAAATCCTTCGCCAAATGCCCCATGCCTCCGCAATTGTAGCAGAGTGACTGGCCTCGACCCCGACTTGTGCTTCCGCTCCGGCTCCTGTCCCTTCCTCCAGGGGGGAAGTCATCCCTACCCGAGGGGGTTCTTGGTGAGGTAGGGTCTTTTCCCCTGTTTATTATTTTGTTAGGGCTTCGGCAGTCCTGCTCCTCATGGCCTATTGATCGGCAAGACCGGCACTAGCGTCGCTTTGGTTCGAAAACAGGGGTGTCATTACAGGGCCATTGGTGGATGCTATGCAACCCTGCTGCGCAGCTCCCTCTGTGCCAGAGCACAGGGTCCCTTGAGCCCTGCTGTCCCGGACCACGTGCTCCTAGTCCCGGGTGGCCTACTGCGTGATCTAGTTTCATGCCAGCCCCTCTTCCTTTCTCCTGCTGTAGATTCTGAATTTCCTAGTGCATAGCCTCAAGCTGCACCTAGATCTGTTGTACTTCTACCACATCATCCTTTAGATATGTAGCTTCTAATTTCATCACAGCTCCCAAGGCCTCATCCTATGAGTCAAAATTCTAGCGGCCCATAGGTATGCTTAAATGAGGGAGTAGCATGGTGATGAACCATTCTATAAGTTGTTTGTCATTGTACCGAAATCCTCCTTCTCTGATAGCTTTTTTTAGGCGTTGATTTTCTTCCCATACAGACTCAGTTGGCCTCTACTTGAAATCTTTTAATTCTGCTATGACCTGAAAGTAGGATTTAGGGTTTTGAAATTGCTATTCCAGGGCATCCTTAATGTTCTAGATAGTTGCATCCTTATTTTGCAATACGTATCCCATATACCATTCCATAGCCCTTCCTTCAAAGGCTAGGGATAGCTGCACTTTTTTCATAGTGTCGCCCATCACGCCCTGCGCAACCCATACCGACTCCGTCACAAACCAAAATTGCTCCATGTCTTCATCGACCGTTCCCTTGAAGGTAGGTATCTTCAAGTGCACCGTTGTGGTTTCCTAAGGGCCTTTTGTAGTTTATCTTCTACAATATTCTTTTTTCAGTACTCGATGCCCTTCTCACACTCCTTAAATCCCGGCAACGGAAACATTTGTTGGCTCGAGGGGTCCTGACCTAGGTTCGGTAAGCAAGGTTTGCCAACAAACCCCTATACTACTGGCCCTTTCGGCAGTGACCTGCTTTTGCAGGTCAAAGTCTCACCCGAAGTAGTATGGGTGGGTGCTGGAACTAGGTTTTCGCACCTTGAGAAAAGATGGGTAAAGCAAGCATAGTAGTGCTAGGTCTTATAATCCTCGATTACCCTATACTACGTAGAGTTAATTAAGTCTCTATTCGCATCCACATGCACTAGATCTATAGTTATATGCTTGTTATAACATCAACACAGCAGTACATAAACGGAACATAACAGATCTAGAGCCAGGAACGCAGTATACAGATCTTTCGCAGCTTAAGGACAGAAAACGCATAATACAACAATTATCAGTAATTCACATAAAAGTACTCGTAGATTCATTTCTCTAACAACCTTTCGTATTCATTCATTCATCAATTCTTCCTTAAAATTCCAATTCCCTTCCCAACCTGCGCACACAGCAGCAAGGTCCGCACACAGCTGGACTTGGATCTCCGCATACATAGCCAGCAAGAGTCTGTCCCAAAAACCCAAACAGATAGCTTAAACCATAATTCGCATCAATAGCTCATCATTTCTGATCCTTTACAATACAAAATGCATCTCTATTTATAAAAATCTAGCCTCGACTTTCCTATGGTCTACAACCCATGGTTTTCGGACCCCTAGTTTACCCTTTGACCCCTTACAATGCGTTTGGGGCTTTGACCCACCCAAAAACCCCTCCGCTAGGCTAAATATAATCAAAAGTATAAAAAATGGACCAGTTTTGCAGCTTGTTAGGAGACCCCGTTCCAACACTATGCGTGTTATGTCTCCAGGCCCGATGTTAAGAGTGGGTGCTCACTTCATTAATTGTTGCAAGATGATGATGAATACATGATGTGTTATTTATCAATACAAGGAGGAACTCCATTAACTAGAGTGGCATGTCTCTCCACAAGATGCTCTTCTATAGGAACTCTCACTTGTAAAATCTCTCCATCAGCATGAAAAAATATCAAACTCTCACATAAAGTTGCATATAATGATCCTCTCACAACGTGACATACATGAATTTCAAAATCAAATCATCATCTCAACAAAAATCAAATGAACACATAGGAAAAATGCATCTTATACCTCCACTTCTGGGGATGCTCTAAAAATTCACATCTATGCTGAAGAAATGGATAGCACGGTTAAATTTTTGGTGAAAACCCTATTCAAATGAGTATAAACTTGACCCCATAATGGCTCGGTCAAATCTAGACCCTCGGAAATCTCAAAGATTTTCCCAAATATTCCTTCCCGCTGGTTGACTGGAATTGGATTGCACAGATGAAAAATATAATCACACTATCATGTTCCTTGTGAGAAACAGAGAAAAATGAGTATAAAGTTGATTTGGTTCTGAAACTGACATTTTCGGGCCTCTAGGGAATCTCAAAGATTCCTCAAGATTCCATAAAGATTCCTTGGTGCAGGTTGACTGAAATTGTGTTGCTCAGATGAGGAAAATAATTACACCATTAGACTCCTTATGGAAAACTGATTCATTTGAGTATAAACTTGCCATGATTCTGGCACTGTGAAAATTTGGCTCCAAGGGAATCTTCTAGATTCCTGACATATTCCTTGCTGCCAGGGTTCCGCTCCTTATTCTCATGCTCACTTAGGGTTCCACTGCACTATTGGTTTCATGCACTCTGCTCTTTGCCTTTGTTGGTTGAATGGTAAAATTATGAGTTTAAATAAAAAAAACTTCGACGTTCATTTCAATGTTCCAAGTTGGAAGTCTTGGTTGGAGGACTAAGCGTGGAGTTGTTGGTTATGGGTCGGTTGGCAGTTCCAACTCTACCCCACCCATTTGACTTGGCATTTTTTTTTTGTTGTATTAATTTGGGAGAGGTTTAGTTATGGGGCCACCCATGGTGAGTCGACCAAACTAGCCGAAAGAGTTCGATCCACACCAACCCCCACACTCCCATGGCGGTCCGACCAAACCAGCTGGGTGGGTTTGATCCGTATCGATCGCCACACAGTGGTCATGATTTGGTATGGTCATTGGCCACATAACATTATATATAATGTTATATAAATATTAAATAGTGGTCCCCGGATGCAGGTGCTCCGTAATGCTCACCTGGCTCGCCACATGGGCTCTCCAATGCCTAGCAGTTGTCCTTGCCATGAGGCAACACATGGCCCTAGCATGGGAGCCTTAAATATGCCTCATTGGTCTACAGCCCGACACCTTACATGGTATTCAATTTCACTTGCTGTGCATTCGGCTTGCAGAGCACCCTCGCCATTTATGGGCAATGGCGATCTCTCCTACCATCAATTCGCTCTTCGTCTCTCTGTCAAGTTTGCTCTGCAAACTCCTACTCTCAGCTCTATTGATCCTTTTTGTGCCTTCTTCCCTCTCTCATCCCTTTAGTTTCCCTCCACTCACTCGCTCCACGCCACATCCTGCCTCTGTGCTCATTCATCTCCCTATGTTCATCCGCCTCACCTGCACTCTTAGAATTCTTCAAACTCCATGCCTCGCCGCCATCGAATGCATTTTCGTAGAGGCGAAGGCCAAGGTTCACCCTCCCATCTCCGCCATGGCAGAGTGCTCTGTGGATTTATCATTGGCCATGGATGCGCCGAAGGTTCATGACCCTCAGTTCCTCTCTTCCCACATCTCTCTTCGAATTCTCGAAGCTCAGCCACACCATTATGGCTTGGGGTCGAGGAAAAGGATGTGTAAATAAACTCTATCTCATTCTTCCCCCCAACAACCTTGAAAAATGGTGGCTGTGTCCGTCAAAAGTATGGAGGAATCATCTGACAGCGGAGGCAGTAGCAGCTTTGCTGAAGGGGGAAAGGCAGAAAAAATGGGGGCTCGTTCCACCTCCACACCATAGCTGGACCCTCAACTCTCTAGGCAAGAGGATGACCCCTCCGAATATGGACGCTACATAGAGGAAGAGAAGCCTCCTCAGCAAATTCAAGATGCAAAGGACCAAAATTTCTAACGCCATGGTTCCTCCTTTTCTAGTTTTTTCTAGTTTTACTTCTCTCTCTATGTCTATTTACATTTTTCACAACAAACTTAGCTATTGGGTTCTTCTGTTTAAGGTTGGTTTCCCCTTAAGGGACAACTCTTTTTATGCTTTGTGGACTCTTTCATGGGTTGTTTTCCCGCCAAGGGGCAGCCCCATTTTTGTTTTCTTGAATTTTCTCTTTCCCACCAGGATTGACTAGCTTAGCAATCCCGGTCTGGAAGCTGGACTATAACTTTGTACTTTTTTTGTATTATATAATAGAATCTAGTCTTATTTATAAAAGAAAAAAAATATTAAATAGTGGTAGGGGTGGGGTGGCGGGAGTGGTGGCCCACCACCTCTCTTTTTCTAATATTTTTTTTATTTGTAATATAGTTCAAAACCAAACAACGAATTTTTAGGGGTTATAATATAATTTAAGTAGGCAGAAATTTCACGAGTTCCAGCCAACGGAAACCATCACCGAAAAGTGCCAAATTTTTTCCTCATTAATTTCTGCCAACTTAGTAGCTCCACCAGCTTTAGTTGGACTCCAAATTTAGTTGGTACTCTGCTAACTTTTGCTAATGGGCCAAGTTGACCAAAACCTTGATTAGCCATAACTTTCACATACGATGTCGGATTGAGGTGTCATTTGTGCTGTTGGAAAACTTGTGACCGTATCTTCGATCTAACCCTATTTTTTCAGATTTAGATTCACATTTAATTCAATGTGAAAAAAAACAATCAACTCTTTAAAATTTAATAAAAAAAATTGAAAATATACATTTTACAAATATCTATTTTTTCGAAATTTTCAAATATTAAAATAAACCATCATTATAATTAAAACCTCAACAAACTTTGTAAAATCTTCCTTTCACAAGAATACTTCAATCTATTTATCTCCAACATTAACCTTTAATATCTAAGATGTGAAAAAATAGTCATATTTAAGCTGCTCATTAATGATGGACAACATACATTAGATTTACATATAAAAACTCAAAACTAAAGTTAATGTAAAAGATGAAATATCGTATACTTTCAATATTAAAAATGAAATATTGGATATTAAAAGTAAATTTGAAATAATTTTCATACAAAAAAAATTATATCTTAATCATTAAATGAATCCATATAAAAATTAAAAATATAAAGACATCCTCATCTCTAAAAAAGAAGGCATACATTAGCTCAAGATTTCAAGTAAGGTTAATAAATAAAGGTTGGACCATCCACAAATGGATACAGACTTGAATACACACAATTATGATATTATTAAATCCAAAAATTTAAATTTTTGTAAGAAGATTTGATAATGGAGCTAGCAGCTTTTTGATGCAGTGAAACTGCATATTTTCAAAATGTGTGGATCTGTGGTTTATGGGCACATGATCTGAGAGAAATAGTTTACGATAGAGCAACAAACTGCTGAGATATTCTCGATTACCTCCATGTATCCATACTCATTGTCATACCAAGAAACAAGTTTCACAAATGTAGAATTCAAGGCTATACTAGCCTTAGCATAAAAAATACTCGACCTTGCATCGCTTACGAAATCATTTGAAACAACTTCTTCATCAGTGTACCCAAGAATTCCTTTTAGTGGGCCTTCATATGCAGCTTTTATTGCTACTTTTACATCATCGTAAGATGCTGGTTTCGCAAGGAGACATGTCAGATCCACAACTGATGCATTAGGTGTTGGGACACGGAAAGCCATTCCAGTTAGCTTTCCATTCAATTCTGGAAGGACCTTCCCGGCTGCCTTTACAACACCAGTTGAGCTTGGAATGATATTTTGTCCAGCACCACGAACTCCATGCCAGTCCTTCATAGATGGACCATCTATTGTGTTTTGCATAGCTATTATTGCGTGAACAGTGGTCATCAGGCCCTCAACAATACCAAATTCTTCATAGACAACCTTTGAAAGAGGAGCAAGACAATTAGTTGTGCAGCTTGCACTTGAAACAATAGTCATTTCATCCTTATATGATCCTTAGTTTACTCCAACCACAAACATGTGTGCATCTACTGATGGTGCAGAAATTACGAACTTCTTAGCTCCACCCTTAAGATGTGCTGAAGCCTTCTCTTTTGTTGTAAAAATTCCAGATGATTCTATGACACACTTAGCTCTGTAGCTACCCAGGGAAATATTTGAAGGATCCCTTTTAGAATTGGGAGTAATTCTGCTACCATCAATTTCAAGAGTCGTATCATCAACAATATTCCAACTCCCTTTGTATACGACAAGATGAATATTCTCTCTATCTAAAAACGCAGTCTCACAGAAATTCAAGAACTAATACACTCATATACACAACGACAGAAAATTCATAATAACAAACATCAGATTTATATTAACTTCGAATTCGAGTTACATTTCGTTTATACGAACCAGATCGCCCTCTTAGCGTTGGATATTACATTTCGTCTGGCCTCCCTGCACTATACCGAAGGCTGTAATTTATATAGAGCACAATCCATTGAATGGATCATTTCAGATCCCTTCGTTTCTCTTAGGATCTTGTAATAATCTGCTAAAATCATTCACTTATCTATTTTTATAAATAGGCTGACCATAAAAATAGTAACTTCATTAATAAAAATTTAACAAACTCAACAAAACGTGAGTAATCTCGTCCTCATGCTATGCATCCTCCTTTTGCACCATTGGATTCCAATTTTAATGAAGGGTGCTCGAATTCTCCTGCATTACTTTTTTAGGATAATTAAAGCTTCTCTTAACTAATCTGTATCGAATCCATTTTTTTCTAACAATAATAAAAACTGAAATTAGAAAATAAATTGAATTCCCCGCCAATAATTTAGTGTTGTAGTATGCTACAACCTGGTAATGGCTACACTCCAAAGAATTCTCAAGATAGACGAAATGTGTTTCAATTTTTTTTGTTTTATTAATATAAAATTTACCCTTTTGCAATTTTTTTTTAATATAAAATTTGTAAAATGCTTTACCGAATTTACATATTAATATACTGTTGGAATTTTTAATAGAAAAAACAGAGGAAATGTGTTTCTCTCATAACACAGAGAATGCAAATAATGAAAAAATAAAATTAATTCATATACAGATAGCATAATACATAAGAGAGGAACGAAATTCATTTTTCTATTCAACTCTCTGAAAAAAAAATGAAATTACATTTCTTATACAAAATGGCCGAAGCATGTAAAACCTAATTCTATTCAATGCAATCCAATTCTAGATGGATATTTAACCACCAATCGTCCTTGGGTTGTCAAAAGACCCATATATTCATTAAAACGTCACTCAGACCTGCAAATCGGTTTACACACAAAAAGTGTACAAAACACGTTCAAAACATAAAAGCTCGGACTTCAAATTTTATGCAATGTGGTTCTGAGTCCACATCGCATCCGCGCAAATCGACAATTTCAAACTTTTACCGATGCACTATCCATTAAAATTTGTGGGTTGTGATGTGTGATAGTGATGTGGCACATATCGCATCGCACCCAAAATAACATAATTTGCAAAACTTCAACGGAAAACTTAACTTTGTGCGATTGCAATACGTTGTGGAGTTATTGCATCACAACCCAAATAACTTAGCTTGCGGTGGCAGAAAGTAAGGTTTAAAACTTGTGATTGTGAACTTGAAAGCGGTAAAAGTTGGTAAGTTTTGGTAAGTTTGAAATGCACGAAACAAAGGAAATAGCAAATAACAAAGGTTTGCAATGGTTGCAAACTGCGGTGGAGGTAAGTGTGGGTCCCACCAGATATTGCATCGGTGGTAGAATAAGTTATGGTGAAAGGGCTTAAGGTTAAAACAAAAATTTTGTGATTGCACGCTGCGGGAAAATTTTTAGTCAAAGCAGTGGTTGAAGAAATAAACACAGAGTATGGTCTGGTACTCTGTTTTTTGTGGTTGCGTGAAAAGACCTCTGGCTCTATGGATCTGTGCTTATCCTTCCCTGCAGCAAAATTGATGAAGTGTGGGTTGTGTTGCTGCTTATCCATAGTGGTGGTTGGGAGTTATAATTCCAACACTCCCCCTTAAATCACAACTGTCGCCATCAGTTATTATCAGACACTTTCTGAGATAAAAAAAAATTCTCTGTCCCAATGGCTTTGTGAGGATATCAACAAATTATTCCTCTGTCCTGCAATGCTGCAAAACAATCTCACCATTGTTAACCAATTCTATTAAAAAATGATATTTTGCATCAATGTGCTTTGTTCTCTTGTGGAAAATAGAATTCTTTGATAATGCTATTGCTGAGCTATTATCACAATAAATTGTGGTTCCTTTATCTTGCTCATGACACAAATCCCTCAGCATCCTTCTCATCCATACTGTTTGGCATGTTGCTGCCACATATTCAACTTCTACTGTTGATAATGCAACTATTGGTTGCTTCTTTGAAGCCCATGAAATGGCTCCCGATCCCAAAAGAAACACATATCCAGATGTGCTCTTTCTATCATCTACACTTCCAACCCAATCACTATCAGTGTAACTAATAAATTTAAAATTATCAGTTGAGGAGTATAGAACACCATACTCATTTGTTCCATTCACATACCTTAAAATTCTCTTGGATGCTTGCCAATGTGTCTCCTTTGGTGTTTCAATGAATCTAGAAATTAAACTTACAACATACATAATATCAGGCCTAGATGTAGTCAAATACATTAGACTGCCAAATATGCTCTTGTACAATGTCGGATCAACATTCTTGTTGCAATTTATTTTTCTCTTAATTTTAACCCCATGGCAGTTGGAGTTACTGCTGCTTTGTTGTTCTGCATGTTAAACCTCTTTAAAACTTCTACAACATATTTTTCTTGGGAAATAAAATTTTCCTTTTCATTTTTCTTTACTTATATTCCAAAAAATTGTCTCAATAAACCCAAATCATTCATTTCAAATTCACTCTTCATGACTTCTTTAAAATCAACAATGAGAGAAACTTCATTTCCTGTGAAAATTAAATCTACATATAAAACAACAATAAGGATCTTACCATCATTTTCTTTAATGTAGAGTGTGGGTTCACCATCACATTTTTCGAACCCATTATCCATTAGGTAAGCATCAATCCTGTTGTACCATGCTCTTGGTGCTTGCTTCAGCCCATAAAGAGTTTTCTTCAACTTACATACTTTGTGCTCTTGTCCTTCTATCTCATAGTCAGGAGGTTGTTCAACATATACCTCCTCTTTTAACACTCCATTCAATAATGCTGACTTTACATCCATTTGATAGACTTTCCACTTTTTGTGCTGCTATGGACAACACTATCCACACTGTCTCCATCCTTGCAACTCATGCAAATGTTTCTTCATTATCTCTTCCTTGCTGCTGCTTGTGGCCTTTCACAAGAAGTCTTGCTTTATGCCTTTCTATCTTTCCTCCAACATTGTTTTTGGTCTTATAGACCCATTTCACTCCAATAACTTCTTTACCTTGTGGGAGGTCCACTAACTTCGATGTATGATTCTTTCTATTGCTCCAATATCTTCATTCATTGCTTCAATACATTTTTCTTCTTTTAATGCATCTTCAAAATGGATTGGATCATCAACATGACAAAACAAATCAAAAAACAAATTCAAACCAACATTGTTATTTACTTCATCTTTCTCATAAATTTCACTCAAATTTCTGAATCCTGGTCTTCTTGGTGTACTTGGAGTTCCACTTGAACTCGAGGGAGTTGCAAATCCCTGTGGTGTGCTTGGAGAATCACTTCCTTGATTTTGCACTGTTGCTCTATTGCTTTCTTGTGGTGTGTTCTGCTGAGCTTGTGTAGGTGGAGGAGGAGCCACCATGGAGAAATTATTTTTGCAATCAATTCCTCTTGCTCTTCGTGAGACATACATGTCTTCACATTCACCATGTTCTCCAAACTTCCATCCTGAGCTTCTTCTTCAATGAACTTCACATCTCTGATGATTATAATTTTCTTGGTTGATGGATTGTAGAGTTTTTATGCTTTGGATTCATCATTATATCTAACAAATATACACTTCTCCCCCTTTCTGTCCAACTTTTCCTTAGCTGATCTTGAACATGTGCATATGCCACACATCCAAATACTCTCATGTGAGTGAAAAACTGCTTTGTTCCACTCCATGCTTCTTCCATAACACTGTTCATAATAGCTTTGGTTAGATATTTATTTAAAATATATGTTGCACAATTGATAGCTTCTTCCCAACACTCATTTGGCAAATGCTTTGCCTTCAACATACTTCTGACCATGTCCATGATGGTCCTATTATTTCTTTCTACAACACCGTTTTGTTGCGGTGTATACCTTGTGATAAATTTCTTGTGTATGTCATGCTCCCTACAGAAACATAGGAAGTATTTGGAAATATAATCTCCTACTCTGTCATTTTTCAACACTTTTATGTAGTGCCCACTTTGCTTCTTAACAAGAGCTTTGAAGTGGTAGAACTGTTCAAACACTTCACTCTTCAGTTTTAGGAAGTACACCCATGTCTTCCTTGTATAATCATCTATAAATTCCAAAACATAATGATTACCAGCTAATGATGGCATTTGCATTGGTCCACACAAATCTGAGAGGACAATCTCTAAGGGTGCCTTTGGCCTTATACTCTTTCTTGCTGGAAATGATTCTCTATGTTGTTTTCCCAATATGTAGCCTTCACATAGGCTGTTTGGTTTCTCTATGAGTGGTAATCCCTTTACCATTCATTTTCTATGCAAGAGATTCAAACCTCCAAAATTGAGATGTCGAAATCTCAAATGCCATAACCAGTTTTCGTCTTTCACTTCTTCTTGAAAGACCTCATATGTGACTGCTACAAAAACACCTCCTTCCTTCAAGTCTGTTTTTATATTGAGAGTAAACATCCTATTGGTTGTCATATGCACTTCTGCAATGGCCTTTTTTCTTTGAGGTATGTCCGTGATCGTACAAACACCATTCTTGAAGAACACATTGTAGCCCTTATTCACGAGTTGTCCAATGCTCATAAGGTTACATTTCAGGCAAGGTACATAATAGACATCTGGCACAAAATTCTTTTCTCCCTTCCTTGTTAGTATTGAAACTCTTCCTTTCCCCATGACAAATAATTTACTATCAGTCCCTGTTGTCACTTCAGATTTCACATTGTCATCCAGATTGGCAAACATTTGTTATGTTTCCAATCATGTGGTTCCTACAACCTAAGTCTAAGAACCATACATCTTCTTTTTTTTCTTTTGCTACATTACATGTTAAAATCACATTACTCTGGTTCTGATTTTCTCTTGCAAAATTTACATTTTGTCTATTTCTCATGTCATTTTGTTTCTTTCTACATTCATTGGCATACTGCCCATACTTTTTACAATAATGAAATTGGACTTGGGATTTATCATACCTTTGTCCTTTTGCTTGATTCTGGTTTGATCCTTCTCGTTGATTTTGGTTGTTGTGCCTTCCACTTATGCTTGCAGGGTTGCTTCTTCCACCTTTTTGTGGACTTCTTCGTCTTCCTCAGTATTTTGATCTTCCTTGACCTCTAACTTGGCCAAAAGACATTTGTGTCTTGAAAGCATTCTCCAATGAGGAGTTTGTTGTTCTGTTCAGTCTATGTTCATGAGATACCATGGATGCTTGAAGTTCATCTACTGAAAAGTGTGAGAGATCCTTCGTCTCTTCTATGGCCACTACTATGGCATCAAAACTTCTTGGTAAGCTTCTTAAAATTTTCTCCATTATTCTTCTTTCCTCAAGTGTCTCTCCATGAAACCTTATATGGGTAACTAACTCAATCACGTGTGAAAAATGAGTCTATGTTATCAGACTCTTTTATACAGATAGT
Organism: Pinus albicaulis; assembly: GCA_034641835.2. NCBI lineage: Eukaryota > Viridiplantae > Streptophyta > Pinopsida > Pinales > Pinaceae > Pinus > Pinus albicaulis. The sequence continues at coordinate 248,160,326 of CM076577.1, read as the reverse complement.
TTCAAAATCTCTCCTCAACATTTGTAATTTTGTTGTCTTCACTTTCTCCATGCCTTGATAGGCTGTCTTGAGAGTATCCTACACCTCCTTAGACTTTGTTGTTGCTGCGATCCTCGGAAAAATACTCTCATGAACTGCTTGAAAGATATAAAAGAGGGCTTTGGAGTCCTGCTTCCTATTGTTTTTCAACAAGTCTCTTTCTGCTGCTGTCAAAGAAGTAAGCACTGCTGCATCTGCTGATTTTGGAAAGCCATTTTCCACCAGCTCCCATATATCTTGTGAAGAAAATAGGGCCCTCATTGTAATGGCCCAATAATCATAATTTTTACCATTGAACTATGGTAATTGTGGATTTGTCAGGGTTGTGCCTGTTGCTGCCATTCTGACTGTGTAAACTAAAACTGTCTAAAGTTTAGCAAGACCGAAATTAGAAACTTTTGGTGTGAAGTTGGCGTCCAAAAATATATTGTGTGGTTTGATGTCGAAGTGTATGATGTGCTTATTGCAATCTTGGTGTAAATATGAAATTCCACGAGCAGCCCCAAAATCTATTAAATACAAATTTTCCCACCTTAACACTCTCCCCTTCTCCTTTCCCGCAAATATAAATTTCTCGAGAGATCCATTAGCCATGAATTCATATACCAGAGCACTTGTAAAGCTTTCAAAGCAATACCCCAACACACGAACCAAATTGACGTGATGGAGCCGCCCAATGGTGGCCACTTCGTTCATGAAGCCGGTACTATTGCCGTGCCGATGTCTATCCAGAAGCTTAACGGCAACTAGAGTGTCGTTTCTAAGCTTTCCTTTATACACAACTCCAAAACCCCCTTCTCCCAATTATTCTACAAAGTTGTTCATGATCTTCTTGATTTGTGAGAGCGAATATCTGGTTGGCATTTGATTTGTATATTCCTTTAGGAATTCCTCCACCTTCGGATCAGAGCAGTGAGAAGCAGGTTGTGTCGTCTTTCCATATAAATTTATACCCACTAATAATCCTGCTGCCATGAATACAACCGCTCCAACTGAAACACCTACAACTGTTAAAATGGTTTTAGTAATCAGTAAACCTAGCTATACCCATTAACAGATCAACGAAAATACTTGTGTGAGAGAGTATCTTTACCTATTGCAACGCCATTCGTAACCTTCTTTCCTGATTCACAAATATGAAAGGCAATTAGGTTATTGACACGGCTTCTTAGCCAAAATATTCAGAGATGCTGCTACATAAATATGAATGAAAGAATACCTTTGCCAAAGCAATTGCCGGTACTATTGCGTACATCCGTGCAATAGCAGAGGAACGGCGCAACCCCATCTGAAACCGAAACATTTTAACCACATATCCCTGCACTTTCTTGACATGATTAACAACTTTTTTCTCTCTCTGTATCATTATAAATAAATTCCGTTATTCCATCATAAAATGTGACTTGCTCCACAACACATAGCGGCAACAGATACCCAATGTCGTGCAAAGTGTAATAGAAAGTATCATTACATTTTCTGAGATCCCCTATTGCATCCACAAAATATGTGCTACACTTGTACACGGTTAGATTCCGCTTGTTTATACTTGTAATGTTGAAAGTAGAGCCTGCAAATTCGGAGGCTTGCAGTGCATCTGAAAATTGGCGGCTCTGGCCCTTGACTATTACGAAGGAGTTATTTTGGTTAGAATGTAGTATTGTGTAATCCTGGTCATTAATCTGAATTACTAGATTTGAGTTCTCCACACAATCGATCCGAAAGTGAGGGTCACCGCATCCATACTTTCCTACACCGAAAGGATACTCAAAATTTATGTTACCACATGTATTATTTTCTTCGTAATACTCATATAGTGTGTCCTAGCATAGGGAGTAGGGGAATAAAGAGGCACAGCAAGCAGTAACAATAAGGAAGAATGCAAGGTGTATTAGGATGGAGGGAAGGCCAGAAACATACAATTCCACCGGGAGAGAATGAGATGAAATGACAGGAATGATTAGGGTGACAATTAAAACTAATCCTGAATGCTAACAACAGGACTGGGCAATGTTGTTTTTATGAAGAAACTGATTATAACCTTGAACTTATTTTTTATCATATCTACAAATAGAGGAATCATATGCCAAGGAGAGAAGATTATGAAACTTGATAGCAATTGAGGATGCGATGAGGGATTTTTTTTAAAGAGAGGTGGGCAATTATCAGGCATTGAATCATAAAGTCATCATCCGAATGTTCCCCATAATGAGAGAGTGGCTAAAATTACACTAAATCAACTGAATGTGGAAATTAAGATTCATTTACCCAACCTATATAAACGAATAGTGTAATTCCACGTGTCCTCACAGGCTTATCTATAATTGGATGGATATAGACAGGGAGTTGCCTAACGAATGGAAGAATTGTTTGATGGTTAAAATTGGCTAAAATCTGGGCAAATTTTTTTTAAAAATCTTATTGTTACAGTGTGTTTGAATCATGATTTTAATGATGGAAATAGATTCAGCACCATCAAAAACTTCTAAAATACTCAAAATATTAAAGTTTGATAATTATAACCTGAAAAATCCTTACCAAATTTTCTTAAAATCTTACCAAAATTTCCATGATTTTCAAAGCTAAAAAACAATCTAGTTAGGAAAAGTTAAGTTACCATAATTCCATGATTACCGTAATTCCATGAGTCCATACTGGGTTATTTATAATCCAAAGGAAATATAAAGTTTGAAATAAAAGATAGCGTGAAAATGAGTTACCACATTTTTCTGCTGAAATATCCACCCATTGAAAATGACAGGGTGTGCTCATTAATGCTATTGGTCGTTATTTTCTTTTAGCTGAACATGCCACCACAATGTGACACACTGACAACGTTACATTTTTTTTTCTTGTACCGATTGTGACGTGATACCGGGATGACCATGACTCGTCCAAAAGTTACACCAAGTTCGTATAGGCCTCCCACTCCCATTCCTTCTGCCATGCCTTAACTCGTGATGATCCATTTCGCTTTACATTTTACAAATTCAATTTTCAAACCTTAATTCGTCATTACTCAAATCGAACAGTACACATTTTCCTTAATCTTTAGTATATATATTATTATATTACTTCATGAATATTTTTTTAATGAATACATTACGTTATCTTTTTTATTTCATAAAATTTATGATTACTTAAAAAAAATAGTATTATTAATTTGTGATCATGGGTTTTAAAAAAATATGTATTGCAAAGTATATGGATAGATGCTTTTGAATTTATGAACCATGTATTACAATTATTGGTTTCTATTGCTACAATTACATTTAATTTTGTTTTTTAACATTTTTACTTATATTTTTTTTTTTATCAATAAACTTTCTTTCTTGTTTTCTATATTGAATTCATTAAACTTACTCCCCTTCCATTCATAATCCTAGTGTCAAAACATGTCATAATAATTACATGTATCATTCTTCTTTGCACGTGTAGTTGTTTTTGATAGAGTGTCACATTGATACACTTTCATGTGAGGTTTTCCTCATTTGATTGCTTTCCCGTATATGGTTGCTTGACCTTATCCATCAAAGCTTGGTTTAGATATTAAAATATATTTTCAACGTTATTTCTCATTTCCTTGTTTTGCATAAAGATCTCTATTAAGTGATCTAACAAAAGTGTTTTCTATCTCGCCGCAAGGATTATGGAAATACTTGATATCCATGTGATATTGTAACAACTCTGGTAAAAATTCCATGTAAAAGTTAATAAAGGCAAAAATAAGACCAAGGTTATGGGGCACGTATTCCAAATTGAATGTTGGGCAAAACATCCTAGTGTGGGTGTTCATTTGGTTTATTGTGACTAAGGAAAATTGGCAAACGGATTAGCAAAGGCTTTGAACTATAAAATATGCATTAATTGGCATTTTATTTATGAAAATAATGAAATTAGGAGAAAAGGAAGGTGAAAGGTCACATGTTGCATGTAAAGAGGAAAATGAAGGAAAATAATGGAAAAATGAAGAAATTAGAGGCCTCATTAATAAAAAGGCTTCTGAGGATCAGTTGGTAGCTTTTGTACATTTTGTTAATTCAGTTTTGGAGCTCTCTCTCTAATCTCTCTTTCACACACTCTTGGACACTTAGAGTTTTCTTGGATCACTTCAGCATTGGTTCAAGAAAAATAAAAGAATGACAAAGAAGGCAAAGGGAAGCAAAGATCAAGCAAAGAAGAACATGATCAAGCAGCTACAATGAGATTACTTGTAGGTATTGATTTGGATGTATGATTTCCTTGCTAGATTTAGCATGCATGGTACATGCATGTGTGGATTTGGTTCTCTTGTTGTCATTGGCATGGGTTTTGCTCGGTGTGACAGTGTTCTTCAACCTTGCCTTGTCATTTCTGGATAGCCATGGTGTGGTGGATTCTCTTGTATTTGGTTGAGTTGGATTGTCGAATGGACTGGAAGCTAAGTGGGGTGGTGTTAGGTCCCTATATTACTAGTATAGTCCCTTATTGTTGTTAGTGTAACCCCCTTATTGTTATTATTGTACCCCTGTAACCCCCATATTGTTATTATCGTACCCTTAAATTATTATTGTTAGGTCGGCTAGGATTACATTGTGGTCCCACTAGGATTACATTGTGGCCCCATGGACTCCTATATATAGAAAGGAGGTTTTGTAATTTGTATCATCGAAGAATTGTTCATTCATGTAATGTATTGGAGGTTTCCCCCTCGAAGTGGCTTATTTCTAAGGCGTTGATATCTCTTTTCTTCTATTTTTGCGCGAAGCTGAAATCCTGAGGAAATTCGTCGCAAAATTTCAGAGCTTGGTTCGCAATATTTTTAGAGATATGATCTGTGGAAAGTAGTGCTTTTTCAGGCTCCTGAATTTCTTTTCAAAGAGGTTATCGTGGGAAAATCTTTATAAGTCTCTCTCTGAGCATCGGATTGGAGTGCCATAAAAATTGGTCGCAAGTACACGAACTGTAGTTTCTATGTTATCAATTTTAGAGCTAAAAGACGAAACACTGACACGTGGCAAGTCGTACAAGTTCGCTCTACTGAACCAGTCCATAATTAGGTCATTGTGGGAGATTGGACATAACTTTGCCTTGGAGAATCCAAATCAAGTCAGACCTATGGCATTTGAAAGATAATTTAGAAGGCTACCTCTGTGCAAAATTTCAGGTATTGAAGAGCTGCAATCACAGAGATAATCCAATATCAATATCAAGCTCCTCAAAAGCAAGAAAAAGGTGTGTATTGTTTTTCCGAATTGCATAAGTCTTGTTTGAAGAATCAATTTGAATTAATTCCAAGGGCATATTAAAGAATAGATATCAGTTTTGGGTTCTAAAAAATGCCCCATAAAAATAAGTCAACACCCATTAAGCCTTCAGAAGGCTCTACTATGACTCATGAAGATGAATAATTGCAACATGATCTATCGAAATTACAAGAGCAAGTGCACCAAATTTCGCTCTCGCAAAGAGCAACAAAAAATGAAATGGAAGTTTTGAAGAAAGGTGTGGAAGCGAATATGGATGGTTTGAAGAAAGGCGTGGAATCTAAGATAGATGGCATGGAAACTGGCATGGAATCTAAGATGGATCACACGGAAGCTAAGATCAATGAAAAAATGAAAGACAACATGGAAAACATGAAGAATGATCTAAAATCAGACATGGAAGGTTTGACAAAGTTGATACAAGAAATGTTTCCTAATGGTGAAAAGATAGTAGAGGAAACTCATGATGAGAAAAAAATAAATGTTAATCGTGATTTCATAAACTCTAATGTTGGGGGGAAGAACCACCATATTCCAAAAATGGATATGAGGAAGTTTGATGGAAAGGATCCTGTAACATGGATACTACAGATGGAGCAATATTTTGATCTCCATAACGTGCAAAACACACAAAAGGTACGCATTGCAACTTTACATTTAGAAAAAAATACATTTGTATGGTATCGATGGCTTTGCTCCCATAAAAAAATTGTCACTTGGTCAATTTTTAAGGAGGAAATGATAGCACATTATGAGGATACAAAGAGCAACACCTTCTTTAGCCAATTGATAAATCTCAAACAAAAGGGTTTAGTGGGGCAGCACATTGAGGACTTCCAAAAATTGAATATAAGGGTAACTGATATTCCGGAGGAACACAGGATCGATCTCTTCATAGGCACTTTAAAGGATAACATCCAACATGAAGTTCGCATTTTGGAACCGGATTCATTGGAGAAGGCATTCGGGTTGGCAAGAAAATTTGAATGTAAAATAATGGCGACAAGGAAGCCTACCACTCAATTCTATAAAGAAGGAAGTGTTGCTACGCCTAGATTTCCACAACCTACAAGGTTGACACCACAACAATTGGAAGAAAAAAGAGCAAAAGGGCTTTGCTACGGTTGTGATAGAAAATACACTAAAGGTCATAAGTGTGCTGAGAAGAAATTATTTTACATAGATTGTGAAGAAGAAGAAGAAAATGAACAAGAAGAGGATATACACCAGGAACCATCCCTAGAAGAGGAATAAATGAGTCTGACCATATCATGTAATGCATTGGCAGGAATTACCACTCCTCAAACTCTCAAGATAGAAGGACATATCATGAAGAAAAAGGTAATAGTGTTGATTGATTCAGGTAGCACCCATAATTTTATTCATTGTAAGGTAGCCAAGGAATTGAATGTTTTCCTATACCTAGCACCAGAATGTCAAGTGATGATTGCAAATGGAGGAACTATAAATTTCTCTGGAAAATGCGATAATATCAAGCTAACCATGGGGGAATATGTATTTAATAGTCCAATGCTTTCCATTCCTATGGTAGGTGCTGATGTTGTACTAGGAGTACAATGGTTACAATCTTTGGGGACGGTAGCTTTTATTTTTCAAGAACTTTTCTTGAAATTTTTTTTAGAAGGAAAGGAAGTCGAATTACGCGGTATTGCAGGGAAGCCAAGAAAGATAATAAGCTCTAATCTCATGAAAAATCTTCTGAAGAAAGAACAATGAGGCGTAATTACAAAATTATGCTCACTAGAAGTTCCAACATCAAAATCGTCTATTTCTGCAGATCTCCAAAAAGTCTTGGACAATCATTCCAAGGTGTTTCAAACTCCCAAAGGACTCCCACCTATTCATGATCATGATCATGCTATTCATTTGATTCCAGGAAGTGTTACTCCAAACATCAGGCCTTATAGATATCCTTATGTCCAGAAGAACGAAACTAAACGTGTGATTGCAGAAATGTTAGAGGCGGGTATAATTCAAACTAGTCAAAGTTCTTTCTCTACTCCTGTAGTATTGGTACACAAGAAGGATTGATAATGGCGCATGTGTCCGGATTATAGGGAGCTCAATAAGCTCACCATTAAAGATCAATTTCCCATTCTTGTGATTGATTAATTATTGGATGAATTACATGGAGCAATTTATTTTACCAAGTTGGATCTTCGTTCAAGATATCATCAAATTAGAATGAAGACTGAAGATATTCCAAAAACAACATTTCGAACTCATGAGGGTCATTATGAATTTTTGGTCATGCCTTTTGGCCTTACCAATGCACCTTCTACATTTCAAGGGTTGATGAATTCCATTTCAAACCCTTCCTTAGAAAATTTGTGCTAGTATTTTTTGATGATATACTAATCTACAACAGTTCTTGGAAGGATCATGTTGAACATGTTGACAGGGTGCTCAAACTATTGGAGAAACAATTATATGCAAAAAAGTCCAAATGTTTCTTTGGAGTACAAGAGGTGGAATATCTGGGTCATATTGTATCTCACGAGGGTGTTAAAGTGGACCCTAACAAAATTAAAGCCATTAAGGAATGAAAAGTTCCCACAACCATAAAGCAGTTGCGAGGATTTCTCGGGTTAACAGGGTATTATCGCAAGTTTGTTAAGAATTATGGGAGAATAGCAGCACCTCTAACAACATTATTGAAGAAAGATGCATTTTCATGGACTCCTGAAGCAACGAAGGCCTTTGAACATCTTAAAGAGGCAATGTGCCTAGCACCGGTCTTAGCTACGCCAGACTTCACAAAAACCTTTATTGTGGAATGTGATGCCTCAGGAAATGGAATTGGTGCAGTTTTAATGCAGGAAGGAAGACCCATTGCATTTGAAAGTCGTCCAATCAAAGGAAAGTATTTACATAAAACTATTTATGAGAAGGAAATGTTAGCAATACTACATGCACTAAAGAAATGGCGAACTTACCTAATGGGAAGACACTTCAAGGTAAAAAATGATCATGATAGTCTTAAAATTTTTTTGGAACAAAGACTATCTTCAGAAGAGCAGCAAAAATGGGTCACAAAGATGTTGGGTTATGACTTTGAAATAATCTACAAAAAAGGAAAGCTTAATGTTGTTGCGGATGCACTCTCAAGAAAGAATGAAGAGGTGGAAGCATTTCTTTGTGCCATTTCTATTATCCAACCAGATTGGATAACCGAAGCAAGAGATGAATGGAAGAAGGACAAATAAGTATGGACACTCATTCAAAAGTTGCAGCAAGATCCTAGTACATCTGATACATTTAGTTGGAAAAATGATTCTTTATGGTACTGTTGTAGCCCCTACAACACCCTCCAAAAAGATCACCATTTCAAATTTTTGGAGCCCCTTAAAACTAAAGAGAAACTATTAAGTCGCTAAGTCGCCAAGTCACCAAGTCGCAAAGTTAAACTAGTGATGAAAACCCGTGACCTTGTGACCTTGCGATCAGGTCGCCAGTCGCAAGGTCGCAAGCCCCAACTTTTAACGAAAAGTGCGACCCAACGACCTTGCGACCGGCGACTGAGTCACCGGAGTCGCCAGGGTCGCTAAGTCGCAAATATGCAATTTTAATGAAAAGTGCGACCCAACGACCTTGCGACCCCGCGACCCCAGGTCACCAGGTCGCAAGGTCGCAAGGTCGCAAAACTCTGGAATTAATAGATTTGTTGTTGGGAAAAATACTGAGAGGGGGGGGGGGGTGAATCAGTATTTACTGCATAATCAAATCTTTTTCCTCTTTCATTCCTTAAAACCCATACGCTACTTTACTTCAGTAAACTAGCGTATATACGCGGATCCCCTTTATGAAACTAGCGTATACACAGAGATTTAGATATGTCATTAAATCTTCACTTAAACCATTCCATCATTTATTCATCAGATATTCAATAAGTAGTAAACAGGTGCAGTAAGAACAGAATAAACCATCACACAAAGCATCACACATGAACACCAGGATTTTTAGGTGGAAACCCAAATCGGGAGAAAACCACCGCTGCAGTTGCTCGGCCTTCAATATTTTATTATAGAGAAAACATCTTACAACATATGTGCTGGCGCAGACTTGACCAGCACGCAGGCACCCACCTGCGCTCGTTTACCAGCCTCTCCTGGAAGGGAGCTACGACCCCCTGACTCGTTTACCAGCCTCTCCTGGAAGGGAGCTACGACCCCCTGATCTCGTTTACCGGCCTCACCTGGAAGGGAGCTACAACCCCCTGACTGAAGGCTACAACCTTCAGCACCACCTTGGACCACGTTTCATCAATTTTCACACTGGATCCAACCACTTCAATAGAACACAACTTGCAGGCCACAAATCATCATATTTCCAGACCGAACCCTTTCCATACTTTTAAGCACAAACATACATCATCAACAGATACATATCAACACAGATCAGATAGCAGAAACACAGCAGAACAGATCATATATTTCATACCCCTTGCTTCAGCAAACCCTAGTTTGCATACGCGCTTTTACTTCACTGATGTCGCGTATATACGCGCTTCCGTCCACACAAACCAGCGTATACCTCAGTGTATATTTTATTGCGCATACGCGCTTTTCTCTTGTTGAAGTTACGTATATGCAGCTTCCTCCGCGATGGCGTATAGATCTTCAATCATTACAGAGCGGCATACTTCATCAGATCAGATATTCAGTTCAGATCTACCCTTTTGCTTCAGACAGATGTTCGCCTAGATGCTCGCCTCATCACAGATCTTCCATAATCAGATCTAGCAAATACAAGAGCAATTCAGATCTAGATCCTCTTCTTCATCTTTGGTGCATCATACATTCAGATCTATCATTCAAGTGTAACCCTTTCCATTCAGATATACTTCAGAGAGAAGTATTCATTCAAGCTCAGACACCTTCCTCACACACTCATCATTTGCACAATGAATTTCTTCTCCTTATATAGGTTTTCCTTTTTCAATACCATGAGCCCCCTTTTTTTAATACCATGGGCCAAAACAATACCATGAGCCCAAAACTACCTGGACGGGGTCAATTAGGCGGATCATTACCCAATACAATGGGTCAATACCATGGTGGTTACCCTTGGTTTTGCACTTTTTGAGCGCTTTAGCCCATACGCGACTTGGCACGTTCTTTTCCGCGTGCATACGCGACTTACCCTAGGCCAATCCGCGTATACCTAGAGACATACTCTTTTTCATCATAGAATTAGCACATGCTGAATTCCTTTCTTCATTGCCTTCTGTTCACACTGTAGATACATCAGATTTCCTTCATCAAGGACATATTCTATCAAGCACAACTTCATTAAGTAAGTTGTCATCATCTTCATCAAGTGGGTTGCCTTTCAAGGACAACACTCAGCATCATATTGTCAACAAACATCATATCACATCAGATTTACATCATTTACCAAGTCCATCAAGTCAAGAATAACTTCATCGGGTGGTTTGCCATCAAGGACAACACATGTCAATAGTCGCATGTCTTCATCTTCATTTAGTGGGTTGCCATCAAGGACAACACTCTGCATCATATTTCCAACAATCTCCCCCTTTGGACTTGATGGCAACCACGATGGTGTTTGGTTACCACAACAGATAGATACATTAAGACACCATGTCACTTTCCCAAATATTTGACATCATTATCTTCAAACACCATATCACTCTCCCCCTTTGACATCAAGGGCAAAGGGCGGATCAAAAACCAACACTCTCCCCCTTTTCTCCTCATGTGGAAGAAACATTCTGCAGATCTGATATGTGCTGAAGTGGCCAAACTCCCCCTGAGTTCATGCTGAATCTTCAAACATATTTGTCAAAGAAGTACATGACTCTATGAACTTCCTATCACCAAAGACTCATACTTACATCAATTATCCATCAAAGTGGATTTACATATGAGACTCAACTACCCAACCAAGTGGGTTTACAAATTTGACTCAGCTACCCAACCAAGTGGGTTTACAAAAAAGACAAGTCCTTACATGACTGAATATTACAATTTTACAACATGGGTCTCCACCAGACCTTTTCATACAAATACAAATATGACTTTTCATAACCAATACCAAAAAGTCCTCAAGAAAGAGAACATATTTCAGAAGCATCATAATGCCAACACTGCATTATACTCAGCAAAGCTAATGCTCCCCCTGAATCTGTGCAACCAAGCAATCTTTCCAAAGACTAAGGCTCCCCCTTAGTTTGTGCATCCTGAAAACTTCCACCAACAAATCATCAAGACATCTTCATCAAAACATTAGAAACAGAATTATGAGAACTGGAACACCACCAAAGATACCAAACAGTATCAGAGATACCAAACAGCACTGCAGCTGTGCTGAAGAATGCTGAACCAACCAAAAAATTGTCAGCAACCAAACATACGCGGTTTTATGTGCAGGAACTCGCGTACATACGCGACTGTGTTTCAGGAAACCCGCGTATCCCAAGCCATCTTCTAAAATTTAACGATGGTCATTACATTTTCTTTTATTTGGCGAGAGAACACTCCCGAGCTTAAATGTAGATGCTTTCCGAACACTTCCTTGAAGTGGAAGGAGTTTGGTAAAGATATCGACGATCCTTGTTCTTTGGAGTAACATACTCAACTTGCACTTTTGTTCAAGCACTTGTTCACGTAAATGATACTTGATGGGAATGTGCTTGGTCTTTGAATGCATAACGAGAATTCTTTTTTGGAATCTTGATGGCACTTGTATTATCACACATAATGGAGATAGGAGTTGCACATTTGATTTGAAAATCTTACCAAGTTTGCATCATCCATAGGAGTTGAGTGCAACTCAAGATGCGCTGACTACATACTTTCTGTGAAATTGTTGATAAAATGATAGAGATTTGCTTCTTGCTGAACCAAGATACTAACCGGGGCCCCATATAGAATGCACCACCACTAGTGCTTTTCCAATCATCAACATTTCCAGCCCAATCTCCATCAGTGTAAGCATGAAGGGTAAGATCAGCATCCTTTGGATACCATAGTCCAAAGTCTTGAGTTCCTTGCAGATATTTGAATATTCTTGTGACAGCCTAAAGATGAGACTCTTTTGGATTAGCTTGAAATCGTCCAACAATGCCAACAACATGCATAATATCCGGTCTGGTCCCTGTGAGATAAAGTAGGCTTCCTATCATTGATCTGTATTCTGGTTGATTCACGGTGGGAGAATCATCATGAGAACTGAGATTGCATCCGGTTATCATTGGCGTACTTACGATTGCATTCTTCCATGCCGCTGAGATTTTGCCAGATATTTTGCTGTGATGAAATATACTATCGCAATTGTTTTACAAAGCGAAAGAATATTACGATTCTAAGTAAAGACATTTCAAATTCTTCGCCGCATGGCGTGAGCAAATTTTGACTCATAGATTACTGGTACTCTAAAATGATCTAGTAAACATATACCAACAATCAATAGTTATCATTTTCAGTTTGCGGTATGGAGCGGGCAGATACTGAAAATCACCAATCATTGAAGATATTTGTCAAGACGATAATACCAAGCCCTTGGAGCTTGTTTGAGTCCATACAGAGCCTTTTTAAGTCTACAAACAAGATTTGCATCATTTCCCAAAATGAATCCTT